>OU342429.1:9225929-9825929 GCA_910589575.2 Carcina quercana
ATAAGCTACAAAACTGTCAATCGCCCTTTCTTCTCTCTCGGTCTTTCCAAAAGTGATAGTACATTCGGTGACGTCAAAAAGTCATAAGTGTTTATGATTTATGACGAAGTATGTATATACACACTGACAAGGAATGTACTGTGTGGATGCAATGTCAGGGCACCATGACACTCATCCAATATACTTGTCCAATGTCAATATGATAGAAGTATTTGGTTAATTTTATGATACCTAAGTGTTTTAGCTTCTCTGATATTGAATTTAAGTTTTTTTACAATATCTGATTTCAATGAAACTGACTTAAACTAAAATCACCTTTTGCTAATACTTTTTGCCATTTTATAAAATATATAGAAAATATAAAACCTTGATCAAAAATTTCATACGAGTGCCATACACCTGCCACATATCACATTATTGGACAATGAAATTGGATAAAGACTTTGTATGAGTGGCATGGTGCCCTAAAGAATATCAAAACAATTTACAGCATAACAAGGATGGTTATTGAAAACGAGAATAATAATATCATTCATCCTGTACTATCGACGTAATCATTCAGCAGCATCCATTCAATCCTTGCACAAACTACAGGCGAAATAAAGCCGATTATGGCATAGCAGGTTAACGGTTTGGATGAATGTGGGCGTAGGTTGTAGTTCGGAGTATGTACTCATCACATTGGTTAAAGTGGTCATCGAAACAAAGTGTATTTGTATCATTTCACTAAATAACTACGAGCTCCCGAGCGCCTCGTGCGAGTTGCAATCGTAATGGAAGTCAAACTAGTGCGTTACACTTGGTGTGTTCAATACGTCGACTACAGATTAAATAAGTAAGTGAATATTTGTTCAAGTGTTCCGTAAATAAAGCAAATAACTCCAACATAGTTAAATGAGAGGATCCTTGCACATGTACACATAAACGGTTTAAATGTATTGTATAATCCTTTCCAATTCAACTTCTCGAAAGTATATGTAACTGTCAGAGTAAGCGAAAAATAACATCAACATTCAATTAACAAAAAATGCATCCATACTAGGATTCTGATATAACAGACAAAACTAGTTATAAAATTAATATAATTAATATTTATATTCCTCGGTAAAAAAAACCTACTCAAAAAAATATTGTAAACGTTCGAGACTTACCAGAAAAACACAGCTAATACCGCAGCTATGATGTGTGTGAGTGTTGTGTTTTTATACGTGGCGCTGGTCATCACGTCCTCTTGGCAATACGGGCATCGCATACCGACCGGCTCAGACCCCACTTGCAGCAAATCCATCTCAATGTCCACTCCATGGGAACTTTGACCTATTTGCTGATACGCGTTTGTTTCCACTGAAATAGAGTCGCTGAGACATTTATAATTCATCGTAATTATAATTTCAACACAATCTTGTTGAATTGTTATACTAGCGAATGCATCGATATTATTTTATTTAGTTGAAACAATGCTTAATCGTTTTGCCTTATCGTTCCGCGAATTATTTTACGTCAAGCACACAACTAAAGCCACAAGTTTGGATCACGTACAACGTAACCAAGCCTACAAATAGCACGGCATTTGTTTTGCTACAATTAAGTGCATGGAATGTTATGTAAAGACACTTACTTCTACAGCCGTTTCACGTCTATCAATCACTTCTCACTCATACGATAATCAGGTCATCATTGAACAAGAAAACACCTGTTTAGTTGTATTAATCTCAAAGTAACTCATTCAATGTTCACGTAAACCCATTACTGATCTAAGAAGGACAAAATATTGTAATAAAGATTATCAAGGATACATTTTTAGACTTTGTTGTGAACTTGTCGCAACTATGTCGACCGTCTATGGCTTAGTGAAGATAACAAGTGAAGTATTGATAATAACTACCTAGAATATTGGTTATCGAATAGGGAGATAACGATTAACGTAAAAACATAAACTAACATATAATGTAGGTTACTGAAAATGTACTACAGATTAGAACACTGACACAAACTTCTTTTCGCCCCCCATGTAGTCTAAACTCAGGCATAGTGTGCAAGTTTACATATTTCGTTTACATATACATATAAGTTTCCACAACATATATACATATATAGGTAACTAGCGGCCCGCCCCGGCTTTGCACGGGTAGACATTTATTTTTTAAACATTTTTGGATAAGCGTAAATGTATTTTCAGCTTCATATCCCTACGCGACCAACGTCCCTGAGAAAAATGGTCTTGACAGACATAACACCAGAAGGACAAAAAAGTGATTCAGTTGTTAGTTTTATGAAAAATTTCGTAAATTAATTCACGCGGTATTTTGTGGCTTACAGACAACCGACCGCGAGGGGTTGAGTTGGTGTTTAAAATGGTCAACTAATTTTGACGTTTCTATGAATTTTTGGTGTTAAGGGAGTTGGTCTGAAACCCCACACAGGTTGTTTGTTGTTGGCGAAACTACTTGCTAGAGAAAAAAAGATATCCATTCAGGTGAGATTTTTGATTGGTTAGGTTTGGCATTGTAGCTAAAACGCGGTAGCTACGCGAGCGAAGCGAGCGGTTTTTTCTTTAAACCACGCTTTATTTAAGATGAATTACATAGACATATACGAGTATTTATTTCATCATCTACCTATATACGTCCCCACTGTATGAGCTCAGGCCTACTCTCCTACAGATAGTGTATGGGGCATAGTCCACCACGCGGGCCCAGTGCTGATTGGCGGATTTCACATGCCTGTTCAAGACATGCAGGTTTCCTCACGATGTTTTCCTTCACCGTCAAGCATTCGAATAATGTACTTGAATTGAAAAACGCTCATAGGTACACGGCTGGATTCGAACCGGAACCCTCAGATAGAGAGTCCGCGCCTTAACCTCTTATTATATACCGCACAAATTAGCATAAACGCTATTTTTGAGACTTTAAATTATTGCCAAATCCAAAGAAAAATTTTAATTTTAGAAAATCCTGGTTTTCCGATTTATTCCTATGGTTGCGCTGTAAGACCTTGCTTCTTGTCAAATTTCAAGTTCTAGCTCAACGGGACGTACCCTATAGGTTTTGGTTTCTTTGCATTTTGTATGGAAATGGTCTGAAATACAGCTATATCTTTTTATTGCGTTGGCCTAGAAACTTCATTTTTTCACGGGTCCAAAGGACCGCAGATTCGCATTAATTCGATATTAATTTCAACTTGATACCTTCACGCGTTCCAGAGAAAAAGGACCTTGACAGACAGACGGACAACATAGTGATCCTATAAGGGTTCCTTTTTTCCTTTTGAGGTACGGAACCCTAAAAAGCAGCCGAGTGCGCGTCAGTCCACGCACAATGCAGGGCTCCGTAGTTGCTCGGAACAATAAGTGGTTTGGATTTAATGTTAATGAATTTTTCAGATTTTTAAAAGCACCAGTTTAGCAGATAGAGGGGAGGGGGACGCTCAACTCGGACAAAAATTCTCACTTTCAAGCGTAATATTTCAACGATACCCCACACAATGACGTGACGTGAAAAAATATTTCATCCCCAAGTTTTTTTATTCTACCACCACTTTGCTATCGTGATACCAAATTACAGCTATTTAGTAGTCAGGGTCTCTGAGCTAAGCCGCGGACAGCCAGATGAACAGAGGGATAGAGTGAAGCTATAAGGGTTCTTTATTGGACTAAGGAACCCTAAAAAGGTACCCTTAAAGGATCATTTTGTTGTCCGTCTGTCTGTCAGTCAATACCCTTTTTCTCAGTGTATACGTAAATGTATGCGTAAAGGTATCAAGTTGAAATTAATATCAAGTACTCAAGTCTGCAGTCTCTTAGATTTGTGAAAAAATCAAACTTCTACGTCAACACAACGTAAAAAGATATGTCTGTTTAAGCCGCACTTTTAGACAATTTCCTTAGAGAATGCAAGAGAATCAAAACCTATAAGGTATTTCCCGTTTGACCTAGAATCCTGAAATGTGGAAAAAGCAAGGTCTCAGCACATCACAACCATAGAAATTAATCTAAAACCATACTTTTATTTATTTATAACACAGAGAAAATAGCTTTTTGATGTTCTTGTTCTGTTGATTATTCATAGTTTCCGCAGCACATGCGATGAAAGACATTTTACGGCGTAGCACGTGGTGGACGACCGCTGCAGGCTGTATCCACTGTCTACTATTCTTTCCCAGGAGATTTAAAAGAACCGACTAAAGGCTTTCTTAGGCTGCGACGCAATAATCACCTGTACATTCGTTGGCAGGTGCCTCGACCAAATAGAACGTACAAAATCGTCGGGTACGCTCGGACCGGCCAAACTTTGTAGGTGCCGTAAGAATTTTTGCTGGCTTGCGGTCCCCGATGTCTTCGTGCGTGAGTAGCTGGCGCACTCGCTGCTCTTGCGATGAATACAGTTCCGTTCAGTTCCGTTTTAACTTTGTCATAGTTGTTCGCACCGGGAGGGTTTTTAACTATATCTTTGTTTTCTGACACGTATTTGAACTCAAGATTCGATATGACATAATTGTATTTGCTGTCTGCGGTGATGCTGGCAAGCACGAACTGTCCTTCCAGCTGCGCGAACCAAAGCGCTGGCTCTTCGGGCCAAAATGGTGGCACTTTCACACACACGGCTTCCACCGTCGTTGTAGGTTTAATTTCCATGTTCCCCTCCGTCATTTTGAAGTTTAAAACAATCCTGCTAACCGTGCTTGCTGAAGAATATTCTGCGCTCGCATACAATGTTCGTTCGCTCATGTTCGCTCCACGGCAGGCCACGAAACACGCACGTTTCTACTCGGATGCACGTCGGACGCACGTCAGGTGCACGTGGAGGACGACCGCTGCAGGCTGTCGCGCAGCGGGCGTATCCACTGTCTACTCTTCTTTCCGGGGATATTGAAAAGAACGGACTAAAGGCTCTGGTTCAACAATAATATATTTAAGACTCGTAATAAAACATTTTACAACAGCAGCCGTTGTTTTTCGTAGTCATAGTTACAGATCGACTGACAGCGCTCGGCGCGCGTGCGTGGCGTGGCGCAAACCCGCCATAACGGCAAAAAATATTACATCTTGGTTTACATTACTGAAGTTTTAGTAATGATCTCTAATTTTTTCTAAAAATAAATATAGCCTATGTCCATCAGGGATAATGTCGGCTTCTAATGGTAAAAGAATTTTTCCAATCGGTCCAGTAGTTTCGGAGCCTATTCAATACAAACAAACAAACAAACAAACAAACAATCAAAACTTTCCTCTTTATAATATTAGTGTAGATGAGACCTTTGAAGCTCGTGACGGCTTCAACGGCCGCCGCGACGCCATGTTTACTAAGTGTATTACAACGTTTCGTTTTAAATTGTGATGTAATTTATAATCATAATCATCAATAGCCTATGTATGTCCCCACTGCAGGGGCTCAGGCCTACTCTCCTACAGAGAGTTTCGGATTGGTAGACTTCACACACACCTTTCGAATTTCTTCTCAGTAGTGTGCAGGTTTCCTTTACAATGTTCTCCTTCGCCGAAAAGCCCATGGTAATGATTTTTATAATTTGTACATACTCGTAAATTCCAAATGACAAGTTGGAACTTACCCAGACCTTAATTATGAAAGCTACCATAGCACCTAATTGCGTAGAGGTCTAACCTAGTTGGGTAGAGAGTTAGTCCTTGAATGTATAAATACTTGGTAAAATAGTTAGAACAAAAATAACTATTTATTTATCACTATATCTCAGGCACTAGACCCATACAAATACAAATTTTACAAATAGTACATATAAATTAATAAACTTAATTAGTAAACTAATAACTAATACACCTACATAACAGCATTGACACATGTTGATTTCGATGACCAGCATGTGTCAATGCTGTTGAATATATATTCTGACAATTTAATCATTACTGCGTTTTGACTTTTTATCATTCTATCTCTTATGGAGTATATTCGCTTTCTTAGTATACTAAAAAAGTCATCTAACCGGGCCTCTGCAAACATTGTTGATGCGCTACAGAATCTGGGTAAACCCATTAGGATTCTGTAGGCATTGTTGTACTGTACTCTGATGGTATTAAAAGTTCTTTTGCGGAATTTAAACCAAAGATTGCATGTGTAAAATGACCGAAGGCCCGGAAGAGGACCTTCTTTACATCTTGACTGCATCTACCAAACCTACGAGATAGCATATTACTCTTTATCGAGAGTGATCGTCTCTCTCTCTCGATATCTTCATCGTCAGTAAGTCTACTTGTAACGTGATGTCCAAGGTACTTAAAACTATCCACTACTCTAAGCGGTACACCATTCATGTAAACTGGAGGCACGCTATCTGGACCCTTCCCAGCCCTAAACACAAGTACTTCACTTTTCTTTGCGTTGTAAAGCAAACCATGCTGTTTTGCATAGCTACTACATATCTCAACTAATTGTCTCAAGCCTTTGATAGTCGGGCAGAGCAGAACCATATCATCTGCGTAATCTATATAAATGTTGTTTTTGTTCTAACTATTTTGAAATAAATGTTAACATAAATGCTAAATTGCGTCGATTCCTTCGTCGGTACAGGTGTGCCGTCCAAAATATTCAAGAATTTAAAAAATTATAACATTCCTTTAAAGCTCTAAGTTTAGAAATAATAATCATTATCACAAATCCGGCGGCTTCATGGGACTTTCAACAAATCATTGGTCTATCTAGTAGAGCGGGCCCGACTCGCTACACGTTTTCCAGTGCGTGCATTACGTGTGTCAAAACCTTTATCTGGTCGCTGATGAATACTTCCAAAGACTTGACCTGACCAATGTCAATTCAGATTACTGACTCATGGAGTTAGTCAATGAATTTAATTCCTTTGCACTGACTCCTTCATCGTCACTTACCATCAGGTGAGATTGAGGTCAAGTGTTGGTCTATCTTCAATAAAATAAATAAAATAAAAATAACAATACACTTCACTGTTAACGTATTAAACATGACCATACATATCGACCAAGTTCAACGAATAATAATTTTTAAATTAATCTAATTGTTTTTAAGGATGTCGGATAATGCACCTCATTGCCCTTCACTACGCGTGCGGCAAGCTCCACTGCAGCCTCGTCAGCGCCAGCCGCCGCCGGCGCCGCGTCGTGACGGGGCGCAGCCTCCACCACCGCCAAGAGAGCGACATTGTCCACCCCAACCACGCATCCGACAAACACCTAATTAATAAAGTGTAAAGAACCGGCAGTCTATTATGGTTTTGGAGACCTAGAGGGTCTAAGTGTCCGCATAAAACAAATCGAAACGACAATGTATACTTATATTGAGTTATATTGTTCATACACAAATAATTATGAAACAAATTACTGGTATTTGTTACTACTACAAGTAAATTTGGTACTAATTCAAAGTCTCCAATATTGAACTTGATGATGATGAATAAAAATAAATTGTAATAGCTGCAAAGTGTTTTCTTTTGGGCAGCGCCGTAGCGAGTATTTTGGATGGGGGAGCAAAAAGGGGGCGCTGAGGTTAGCGCTCAGTGTATTTTAAAAGCTTTTATTTAACTTGCAATGTTTGTATGTATGTATGTATGTATGTATGTATGTATGTAAGTATGTATGTATGTATGTATGTATGTTCGGGTCAAATCTTGCAAGCTGAATTAGAAGCACTTCCTCTTATCCTAGGGAGTTGAAATTTTGTACGTTGGTTCAGTTCCGATGACAATGCGTTTTTCTGGTACTATCGAGCTGGTCTGATGCTGGAGTCAGGAGGAATAAAGAGAAACTCTTCAATAGGCCCCTCGAATTCGGGCTCATCTCAAAATCAGAATACCAGGCTGACATAAGTGCAAGGGAGCGTGCTATATCGTTTCTATATATCGTATCGTAGCGCAGGTTGATTCCTAACAAACTACTTAAAATCATTTGAAGTACCAGGTTAGCAGAAACAGAAGTAGTTTTGATTTAGCTCACATGACATATTACGCGCGGTTTATTCTACTAATTAGAACGCGTAGCTTCTGTCACTTCTTTTTTTTTTAAATCTAAATAGATTCATTAACTTTAGACTTTGGTGAGATTGAGGTCAAGTGTTGGTCTATCTTTAATAAAAAAAAAATAATAAAAAAAGTTGAAGTGTTTTAGATTCAAAATGCTATTTGTCTCTTTTTGGCCCAAGGGAATGAAAGAGTAACCACATAATCAAAACAAGTCGTGATTGTGCATTATATCAGTACCTAGTCTGTGAAAAGTCTGTGATTATATCCTCTGTGTAAATGCTGAATGTCATGCATAAATGCCAAAAATACAACTAAAAAGCGTGTGTTTATGTTAGTTTGGCAATGGTTTTCTAAATAAATTTAAGACAAGAGAGTGTCACTCAATTGAGGCTGGACAAGGCAGTGTATGCAATAATCATCGGCTGCAGAAGTCCACTGTTGGACATGAGTCTCCTTGTTATGGCGCGCCCACACATGCACGGTGATAGGGCCGAGCCACTTGCATCCAGTGACTACTCGCGAGCTTAACTAGGTCATCGGTCCTGGTCTGATGCTGGAGCCAGGAGAAATAAAGAAGAACTTTTCAATAGTCCCTCAAATACGGGCTCATCTTAATTCCAGAATACCACGTTGACATAAGTGCACCGGAGCGTGCAATATCGGTTTTGTAGCGCAAGTTAATTTCCTACCAAACTATTGAAAAATCATTTGAACTACTAGGTTATCAGAAACAGAAGAAGTTAATGACATATTCCGCGCGGGTTTGAGTAAAACTTATATTTTGAAATGAGAACGCTCAACTTCTGTCACTTCTGTTTTTAGGGTTCCGCAGTAAAACTACGAACCCTTTTAATTTCGCTCTGTTAGTCGGTCCGTATGTCAGTCCGCGGCTTTGCTTAGAGACCCTTACTACTGGAAAGGTGTAATTTAGTACGGGTATACATATTAATCACGCCGACAAAGTAGTAGAATAAAATCTTGCAAAACATATTTTAAGGGTGGCTCCCATACACGTAACTTGGGAATAATATATATAGTTTTTCTAATACTTGTGCTCAGAAAATGATACGTTTTGTAGCTGTTTGGCGTGCTAAAAGTTCGTGATTTCAGAAGCTTGTCTTAAAAACGCAAGGCAAACGTGCGTTTTTCTTATTAACTAGTTATAAAGCCAAAAGCACTAGTACTTTTTTTTTCTTATTAACTGAAGGAATGTTTTTCATTCAAAAATCAATACTAGTATTTTTGCCGAGTCACTGGGCAGTATTTGCAACACACTCATGGCCACAATCTCAATAATAGACTACCAGGTTGACATAAATGTCAGAGAGCGTGTAAGACAACTGTTCCGCACTAACCTCCGAAAAAAGATCGGGGTCTGTTTAATTACATACTTTTTGCTGCATTGACATGTTCCAAGAGGATTGGCTTCAGTTCGAGTTTTTTTTTTAATAGAACGCGGGCCTTCGCTTTTTAAATATACATAATATGTAAATTCGAATGTTGATAATGATTTAATTTAATCTTATGGGGATGACAGAGACCTTATGCCAAGATATTATATATCTCTTTTTCTCTCTTTGAAGTTGTAGTTAGACTCCACCTTAGGTATGAGGACCTGGTACTTTCGTCTTCATATCATCCGATGTTAAGTGATTAGAGCTGACAAATGGAAGCGTGCTCATCTAGAAACGTTACTTTGCTTTCTGTGCTAACCGGAACACAATCACCTTCATCATAATTTTACTATTTGTTATATTTTTTAGCAAATGTATTAAGAAATGTCGTTCAAAACTAGTTTCGAAATGTATTTACTATTTTCGCGTTTCCCCCCGTATATCTTCTAAACTATTGCTTTTAAAAATCTGAATACTTCACAGTGGTATGTACACTGAACTTAAAAGAAAAACTATCATGACTAAGCTGGCTTTGCAGGTGAACGAGTAATAGTCGTCCAAATTATAAAAAAATAGACTTCGAGATGCCATAATGAAAGTTTCGTACAAATTCCAATCAAAATTACTTTACATCGTACTGCGTGGGACCTAACTTGGATACTTTTTAAAATTGAAATAGATTCAGTAATTTAACTAGACTTTTTTAGTCTTAAGAAACATTTACACGATAACTAAAAAATAAAAAATAAATTAATATAAAAAAAATTCATAAAGAAGCTTTTATTTAAATGCTCTAAAAAGAAGAAAATAAACTTTAAATGAAATCAAACCCATCAATTGATTACATTGAACAATTTATATGCTATAAAAGCTTGTCGCGTGATTTACTAGTGTAGATGTATGTATATTTATCTATTTTATACAATACATACTTTTTCTCTAGATCAGTTTACATAATTCTTGTATTCTAGTTCATTGACACATAGGCCTCCTTCATGGTACGCCATATCGACATCAATACAATTAAAATCACGCGACAAGCTTTTATAGCATATAAATTGTTCAATGTAATCAATTGATGGGTTTGATTTCATTTAAAGTTTATTTTCTTCTTTTTAGAGCATTTAAATAAAAGCTTCTTTATGAATTTTTTTTATATTAATTTATTTATACACGTAGTCCTACTAGTCTACGCATTCATTTGCTTTGCCTTGCGTACTGCAAGTGCACAGACAGACGTCCACAAAGTATACACGCTGACATTTTAGTCGTTCTCGACCCTGAATGCAGGTAGTCTGAGTCACTTATAGAAACGATTAGTAGTGGTATTTTAAAAATATAGCGATATTTTTTTTTCCAAAAATTCAAATTAATTCAATATTTTTTTAAATAGCTGAAACTGGTAGTACCACTTCTCGCAGCACAGCGTGAGAACGTTGACCCTGAGAACAATAACAAACTGTCGGCATAGTCAATGAAAGTAATCGGACGCCGCCCGCCCGTCTTGACACCTACCCCTTTGACAATGCCGCCGCACGCGCACCTGTCTCCGTGTGCTCCAGTCTTGATTTAGCGGTCACCGGGTCAACTTTGCGGTTTTTAGTGTCGCGAATTTTTGTAAAAGTGATAGTGAGACGAGAACACAAACTACGTGTACTCCCACCGTGTGTAGGTACTCAACGATAATACGGCAGAAACTAGGCGGCTGTAAGCTTAGCAAGAACATTCACATTCTTTACGTCAAAACGGGATCCCTGAAATCCCGACCAGCTGTTACTAGTAAACCGTAAATTAATTTAAATGGTTATTTCGTTTCATTGTTTTTTAGGGTTCCGTGTCCAAGAGCGGCCAACGGGAACCTATAACTAGGTATGAGATGAAGGCCAAGCGCAAACCCATAATAAATAAATTGTAAAATTAAAAACAAATCCCCAGTACACAGCCGGCGGCGCGGCGGGCGGGCTGCTTTGATTTCGCGGTGTTTCGTTCGCGGCAGTGTCCTTGTAACTAGAGAAGGCACGTGCAAGGCGGTATGACACAAAGGCGACAAATGGAATCAAACTAACATATGATCCCGGGGTAAACGACCTTCTGGCTGCTCTTGTGGTAACTACGGAAACTCGACATTGTTTTATTTATTTATTTAAAATTTCAACTTTTTTATTAATACCCGTATAACTAAAGTGACCATCCCAAATGATATTAATACTTATATGGAGTTGCTAGGTTTCTGGTCGAGAACGACTAAAATGTCAGCGTGTATATAATTATAGATCCTCAGACGACGTACATACATTAATACAAATGTGTCTCCAGATGGTCTTCGTATACATATTTAATGCCATCTATTGCAAATAAAAGATGCGTTGACGAGAACTTGTATGGTATTGAGGTCCATAATAAATTGATTAATAATCTATCCTATTAATCTGGCTCAATGGCGTATAATCTAGCGTTGCAAACCTGGCTAAAAGTAAAAACTTTATTTGATTGTCACTGTCAATTTGACAGTGTCAAATGAATGTCAATGCCATGTCATCACTATTCACTACTAAGCTTACTTGATTATATGCTCCTAGAACATAACCTTAAAGTATTTTTACCTTCGAAAGCTTCAAAACTTCACAACAACAAAATAATATTATCATAAAGTTGTATGTTATAGCAACAAGTATTGATAAACAGCAAGAAAATCGTAGATTAACCAATCCCAAAAATATATGCCTACTTTTTCCTATTTGTAAACTTTGACACGCATATAGGACTGTATTTACCTTAACAACTGATGTAGAAATAACAGCGAATAAACACCATGGATGTTGATTTACTGAGACCGGGAACAGTGCCCATATCCCCGGATACTATCCTCTGGTTCGAGTTCCTTCTAGATCCCAACCTACTCAAGAAACACCTCGGTAAACCCAATCCAGGTATGCATCTATAGTTTTTCATAAACTAGCCTTTTTACAAGTTTCGTTTTGTTTGATGTCTGTTGACGAATTGAGTTCTATCTTACCGATGTATGATGAGCAACACTTGTTAACGGAGTGTGACAAGAATAGGGTAGTAAGGGATTCGTTGATGGGAAGTTTCGATTTGACACTCATAAATGTTGGGGTTGCACAAAGCAATTTGTGTGACCCTACATAGTTATACTTCTCGTCAGCGGAGCCCTCTAAATAATAGTTAGCTTAAGTTATAATAGTAATACATTAATTAGGTAAGGCCACCTACCACATTAAATTCCAGTCACATCCCAATAATGAAGTAATAACTATATTCTGACAGTGCGCATTATAACAAAACGAAATAGTACCTTATAACAAAAGGGAAAGGAACATATTTCTAGGACAGACGACCTAAACCTCTTACCCCTGTAGCACCCACTAGTGGTTAACATTTTTATGAAACCACTCATTGATCAGACAATGTACACTGAGATTTTATGATTATGTAAAATATAATGTACATAAATCAACAATGTTCAATTTTTTATAGATCCAACAGCATGTGAGCTTATAGAAGAGTTCCTCTCAGTAGACACAAAGAATGCCAGTTCTATGCCAACCAGTGAGAGAGTGGTTGATCTGGATGGTCCACCGAGCCCACCGTCCAGTAACACTGGGTTCCCTCAGCAACTAACAAGGAAACAGCTCGCATTGAAAATCCTGGCTTTGAGAGTTGTTGCTACTCTTCATTGGAATTTAGGTATACACTTCATATCAGAACTACTTATTAAATTATAATATTGAACTGATTCTTGTGAACAGTGACTAACAATTATTAGCTCCAATGTCAGCCAATGGATGTGTCTGTCAGTGAAAAGCATGACACAAACATAAAAAAGAACCATGCTAAATGGACTGTTGATGAGAGGACCTATCACTTTGCTTGAATTCTTGGGAAAAAGAGTTTGCTTTCGTAAGACATTGTCAAAATTTAGGTAAATGACAAAATTATTTAAATTTTTCAGATATAATTGAAAACCAGTTGCCTCCCCAAGTCCAGCACCAGCTAATGCAAGACCTGGTGTACATGTCAACTGATGGGGCTTTTGCAGTCCCTCCACAGGTAACGAAAAATCTATTATTTAGTTAGTACTTAGTTAATTAAAATTGCTCTTAATGGGAATTCACACAGAATAGTTCCATCCAAATTTCTGTTGCCATAATCTATTATAGCTGGCTTTGATAATTAGTTACCTAAAATAAGAGATCACATTATCGTGTAGCAAAATGAATATCATTAGTGTACAAATTTATTGTGAGCTACATAAGCTGTTATGCAGCTCACAGCCCCTAGATGGCGTTTTGAACAATAATCAATAATATTGTGTAAAAATGGAAATTTTGAAGCTGGATATTAATGATACTTATTTCACGACGGTATGATCCAATGTCCTATTTTTAGATAATAGGCTAGTTGACAAAATTTGAAAACTTGGTTAATTATATACTTTAATCTATATTATATCCCCAAAAAGCTATATTTTAAAGAAAAAGCAAAATTTACATTACGTATTTTGTATTTAAAAAAAGCAATTTATATTTCCCTCGAAAACGCTGAATAGTGTCATGGCGTCTTGAATGACGTCACAGCTCGCGAAATAACCTGCTCTGTGGTATGAAAACGTCAACAACAACAATGATGTTTTGCGAGGCGTGACGTCACACTTTCTTGCGCCGCGTTCTTCGTGTTCGTTGTCACGTGACCTAATGCCTATTTTTTTCGAATCCATTTTCTAAAAATATTAATAATCTTTAACTTTTTTGAGAAATATACTAGTTTTTTCTTATCTTCGTCTCCTCATTTATAATTAGAAACTATAAACCAAGCAATTTGTTATTAGTGGAAACAGGCCTATTACTGCACAAAGCCAGCTATTCTATTTTAAAAGATTATGATAAAAGAAATTTGTATGAAACTTTTATTATAGATGAAATCACCCTGAGTAGTTGAAAGAACATGCAAATCATTATGCCACTTTCAGTATTGAAAATGAGGTTCAATAATCATCGAAAGACGAATTTCAATACATAAAACAGTAGTTAATAATTTTAATGATGTAGTCAACAACAGTAAACTTTGTAGTGTCACCGATCTTACATTATAATGCCACAGCTCAATCGAATGCCAGCAAGTGATTCTTATTCACGTTGCAAGATTTGACCTATTTATATAGATTGTAAAAATGCACTTTACGAATGAGTAGTTATGATTTTTTTATACATTCACTTATTTAATAAATCATCAACAATATATGTCCCCACTGCAGGGGCTCAGGCCTACTCTCATACAGAGAGTGTATGGGCCGTAGTCCACCACGCGGGCCCAGTGCGGATTGGCGGACTTCACGTGCCTGTTCAAGACATGCAGGTTTCCTCACGATGTTTTCCTTCACCGTTAAGTAATCGGATAATGTACTTGAATTGAAAAACAACTCATAGGTACACGGCTGGATTCGAACCCGGAACCCTCAGATTGAGAGTCCCGCGCCTTATCCATTGCGCCATCGACGCTTATATCCTGCTAATATTATAAGTGTGAAAGTTTGGATGTTTGGATGTTTGTGACGCTTTCACGGAAAAACTACTGAATGGATTTGAATGAAACTTTACAATAATATAGCTTATACGTCAGAATAACATATAGGCTATAATTTATAAAGACATGTTGTGTAAATTGTACAAAATCACACTTATAATATTAGTGGGATTACATGGGCAATTTTGGCATAACAAAAACGCGTTGCCTAGCAACCGACCATAGAATATGTAATTCGTATATACAAACTTTCGCGTTTATAATATTAGTGTGAAGACTATTTGAATGATGTTGATATTGAAATTTCTTTTGTTTCTTTAAACTATAAGCCTACGTAACAGAATAAACACTATTTTGTACCTTATGCTGGAAATGGAGATAGATGACTTCTATGCCTATCAAACAAGTAAAATAAATCCTGAAGTACACGCGGACAAAGTCGCGGGCGGAAGCTAGTATATAATAAATAAGAGTAATGAATTTGATGAGAGTTCATTTGATAGGTATGAAGTTTTGTTTTTTACAGGAATTGACACCAGAAATACTACAGAAGCCTCAAGTACAGTTTGCCTTGACTCTTTACCATAGATGGGTGCTCAGGTTCCCTGTAAAAGCTGCTCTTTATGCTAAATCGTCAAAGATGCCTTTTATTCATATGTAAGTTGTTTTTCGCCCTAATCTAACTGTACTTAAATAGGACTCATTGTTTTGTTAGATTAGATAACAAATGAAACCTACCTAAACCCAAAGGTTAAAAAGTAAACTATTAGACAAGACACATCACAGTAGTCTATTGATAAATGAAAAGCGCATGAAAATTCGTTCAGTACTTATTTTAGACCAGCGCGAACAGACTGACAGACGTGGCAGTGGACTTTGTTCTATGTCAGAATGTCCCTGAAGTAACACAATCCTCAAATTTATAAGATACTTAAATTGCCGTCAGGCAGAAGGTTCACATATCTGACACGACAATGCTGCGACAGCGTAAATCGCCTTTCCGAAAAAACACTTTCATTCATGTACATACATACAAATGAAATGAAATCTTAATTTAATCGATCATGGAACTTTATTGCAACTAAATTGCACAGTAAAACTATCAATTTGTTATTGTTTCAGCCCAGGTTTACAACCTGATGGTGGCTTCACTCCAATAAATCAATCCTTTGAAAAGGTATTAAGAATGTCAGAGGTGTCTCGCTTGCAGAGCATTCGTTACTTGGAAGAGATGTTGTCTTATTTAGAATCCACATCAAGTCCACCCAGAAAAATTAAAGTACCCGTGATGGACTCGTTTGTTCATCTCACTGAAGACTCATCGGACATCCACCACAACTGGGATGCTAGTGATCGAGTTATCACTCAGTATGAATTTGCAATGCAGACTCATTATGACCTCTGCTATAATTACTTCTTCTATGGTCAGCATGATTTGGCAAAAAAACACATCCTGGGCTGTAGAGAAAATTCAAATTTAATGGAAAGAGACGCTGCTATCAATGGCTATGGTCCAAGTAAAATGTTACCGTGGGGTCAATTGTATTACGCAAGTGTAGATAAGGATGATATTTTAGGTTATATAAGAGCACTTAACTTAGGGCCGGAACTATTGAATGAGGAACCATCCCTTTTACAAAAACTGCAAGAGTCAATAGCTAACCATTACACCGGACTTATCGCTGTACTTCAAGCTGACAATCTTGCTAGAGAGATACCTATGGTTCACAGGCAAGTTGTCGAACTGGATATACAAGGATCAGCTTCAAGTGGAGCCTTCACAGTTGCTAGGGACTTATTAAATAGAGTTTCAGCGTTAAATGCCGTGAGGTACGCCCTCGAAGGCGGCATACCGTCAACTCATCTAGAATTTCTGAATAAGTTCAAAACTGTTGGAATAAAGTTCTTTGACATTCTATTCTGGGCATTAGCGCCAGTTCTACAATCAGATTTGTCTAAAGATGATTGGGAGAATTTGAAAATGTTTTTCCTACATTTAGCTACATCTCAATGTAGACTACCTATCGAAAGAATCGATGAGTACTTGAAAAAACATATCGGTGAATCTGCGCAAAAGATCAGAAGAAAATTAATCTCTGACGAACATTTACTCAGAATTATCAATGACCCTATCAACTGCGACGATGAAAACATAGATATTCCACGGGAACTCCTCACCGACGACTGGGAGTCACCTGACTTTGAATTCAAAACTATACCAGAACTAGAGATGGGTCGACTGAAGAAACGTTTGATCGAAGCGTCGACGGCGGACGACGTCCGCATGTGCTTGGTTAAGCTGGCGATGATGGCGCCCTCTACGGCTTTGTGGAAATTGAGTCCGTCTTGGAAACCAGCCGGTGGATTAGGGAATGCGCTAGTGTCGCTTCCACGTGGATTCCTTCAAGACTTTGGTTATGTGGTGTCAGGGGCGGCTAGATCTCGCGCGGAAGCAGGGTGCGCGCGCACAGCTCTATCGTTGCTCTCGGTTCTGGAGGGCGAGGCACGCAGCCAGCTCGGAGGCGGCTCCGACCCCACCCTCTACAGACTCTGCCGGCAACTCACGTGGGAGGTGCTGCTGCTACAAATCAATGTGGTGCTCAGTGAATGGCCGCATCACAGGATCAACCTGACCGTATTAGCCAATAAATGCAAAGCGTGTATTGCTTCTGCCAACTCGGGGGAAGGAATTGTTCCGCGACCTCAGGTATGTCAATCGTAGATATAGAATCTCTAGCTTTATAAAACGGAGCACTTGACTGGATTATGATAATGATTCACAAGATTAGCAATAAACTTTCACCTGCGAGTGATGGTGGATACATTTGTAACGATAAAAAGCTATATAACCTAGGCTTCGTTAATTTGGAGCTCAATGGGCATCTTTCAGACCGATCGTCGACTTACCGCCAGGTGTTCTATTTATAATTGTTTAATGGCTATTGTTGATTATAAATCCAATTACTATCAGGTAAGATAATGGTCAAATGTTAATCTCATTTTAAAATTTATGGTAATTGTCTAAAACTAAACCCAGCAATTTAAGCACGGAGGTCGACGAGTTGTTTAATAGTACGAAAGAGGTATTAATACATTTTACCGTTATTTATCAAAAACCTACACACTACCTGTCAAAGAGAACTAAGACATGTTATAGTGTGGTGTTGGTGTTTCAGGTGATAGAGATGTGCTGGGTGCTGGTAGCGAACGCGTGCGAGTGGGAAGGGGCTGGAGCGGCGACGGGCGCGGGGGAGGCGGCCTCCGCCCTATGCGCCGCGTGCTCGGAGCTGCAGCGAGGGAAGGGCACCCGCAAGTTCCCCAGGATGCTCTGGGACTATGGTGAGTCTTAAAATCTAGCCCCAACCTGAACAAACTAGTATATTTCTTATTTCGAGAATAAACCCGAATCACTCAGTCGTAAACCGAAATTCCGTTTTACCGGAGATAATGCCACATTGTCGGCCGATCCGACACCGACACGATACGGTTACGGGCATCGACCCGATGTAATGAAACATGGCGTAGCGTACACAACACTTAATTTATTGCTCATATAATCATATGCTACTTTATTTGTTCAGTGCGAGAGCCAAAGGTTGTTGCTCGCATAGCACGTGCTGGATACTGACTTCAACTCCAGCGAACGTGAGCAACACCAATCCTGGGTCATAATGGGATTGTCAATGTTTCCAATCGACCTACATACTGTGTGGTATCGACCATTAAACATGTATTTCTTCTTTACAGCTCTGTCAGTGTACTGCATCGGTACAACGGCTCCAATGAAGCGCAGTGCGGGTGGTTCGGCCATCTACTCGCGAGAGGGGGGTGTTGGCGGGGCGGGCGCCGAAGCTCGCGCCAGTTTCAACTCATTCATCAGTTCGCTGCGGGAGCCGCTCGCAGTGAGCGTGGCCCTCTCCCTCCTGGCCCGCATACACAACCTGCTGCTTGACGACTCGACGCTCGAACTGGTCGTGGAGTACACCTCGCTGTGGCCAAACTCTATACCAAACGTCACTTCATACAACGTCAAGTTGGTGCTAGAGACGCTCACCGATCTGCTGGAGAGGAGTCTCAAGTTGTACCCGTATAATACTTCGTGGTGAGTTGTGTTTGTGTCATTTGTAGTGCCAACTTAAGAATTGAATCACTCCATACATTCCCGTAAGTGATATAAAACGTCAATTTGCAGTGTGGGGGAAGGTCCTTCAGCAGTTACCAAGTGAACTTACTTGACTTACCATGACGTGTTTTGTGTGATTTCGTAAGATATGACAAACTTATTTCCAGCTGTAGATGTACGCCTAGATGGATTGGATAGGTATCTGCCCGGGTTGAACTGCATTTGTCGCTCAGAAATGTCAACCGGGCTGATGGAAAACAACCCTTATTCATTCTAGGAAAGTACGACGTATTATAATGTTTAAAAGCGAAAGTAATGTATTTTTCCAGAGTGTGTATTGTAATGATATTTGTTCAGGCTACGTCTGTACGGTGACGTGGAGATGTCGTGCGGTCGTCACGGCGCTGCGCTGCGTCGGTACCTGTGCGCGCTGGCGGCGGGGTCGTGGCACTTCGCCAAGCGCGCCCCCGACGAGGGCAGCATAGCTCGCCGCGCGGCACGCTGCTGCCTGCAGCTCGGTGCGCCCACGCAAGCCGCCGCACTCTCACAACTGCCCGACGAGCCAGACTACACCGCAGCTTTCAAATGCCTCGCCGAAAAGGTGCGTGTCTTCAACAATGAACCTGTAGCACATAATCAAGCGCGTGCAAGACGTTTTTATTTGCAGTTTCCGGGGTGTATTAATTTCATGTTCATACACAAATATGATGAATCACAAAGAGACAATGTGCCGTAACATCCCGAACGGTGATCAGCCGAATTGTAATATGAGCTGCATTTATTTAGTTTCGTTCAAAACGTTTTCTGCGCTGATCCCGCCACTAGAAGGACCGACGACCCTAGATAGACAAGCGGACCGGGACCGGTCCGGTCACTAGCAGATCACGGGGGAGGGCAAATATTAGATGGTAACGCTGGTTTTAAATAAAAAGATACACCGTATGATAATACGATAATGTTTTTGTATACCATGAAGTCGCAAGCGATATTGACGCTGTCGATGGTTGCTCGCTTAGCACGCACTGCAGTACACTGACGTGACCAATACCATCCCGGGGATATCGTATACCATGGTAGAGCAACTAGGAGAGTAGACGAGTAATATCTGCATGAATGAATATTCTCTATTTACAGACGGGGAACGCAGCAGACGCAATGGACGCGTACTACGTGTGCCTGTGGGACGGCACGCTGCTGGAGGTGGCGGTGGCTCTGCACGCGCGCCGCGGGGAGGGGGGCAGGCGCGCGCGCGCAGTGAAAGCCGCCGGGGCCCTCGAGCTCAACGCAAACAACAGCGAGGACATACAGAGGGAGGCGGCTGCAACCAGGCGCGCGAGGCTGCTCAGAGCTCTCACAAACCAGTACGTCACCTAGAATGCTTCAAGAATATATGAAGTCGACCACTAGTCTATAAAGACATGATTCCGACACCACCGTATTGAGAAGCACGCTATTTTAGAATCGAACTATTAATACTTTTCAGTGATATTATTATTCAACTCATTTGAATAATAACTATATAAAAGTAGTTGTACAATCTCCATTATGTAGAAGGAACTAAGCAAATTACATGATTTTAATCTACAATTAATTTAAACATTTTGTGTATTATATTTGTGAGGAGGTAAAATAAAACTCGGAAAAAATTTTAAAAGCTTTTATTTTCTTTTACAAAGAAACATAAGAATGAAATAATGATTGTGTTATCTTGCAATTATAACTAAGATTTAAATTTAAATATCCTACTAACGCAAAACTGTTCAGGTAAAAATGTTCGTTATGTATATGGCACGAAATGCTATTTATATGCTAAAGTTTAAATGTTGAAGCTGTGATTGACGGATTGAACAGAGAGTTCGAAACACTTATTTTAATTAGCATTCTACATTAAAATCACAGTTAGCTATTTTCAGACCCAAAGAGAATGAAAAATCCATCTTGTCAAAAAATAAGGGTAAGGTTCCATTATAATCATACGGTTACATGACTCGCCTTAAGGATCCCCTGAGTCATACAAAGGTTTCTTTATAACATTGTAAGTTTATGTAACGGGTAATTAAGAAACATCACTGACAGTTAAACATTTTACGGACTCGGCGCTTTCTAGAACTTGTACGTTAGACTCCTTTATACTCTGGCCCAAGCGTCATTCTGTAAGTGAAGATATTTACTGTATCTGTCATTGAACGATAAACGATGGATTTTTCATTGTGTATCTTGTACTGTACGCGACAGGTTTGTATGGCAATTTTCTAGCGATGTGACATCACACAACAAGTGTCAAGGGTCCTGCTAATTTTGATTCGAATTTTATTCTGGACAAATATATGTTCGATAAGCCGGTGTAAAATTCAGCCCTGCCAATGTCTTATTGACAGGGTACTTATAATAATTGTTTTTCCGTTCAATGTCACAATTTTTTAATACTTTTCTGGCTAGTTCTCACGCTTGAGAAGCGATCGAACTCATTTTAATGCATCGATCGAAATCGATCGACCAATTCTTGTGCAGCACTAAGGCAATGACAGCGTGGGTGTCCCTTCTCCGCACCTCACATCATACCCCCCGATTGCCATGTCGACCTGTCGCGTCAATACACCTAAAATATGGCACTACTATTTTCCTTAAATCCACATTTTGCCTTATTACTAAAATACTTAATACGCATTACGAAATATAATATAATATGGCACTCGATTTCGCATGGAAAACGAAATCATGTTAAATCACCCCGCAATATAAGTTAATTTGTGCGCCTCAGTAAACGTACTATTTGTGGTCAATCATCTCGAATATTAGTATCAACGTTGAATATGTGTAGTCGCACTGTTTCGATCTCAATTACAGACGCAGAAAAGTCTCAACGCGGTATCCAAATCGGTATGGATTTCGGACCTGACAAGTAATTTAAAATGCGATACCTACTTTCCCCTGACTTTTATCTTAAACTAAACAAATCTTTTTCCTCCATCTTTGAATCTTTTATGCAATTTTTATGTTCATTTTTATGCCTAACCTATCATAAATGTCATGAAACCAAAATAATAATAAAAATTCTTGTGAAACTTTGCAACGCTTCACTCTATGTCACGATAATCCAACCGCTGTGGAATGTTTAGTATACATGTACATATGTTTCTATATTCCCTACTAGATTCTTTACGACTGAATTTTTAAATGCAGTTTTAATAGCTATAACAAAATCATTTTAGTGCCTCTTGTCAGTCAGGGTTTTGGTATAAAATGATTACCTTGTTTTTGAAAGGAATAATCGAGACGCATCTCAAAAGCTTTCGATCTCCGCTTAACTTATATGCTGGGAACTGCGTAAAACTACAATACGAAATTAATGAAAAAATATAAAACTCGTAGTTAGAGAGTCATGTTACTTCTGGTATGTTCCGAGGTATCTTTGGCAGTTGGGGCAGTAGTGGTCCGAGTTCCTGGCGGAGTCCATGCAGTAAGGCAGACAGCTGCAGCAACTGGCAAACATAACACAATTTATTATGTTACGAAACATATCTCCTACATTACATATATGATAAAGTATATACCATACTACAAGGGTGAACTTTGTAGGCGTACAAGTGGAATAAACTTTCAGACTTTCTTTTACTCTTTTCTGCAGAACGTCTTTTCGAGAGTGGGAAAGTCCGGAAAGGGGTCTATTTGGCAGTAGGGGTGCTCGGAAGTGTCATGTCAAGTGTGTTGATTGTGCGGGAAGTTTTCTTTTTCACCCCGCGCCCAGCCTCGGTATGAAATGGGTCAAGCATGGGTCTTCAAGTAACGTGCCGGGAAGTTAAAACAATTTTTTAAAAATCTAACTCGACTACGAGAAGAAACTTAGTAGCTGCTTAGTAGTAGCTTTTTGGAAGATATAACCTAACTGTTTCATGACTCATCAAGAAGTTTCATTTAATATCAAACACGATATTTCAATTTAGTATTATTATTATTTGTTAGTACTGTACAAGCCGCTGCCGTGTTGGATTTTATGTGACAGACACAGAGATATTACTTTTCCTTTATGATAAAATGCTAGTGACCACAGACTAATATTGTACACTCAAGTACAAATAGATGAACTTTTGAACCATGTCACATTCAACTTTAATTGACATTTCCTTCTCCACTCACACTGCACAAGAACAAGCAAGAGTGAATGTGACATGGTACGAAAGTGGATACAATATTGTTGTACTCGAGTAAACCTATCTAGTGACACAATACAGTGTACAACCCAAGGAGCATGACGCTTCCAATATACATAATTTGTCAAAATAAAAGTGATTGAGGACCTATGAGGGAACAAATGAACATATAATATATGCAATGGTTTTTTAAATCATAATAATTTAATAATAGAGGGTTGATCTCACCAAAACAAGCTGCAAGTGAGTGCGAGGACGTGGGTGCGCGTCGTGGTGGTGTGACGTATGGAGGTCTTCACGCACGCGCTGCAGAACGGACACGACGTGAGCGTGTTATGAGGACCAAGCAGCAAAGTCTATAACAACAATATTTTTTTACCCGACTTCACCACAAGGAGGGTAATGTTTTTCGAGCGTATGAATTTATGTATGTCCATTTTTTTGGCATGCCCTACAGCCCAAACGGCTTTTTGGACATATGAGGTGTCGTTGAATTCGTAGGAATTGCGGTAGGTGGAGACAAATAATACTTTGTTACCTGCTGGCACGGTTGGGGTACACAAAAGAGGGCGCTAAGGCGGGAATTTCAACGCCCCCCCCCCCCCCCCCCCTTTGTACACCCTAACTGCTGGCACGGAAAGACCTACTAAAACTACGCTACCTATGAGGCCTAAAAAACGAAAACAGCTAAACCCCATTTTGTGCTACTTAGCCCCAGTTTTATTCCCTGCTTAATATATAGTTTGAAAAATCGTTTCCTTTTATTCCTAATTTAATTAAACATTACAGATCTATGACAAAACTTTTTATTATGTAAATGTCCACAAAATAAACACACAATACATTATTGTGTCTGATGATTCCCTCATAGACATGTTCATCACGGGCAGGATGTCTTATTGCAAACTAATTCATAAGGGGGAGGGAGACGCTTGCATACTGGGCCTTAAGTTATTTGAAGATGTTTTCATGTAAGTCCTCGTTCAACTCACTGGTGGGATAAACTATAAAAGTTGTTGCATACCGGTGGAGTCAACAATGTGGGCTGATGAGTCACAGGAGCTGATGTGGAAGTAGAGCTTAACGGAAGACTTTCCTTCAGAGTAGCCTGAAAGAGAAACAAAAAAAAGTTTAAATTAGACAAATTAAAAATTTTCTCTATAGACTGCTGTGTTGCAAAATTAAATACTTGTCATATTTCTATTTAATATTCGTTCTGGGTGTCTTCCTAAAGCTACTTAGACTATGGTAGTGTTTTATGAATCGACTTACAATAATTATTATGATAAAAACCAGCTCCGTTGGAGTTGGAGAGTTCTATACAGAATATGAGTAATTAGCATAACAACTGAAAATAGGTAAGGTCAGGGTAATAAGTGCTGAACAATGCTTTAATGATAATGACAGCCTGACTGAATAACTTAGCAGTTGATAAAATGTTATCCCATACACCCCTCTCTATCACAGTCAATGCTTAAACTCACAAAGTACCTTGTACTTCAACTGCAAATGTGTCATATTCAGACCTCTGGTCATCCTGCAACCTGTTTCAATTGTTTATTTTGCCACTAGTTGGCGCTACTGTGGCAAGAGGTCACCGATTTCAGAAATATGTATTAGTAATAACTATGTTTTGTATGTATTGTAATAAAAGTAACTTACGGAATTATTTTCATTGGGATACAATGGCTGGTATTCTGGTTCCATTTTCGAACCTAAAACACGAAGGAAAAGACAGATAAATTAAATAAGATGTCAATGCAAAATTAAAATACCATCACCAAAATACTTATTAAAAAATCAATTTTCAAAATTAATTTATTTATTGTCGTATCGTGGAATACTTTTACTGAATTATGCTAAATGGAAGACACGTCATTTCCTTCTCTAATTATACTAGGCAAATACTAGGGCTCTACTGTATTTCGGTAGGTACGTACGTCGGTAATATAATGTAAGTCAAACAAAGAATTTTGTCGTAATGCTGTATGTACCTACTTAATTATTAACTACCTATCGTTAGTTAACTAAGATTCAACAATAAAACTATTTAGTATTGACATCAAATCCAATACAACACGAAACACTTTATACGTAAAGTAAAGAATGAGATGTTCCAACTTCCAAACTCACCTCTGTATCCGGTAATTCAATTCAAAATAATCAAACACACAAACAAAAACTCGAGACTTTTATCAACAGTCAACACGTACAAACTCGGCTAAAGGAACGCTCGAACAGAAAGTAATAAAAATAAATATAATACAGTCCGTGCTCTACAGATTGTTTTTTTAAAATGCACATTGTACACACATGGTGTTCGTATTTCGAGTGGCTCTAACTTGTGACGAAGCTGTCAAGTGCTCGACCTTCGTCTCAGCGTGTTTAAATTTTGAACACATTTAAATTTAATGATATTCAAATTGGACGAAGACCTCTAAAATTATATGTAAAAGGTCAATCTGCGGAATGCTCACCCAAAACAGAGACAAACGTTACTTTTGACATTTAAAATATTTTATTACATGCAGCTCTCGTTCACAATTGCAACTTGCTACTACGCACAGAATAACATCTACTAAGTATTTTTAGATTGTTAGAGTTTTGTCCGTAGAGACTGTCGTCCCCGTGACGGCTAAGAAAATTTTTCTGGATAAGATATAAATGGACATAGTATTTTTTATTATTAATAAACGCATCTAGCTATACATGTGATATTTATATCAACAACATCCTACTGCGACCATCTCATAAATCCGCCTACAAAAGCGTGATAGATGCCAAATCACGGTAAGCTCTCCGCGTTCACAAAGTACTCTGTGCTGCTTTTGATGTGGCGGGAATTCTAATTATTACAAGGTACTCAATGATGGATTTGCAGCTGATCATTATTCATGATCATGTCTGCTGTCAATCCGTAATTAATGTGAGACAAAAATCTCGTAACCATCTCATATATTTCCAGGACAGAGGTTAGGAATAAAACAAATCAATGTAACATAGTTAAAGCATATTACAGATAAATTTCTATAATAATAAAAGTTTCCCTACAGGTAGGTTTAAAAATGAACATGGACAAGAAAAAAAAATGTCTAATCGAAAAGTGGTTGGGAACCCTACAATCGAAGTTGTGGACGAATATGTATACCTGGGACAGATCGTTAAACTAGGTAGGTCCAACTTCGACAAAGAGGT
Source organism: Carcina quercana (assembly GCA_910589575.2). Lineage (NCBI taxonomy): Eukaryota > Metazoa > Arthropoda > Insecta > Lepidoptera > Depressariidae > Carcina > Carcina quercana. The sequence continues at coordinate 9,252,302 of OU342429.1, forward strand.
CAACCGAAGAATCCAACTCGGCTGGGCAGCGTTCTGGAAGTTACGGCATATCTTCTCGTCGAAAATACCTCAGCGTCTAAAGACAAAAGCACAATCAGTGCGTGTTGCCAGTGATGACATACGGAACCGAAACGTGGTCCTTAACTGTGGGCCGAATAAACAAGCTCAAAGTCACTCAGCGAGCAATGGAACGAGCTATACTCGGAATTTCTCTACGTGATAAGGTCCGGAATGAGGAAATCCGTAGACGAACGAAGGTCACCGACATAGCTCGACGAGTCAGTGAGCTGAAGTGGCAATGGGCAGGCCACATCGCTCGAAGAAACGATAACCGGTGGGGAGTAAAGGTTCTCGAGTGGCGACCACGTACCAGGAAACGTCTACCAGGCCGTCCCCCTACTAGATGGACCGACGACCTGGGGCCTTATCGTCTAACTCCAACACCTATCGCGATACCTTTGAAAGGTATCGTGATCGTGATCGGGATCGCGACTTTAAAATGGTACCGTGTAACATTCCTAATCACGATTGCTTTCGGAACGAATGAAATCGGCGCTTGTTGTCGTTGTGATTTTTCACTATCCTTAGCAGGAAAGGCAATGGTCTTTAAATCTTACAGCCAGTTGTTTAGTTTCCTTAACAGGCAACGGTCATTAAATCTTACAGCCAATTCTTTAGTTACCTTAACAGGCAATGGTCCTTAAATCTTACAGCCACTTATTTAGTTGTCTTAAAATATACAAATATTATTTTGTGGGTTCTCATCCATTCACACATAGCACCGTAAAACACGTAGCACAAATTATGAAACATCCTTCTTGTCGGACGTCTGCCTTGCGAATGAAAAAGTGGTGATTGTGTGGATACATACGTGCTCGTGCTCAATCATTCATACACATCCCTTTGTCGGAAAAACCTACAGAACTGTCGATGACTACAGGTGGTCATTGCCTCTACTCTCGATAATAGTTGATTATCTACACAACAGTAGTCACCTACAGTCACCCATCATAGCTAATTTTGAAGAGATACCATAATACTCGAAATTAATAATAAAATTATTATTTACGTACGTAACTTATATTATTTTATTTTGTTGATTTTATTACTTATTTAGGCAAATAATTAAAACAATCTGAAATTATTGAGAGTTATAAATAAAACATCAATTTATTATATTGTGAGGCTGAATTTCTTCTTCTACGCGAGCTATCAAAATAGTTCTTGCTGCTAATTCAATTGATATTAAGACATTGAAACTAAATCCATCATTAAAGTTATAAAACAATGATAAACTTGCGAGAAATCTTTGAAAGATTCGAGGTGAGTGTTGAATCTTTCATTTGACACTTGCGAGTCGCTTTGAAAGCGATTTCTAGTTGTCAAAAAGTTACACGGTACCAATTTTATGTCAAAATTACAATTTCGTTCATTCATAATCTTTCAAACTCTTGATTAGTCGCTATACCTTTCAATGACATTTAGCAGTCGCGTTTGAGCGGTGTGAAGTTCGTGAATCATCTTCAAACGTCAAATTCAAAGGGATCGTGATCGGTGTTGGAGTTACACGATAAGGCCGCTGGTTAGAGTCGCTGGATGCAAGTGGCTCGGGACCGGTCAATGTGGCGTGCCATGAAGGAGGCCTATGTCCAGCTGTGGACGTCTCCCGGCTGATGATGATGATGAAAGATGTTTCTCTCTCATGTTTAGTGACCCAAAATAATATTATTGGTGACCGAAGTAACATCTTTGGTGCGGCATTGCTAAAAATTTACGATGAATTTATTTTTATTTTATTCAGATATATACATTTTGTCATTATTATTTTTTTGAATTGTGACATGACCACCATTAAAACACAAATTTTATAGAAAATTATAAAACAGAATACGGTCTCTTACAACAACAATCGACTCTATTGTTATTGTAAGAGAGGAGCACTTAATAGATTAAAATTAAACTCCAGTTTTCGATTTACGTCCCGAAAAAATATTAATTAAATTTTGTAACAGCATGTATAAAGCAGGGCCCCAGAACACTCGCAGAGAGGGGAATTCCCGGTAATACAGAGGAACAAAAAGCGCCTTTATCAACGTGCTTAGCATCGGAATTTCAAAATGGCGATACGTAACTAGCGCTGCTCTCGTCACACTTTCACTATCTGCATAGGACAGAATGAGATAGAAGTAAAAAGAACTTGCATTTCGTTTATCGCTAACGTTTTGCTAGTGGTAGGTACTGTAAATCCATATCCAAACATATCTAGGGCGTGACAAATCTGTGCTTAAACCAAAGGCTTAAACTAAAAGGGTCACAATAAAACCAAGTTGTTGTGTTTAACTAATTATATTTTTAACAGTTTTGTTCTTCCGACTCATTTAAGTTACGCACCTACGGTAAAATCTTAAATAAAGTTAATGTTCCTTGAAGTAAACACTATTTCTCAACGATCACTCTCTTATATTCAATCGTGTTCATTCCATACAATTCGAATTGATAGTTTTCTATTATTCTTAATATTTCTCTGATAATCATAGTAATGCGAAAAAGAAATACGCGGTAAGGCCCCAGACTTTGAGTTCCCTGCAGTTTATAATATAGCGAATCAATCAGGTCCAATTCGTTTTTGTTTCAGAATATGCAACATATTTGACAAAAAATTATGAATATATTTATGGACATGTTTTATAAAAATAAAACAAACAAGATTTTGACAAAACTGACACCACACTGATTTGGAACAAAAATCATGTTTTCGGTTTTAAATGGTTAGTTCAAGTATTAATAATGATAAATAATATGGCACTTATATGTATAGGTAATGTCTAAAAGAAAATATTCGGCGTCCTTTAGAAGTAAATTTCAGTAAGCTTACAATGTTAATATAGTAGTTCCCCGCAAAAAAAACAAAAATGGGCATAGTGGGAATGAGTTCGCGTATCCCAGGTGACAGAGGGCCGCAAGGGGGACTGTTCAGTCAATCACGCGCCTCAACTCGTAGGAGGCCAAAGAGACCCCCAAAAATGGTGTACTGCGCAGTCAAGGGCATTTTTCAAGTTGTTTGCCGGGAACTATACAATATTCAAGTATAGCCAGTATCGCGTACAAGCATCATCCTTTTGGAGATAAACAAAAAGTACAAAATGCGACCACCCAAATATCTGCTACATTTCTTGGTGAAGACTGTGTGGCGAAAATCACTTGCACATCACTCATTGTTTTACTATTATTTTTATCGCTTACGTATTATGGTTATTACAATTGTTAAATTAATTGCAGTTTAGTTGTAATGTGTGGAAGTAATTTATTTTTCCTTAAGTATTTTAGTAGCACACAAATTAACTAACAAAAAAATTTAACGTAAGTCTATATAAATTATATTTATATATCTATATTTACTGACTCATGAACTCATCCATTCGATTTGAATCCATGCCTTTGCTCTATTTATACGATATTTAAGGAAATTCGCTACACAGACTTCTACAATAACTATACATAAGTAATATATCAGTCTAAAAGGTATTTTAGTAAATGTATCGAAAACATAAATTTCAGGTATCTAAAATTCTTGGTAACCTGCAAATAATGACGCAAAGAAGGTATCAAAACTCAAATGGCTAACGAAATAGTAATTAGAATCAAAGGGACTATCTACCTAAACGCGCGCACGCTTATTGGGTTTACAACAGTTCAAGTTCTTCAAACTTATGAGACCCATATATGAGCAGGGTGTCAGAAAACCAAACCGCTTCCACCTTGTGACCCTTGTTCGACACGTGTATTGTGTAATAAACCGGTATATTACAAGTCACTGGAAGACTGTTTCAAAAATCGTTTGAATTTGGTGCCAAATGTATGCTTATTTCGTTCGTTCTTTTGTTTTACAGTATAATCCGCCTATTACCGCCTCCGCGACCTAATTGCGACACACTCGGACTAACAATCCAGAGGACCCGGGTTCGATTCCCAATGGCGTGCTATCGGTCCTCGGTTTGATTGGTGGCAGAGCTTTTTCTATGTCCACCTGGCTAGCTGCCTCCTTGTTACCTTAGTTGGTTGGTACCTTGTTAGTCTACCGCCAAACAGCAGTGTTAATAGCACTGTTGTGTTACGGTCTGAAAGATAGCGAAAACAGCACCTGATTAGCTTGAGACTTTCACCTTCTACGCGTCATTACTCTCAGTCTAATAACTAATCGTGTCATACAGATCATACGAGTAAGCCTAGTACATCGAATACACTCAGTAAATCCTAATAGCCGCCTTTGAACTCTAGCTGATTGGTGTCAGAGACAAAGAAGTAGGTAAAAGGATTCACACTTTATGCATATTTTAGACGACTACAGCTTCTAATGCGAGCATGACTAGAGAGGCTGTCACTGCCACCGCCGGCAGCGTCACCACCCACGCAAATATTATGTTCCTGGAAAAGATAATCATATTATTGCACCAAACAAAGTTACTCGTAGAGTACAGTATAGAGAGGGATCACTCAGTCTCATGAATGCTCGCCCACCCACACATTATAGCATAGCGGAGATAAGAAGTTTTATCGTTACGGGGCTGGTATGGACAGGTCCAGAAGGACAAAAACTGTACAGCGCCGCGGCATCGGTTTTTGTAATAAAACCGGCCAAGTGCGAGCCAGACTCGCGCACCGAGGGTTCCGTACAGAATACGAATAATTAACATAACGAAAATCATAAATATCAATGAGCAATCGTTTACAAAATTATTCGCGCTAAGAATAAACTGACAGGCGCTGAAACGCCAAGGGAAGGAGCGAAGCGCGAGAGGAGCACTGGAGTGTTGCGGAGTTCCCAGGGCTCCTCGACTTGCGCAGACGGTGACCACCGAGGAGGTTTTAGTGGGTGGAAATTCCACATAATTCTTAGGAGAGAAGTCGGGTATCTTTAAAAGATTTCTCCCTCGAAAAAAAAGGTCAATGGGAAGTACCCTATATAGGTTTTGATACTTTCTACGTCAAAAAAGGCTTGCACAGACAAATCTTTGATTTTGAACTCCAATGGACTGTGTAGACTTGCGTATTAGGTATTAATTTCAACTTGATACCTTTCTTTACCTTGAAAAAAATTATCTAGGCAGACAGACAGACAACAAAGTGATCCTATAATGGTCCCTTAATTCCTTTTGAGGTACTGAACCTTAAAAATCGATTAAATTGACCCCCCAAAAATTACGAAGCATTCGGAGAGGGATAACGTTACACATCATAAAGATAAAAAGATTTTGCTTCTAAATCTATTTTTTTAAACCTTCATGATCATCTAGACTGTGAGCGTAATGTTAGTGGATAAGAGCTTTGTTTCTGATATAAAGAGTCCAGGTTCTATCTAGTTGTCAATAGTATATAGTAATGGTGGACAGCACACTCACCTGAACAGGCTCCAGTCCACAGCCTTGTCGGAGGAGTAGCCGACACAGACCACGGAGCCCACCTTGCAGTGCGTCGTGGACACCGGCAGGCCCGCCTTGCTGGCCACCAGCACCGTCAGCGCCGCCCCCAGCTCGATCGTGAACCCTCTGAGAACGTGATCAGTTATTTCTAGGTGAACCAAATCAATGAGGAAATCCAGAGGAACTAATGTCACTGACATTAGCGTGACGAGTTAGTGAGCTGAAGTGGCAATGCGCAGGTCACATCGCTCAAAGAACTGATAAACAATGGGATAAACCAATTCTCGAGTGGCATGTATCGGAAAACGTGTACCGGACCGTCCCTGTACTAGGTTGACCGATGATCTAGTAAATGTCGCGGGGAGTTGCTGGATGCAAGTGGCTCGGGACCGGTCAATGTGGCATACCATGGAGGAAGCCATGCAGCAGTGGGTGGACGTTTTCTGGATGATGATGATAAATCGAATGGGGGTCGGCTGGATAAAAGATGCAATAACTTACATATCTATATTTAGAATGATGGTATGTTTTCCCGCTATGGAAATGGGCTACACTTGAAGTATCCGATTGACCGAATTTGAAAAGATGGACAAGCTCTAACCACCTCCGAGTACGTTAGACAAGCTCGACTAACCACCTCCGAGTCCTAGTGGTTGAATAGTCAACCTAGTCATGTCCAGTAGTTGACTATGATGAGTTTTTTCCCTGTAGATCTTTTAGAAGAGGACAAAGGAAGATACCATGATGCGCATAACACCAGATACGCCAAATAACAAATGCACAACAATATATTTTGCTACGATGAGGAAAATTCTCCAGGGAAATGTTAATAATGACCAAAAATTACTTACGTGTCTGGAGTGATGGAAGTGAGGTCTTCACCGACCGTCTGTATGACGCGGCGCCCCCACAGCCATAAGCCGATGGAAATGCCCACACCGCCGAACACGAGGATGGCCAGAGGCGTCTCAGCCCGCGCGTGCGCGCCGCCTTCAGAGTACAGCAGCCACAGAGCTACGAGTGGGCCTATGGCGTTGCTGGAATGAGATTACTAGATGTTAGCTTATTCTGTGATCTTGAGGTCTAGACCGTAATATTTAGATTATAAGAATTTAACTTACTATACTTATGGCTACTATAGGCCAATTCAAATGTAGCGGTATTCGAGATGTTCAAAACACAACATTCCCTACTAGATCCGGTTATCAGTTATCACGACCACATACATGTTTCAGAGACGGTAATACATGTTTCGACGAAGTATCGTGGACCGCTTTGGTATGTGTGGTTCCGGTTTCATGACAGCTGTGGAAATCCCATTCCAAACAGCCGGCGGAATATTACTTGGAGATGACCGCGTTGCTCACGGTGGCGTGATATCGCTTATACATATTTGAATAGGCACTGTACACTAAATACCTTACGGTTATTGATAAATTTGCCCTAAAAAAAGTAATAGTGCCTTTTGTTTAGGTCGTGATATTGATAAGAACTTTTAATTCTACTGTTAGGCCCCAGCAAGCAAAGAGAACATGACCAGTTCATCACTAAATCTAAAGCATTATCGTCATTTACTATCTGAAACAATAAAAAGTCTGTGGAAAGCTATTGTCCTTACCTGACATCGTTACCGCCGTGTGCGAAAGCTCCAAAGGTAGCGGTGAGCACTTGCAGGAAGGAGAACAGCTGCAGCGTGTCAGGCGGGGGCTGCGCGGGCGCCGCAGGGGGCGGAGAGGCGGCGCGGAGCAGCGGCGCGGCGCTAGAGTTGGGCGTGATGCCGGGCAGCCGAGTCATGGTGGAGCATTCGATACTCCACGCGCTGTTGTCTTCAGGACCCTGGATGAAAGATGCGATAACGTACATACATTTGCTTACAATAAATGTGGCACGGCACATTCACTGTTTTTTCATTTATTTTTCCTGCAAAAAAAAAACATATTGTTTACAGTTTGTCTTAAACAAATCGATAAAACTCTCCAAAAATCGTAACATTCAAACTTTTTCATTATTTTATAATTATTACAGATACCAAAATCAGGAGGATAAATACCAACCAACCAAATATAGTTAGGAATAGGTACCAGCCAAAACTGATCTTACAAATAATTTACAAACGACTTTATACATAGTTTAATCCAATTTCATCAATAATGTTTAAGTTTTCAGTTGTTCTCTTTTCAATTTCGTATAACGGGCGCAATGTTTTATTGGTTTCTGTATAATTGTACGTCACGTACGTGAACCAAGGTACTGTATAAAAGACATCAACGAGAAATCATCGACAAAATGCTATACAAAAGACATAAACGAACTCTGTTTTCCATTTGTCAAAACCAGTTATTAAGAAAGTTGCATTTGAAAAGGAAAAGCCGCTTTGGATACATGCTGATTACTGTACGTTAAGTAAAAATATTATACAACAGATTGTAGTATCATAATAAATAATACTAAAATTTATTTTATCTAAGGTTCATTTTATTCCGTCGCATCGTTAAAACTTTTTCTTTTCCTTGTCGACGGTGTTAACCCAAAAAGGTGTTAACGCAAAATAAAGTCTTACCTTATCAAACCTAGGCGGTGGTGTATCGAATCCCGAATTGGGATAAACTCTCGCAGCCGCCAGACGGTCAAAATCTCCTCTAGCAATCGTGTCGCACGAATCTCCCAGGAACCCGTTCTTAGAATCATAGCTCTCTCCCATGCCGACGAGCTGAGCGGAGTCCGGGCTCTTGCAACAACTTAATGTCTCGTCTATGTACTTGAGTGTATTAATTTGTGGATCGGCGTCTATCAGCTGCAGGCGGGATTTATTCGGAGGGCTCAAACTGCGTGATAGAATGCTACAGTCATCCATAGTAGCTAGCAGTGCACGATTCCTGACGTTCATCTCCCGTACTTCGATGGACACCTTGTCAGCGTCGCTTAAATTGACCATTTCGGAGCTTTCTGCAATCACTTCGAGTATTTTGTTATCTTCGGAGAAGGTATTCGGAGGTTGAATATTGTTCTTGTCCGGGTGTATCGGAGTGTGGGTCGGTGTTGTTTCTGTAATAAGTTTATCATTAGAACGACCATTCATTGAACTTTTTTATTCTATTTTTAAAATATTCAATCCTTACCTAGGACTAGTCGCTGTAAGTATATCTGGTGTTATGTTTGATTAGGGTAGTGTGTGATATGTATTGTCTGATATCCGCCTGGGCTAATGTTAACAAATCTGCCCTTTGCAAAGCAAATTCTGTTTCAACGTGCCGTTACTAAACATAAGGTGCGATAAAGAATTGAATACAAAGTAACATGCGTGAATAAGTTAGTTCCAAAACTAAGATATTTTTATAGATGCCATTGATGATAAGTTTTAGGTTTTAGCAATTTGAATTATTTAGGAAAAACTAACAATATTTATGAACACCTACCATTGGAAGGTCCTAGTGTAAAGTTGACGTGTGTTGGCTCGAGGCGTCGCCGGTAGTGCGGCACGAGGAACGCGCGCACGCAGACCGCCACCACCGCCCCCAGCGACACCGAGCCCAGCAGCGCCGCCCACAGGGGGATCTTGTCCATAGCTAATACTACACGGAAATAAATACAACTCGCATTACATAACAGAGTGAAACTGAAACACGCACAAAAAAATAAACATTTCTAAAGGTAAATTTAAAAATAATATTTTCCACACATGTCCACTGCCAACATATTTAAAATCATAAATCATTTATTCCTGTTAATGTGTCAAGTATACAGAAGACAGAAGGTCATGTACGTTTTGTTTCACACATTTAGTCGTAAAGACATGCGACATTTGAAAGTAAATAGTATAAAATTGATAACTACAAAAAGTGTGTGAAGTCTACCAATCCTCACTGGGCCCGCGTGGTGGACTACGGCCCATACACTCTGTAGAAGAGTAGGCCTGAGCCCCTACAGTGGGGACATGTATAGGCAATTGATGAGTACACAATTGCTGAATACCGGCCTCCCTAATGAATGCATTAAATGATGTGGTCTGATTTGAACAGTACTCTACGGATTTATCAACGAAAACAGAAAATAGTAACAACAATACCCGCCGTCGCAGATCCCATCGCACTATGTCCGTTTACAATCTACAAGTACGAGGGATTGTGTTTTGAACTTTTCGGGTACGATTTTGTGTTTATAGGCCCCAAACAACGTATATATTTTGGTTACCTTCATGACAACTTACATTTGGGACCGTCATGCACAACGCTGAGCACGTTGACAGCGATGGTGGCTCCGTAGAAGTACGGCAAAGCTTGCAGACCGGACTTGAGCGGCTGCGGCGAGCACAGTATGAACCGCCTCACCAGCCAGAACAAGATGCCCGATACCGCGCCGCTCATTGCAGGTGAAATGAACCATGAGAGAACTGAGAATAACAAAAATAAGTCAAAATATCAAAAGTACACAGCTTCACTTGAACCTTATACAGTAATATACCAACCTATAGCTCCAAGCGTAGACCATCGTACGCCAACGGCACCTTTAGCAGTCAAAGTGAATCCAACAGTAGCCCCGACCACTGAGTGGGTTCCAGAGACCGGCAAACGCAACGCAGTGGCCACAATGAGCCACGCCGCGCTTGCGATCAGCGCTGCCAAGCACCCGGCGGCCAGCAACCTCTCACCACCGTCCGCGTACAACGACACGTCAAGTATGCCTTTGCGCATCGTATCCGATACTTTGTACCCTGATGGATAAAGAAAGATCCTACAAATTGTTGATTGGTTGTGAACCATACTTCAAGAAAGTCAATATAAGCGTGAAAGTATCCTGACATGTAGTTTTTCTACACTTTTGATCTACATGTTTAAATGATGAGCAATAACACTGCACTAATTGAGGTTCTAAACAAATAATCTATTTCATACCCATGTCCTGAATTGCTAAATTAAAATTCTTTATTTTCAAAATTAATTTGTTACAAATCCAACTAATTACGAGTAATTTTTTTATATGTTAATACATTAATCAATGAATCTAGATATTTGACAACCAGTGTTTTCAACCTCTTTTTTAAGGTATATTTATTGAACACAATATCTGAAATGCTTAAAAATAAATGGCATACTCGCTAATTACAACGATTTTAATTTTCCTGTAGTAGTTTTCCTAAGTACTTTCTCTCTTCGATGCGATAAACAGTCAAATTTACTTGTCCCTTTTCCACTCCTTTTCCGAAAATAGCATTATATTTAGGAAGATCAAAGGGTGTGGAGAAAAATTAAAACATACATACTGGACTTTGTAACTTTATACATTATTACAAATAAGATAAACTTACCGATGAGAACCGCTCCTGCCATCTCGAAGATAGTGGCGAGTATGCAGGCCTGCGTGAGAGTGAGGACTTTCGAGCCAACACTGGTGCCGAAGGAGTTGGCGACGTCATTGGCGCCAATGCCGAACGCCAATATGAACGCAACCACGAACCCACAGACCACCAACCAAAGTAAATCATCAGAATAAGGCTCCATGTCTCTAATAATAACAATTCCCTATTTCACAATAACACAAAACCCATATTTAATGAAGATTCCATAGCACCTAACCAATTGGAACAATTACATTTATTTAATTTTTAAGCTTCGCTTTGTATAACACTTTGTTTATCGTAACAATCCTTTCCTTCAATCCTTTAAATCGCTCCGTAAAAAAATAGATAGGTATAATTGATTATTTATATTTTTTATGTAACTATTAATAGTTAATTAGAATTCTAATAAGCCCAAAACATCTTAAACGGTAATACGTAAGCTATAAGAAGTTACGAGTTTCTTTATTGATGTTGTGCGTCACAACATGTGATGTTTAAATTGTCTTTCGAGGAATTGAAGTGGTCTTGCTGAGTTCGGCTTCATCATTTCTGCAAAATTAAACATTTTTAGTTAATGTGGGCGTGCACACCGGCTGTCGTACCACCCAATATCACCGTAAAACACTAAGGAAAAATATTCAGGAAATGAGTAGCAGCGTTTGCGTTTGTAATAACAACATCTTACTGCGTTCATCGATCCGCCTGCCAAGTGTACGGTAATTATGGCATAGTGGCCTATCTATTAATGGAGGCACATGTGCAATAATGGACTTATGCAGCTGATGATGATGGGTTTGCTCTTAGCATTCATCCCACCATACAGTACGTGTGACGATAACATCAAAGGATGAAAGCTTCCTATCTAGGATAGTAATCTGTCTATTGTTATCTTTTACTTCCAGAACACAACCAACTATTGATCTATGAACACTACTGCTTGGCTTCCGTGGCGCAGTTGGCTGAGCGTTAGACTCAGACGCGCAACACACGCAGGTCCCGGGTTCGATTCGCGGTGGGGACTTTCTCAAATATAACTCTGTGACACTTTCCACAGTTTGGTTAGAACATTACAGGCTGAATGAAAAGTAAGATGATTATGTGCTTCGCAAGGCATGTTAAGCTGTTGGTCTCGGTTACTATCTACAACAGGTTAGTAGCTACGACAGGTTAACAGCTAAAGCCCTATGTTAGAGGCCTATGACGGCTCAACGACACTGACCCCAGGGTTTGTTAGGTCAGTCATCTACGTGACAACCTACGCGATAAGATGAAGACAGTTAGGCGTCTGACAGATGACCCCAGAGGCAGTCATTTCATCAAATATATAAAAAAATGTAATCCTATTCGCTATATATACATTTATTATTAAAAAAACAGGCTTTATGTGTTTTAATTATTTATACTTATGTCTTAGATAATCGTACCATTCGACATAGTACAGTACTCGCACGCTATGTTTGCCCCTCTGAAGTTTCAGACACGTACAGACAGAATGTGTGTGTATTATTTTCGATAATAACTATCCCTATATGATATAAAACACTCGGACATTTCTTTCCACCCGCTTACTTGCCTTGCCTCCCATTTATACGTTAATAATTGATACTTCGCGGTCTTGTGGCTAACTTCAGAGGGGCAAACGTAGTTTGCGAATACTATACCTATAGGAATATTTTAAGTCGGAGCTTGAAATTCATAAATTGAATCGAACTTATAACTCAATCGCGAATAGTTTTATATACTTATAGAAATCGAGTCCTTTTGAACTGAGCATTACAGGATCTTACCACGGTTTAAATTTTCCTGAGTTTCCGATATTTCGGCACTGTTACAAGCGCCATGACTGCTCCGTAACTGATGGTAAGTTCCCGACCCCGTGGAAAGATCCCAATAAAATTAATGAATATAAAAATGTTACAATAACCACTATAACTTCAAAATATTTATCAGCATTACAGGTCTAACGTATAATTGACATTGAGTCTGTTCCTAAGGTATGGGAGCGGCACGGGAGAGTGTGTTTACGGAACGTCGAACGACGCCTTTATGCATTAATGCATGCATTTTAACTTTATTACGTTGAAAATATCGAAAAATGTGGGGACGCCCCACTACATACCAATCATGTTTCAACTTATTACGTCAAAGTGATGTAAGTGGCGTCGTTTTACCAACTACTCGTAGATTTATTCGGCATCAATTTGAGCGTGTAAACATGCACACTTTATAATGCTAGAATGCTAGAATAGAACACATAGAGCCTAATAGGGCGGGCGGCGCGGCGCAGCGCGGCGGCCGGGCGGCGACGACGGGGCGGCCGCTAAATCACGAGCCACGTGACATTTAAAAAAAATTAAAATTTTGACTAGAAAGTCATTTTATGTCGCAATAATAGGTTGAATCGTTTCCAGATACAACTTTGTTATTATGGATCTATCCCGAATTATGAAACACTACATAGACCACATGACTTTAACACTCACGTTGTGACAGTATCGATTTGTAGACGCCATTATCAAGAAAATCAGCGGTAAAATATAATGAGCAACATTCCTATACTAGCTTTTAAAATACCATCACCTTCATCGTAAAATATTGCCTTTCCCGATTTAGCAAAAGTATAACGAGTGACTTTCCTTGCCGTGCGTCATTTTTACCACATTTACTATGAAGAGCCTATATTTAGATTATTTTTAATTAGGTTAACGCACTAGCATAATTAATAATTGTAAACTAAATTATCTGTTTAAATACTCACTATATAGAAGCTTAGGATTTTGTATTCCTAGCACAGTGCGACGGAGGACCACGAGGGTAATCTTTGAGCTTCTCAGCTGTAGACTGAAGTTGCGAAGGGTCACAAACGGCCGCCGACTGAATAGAGCATGCGTGAAGGACACGCCACCCCACCACACTCCTTGCCAAGTCCCTCTTTTGTACCATAGCTCACAATGAAACGTATTTTATTAGTGAGCGAAAAGAAGTCCCTTTGCATAAAGAATGAATTTATCGAGCTAAGTAAAATATGGTTGCGTTTTGCACGCAGGAAATTTAAGAATTTTACCATATAAAATTTTTGGAGGACTTCTAGGCAACATGAGCTCAACATATGAATAGTATTTCATTCATAGTGGTTATTATATTTATATGACTAATAGAAATATACATTTTGGCTCCCCAAAGATAAAAAGGAATCATCCAAAAGAATTCCACAGCATGTCGTAGGGCTAACATCGAGCATGAGAACATGGCCCGTGCTTGCATCTTGCACTCTGAGAATATCCGCAAGTGCCCACATCATTTATTTAGTGGGGAGTTGGTAGCGCGCAGATTAACGTTTTCCGGCGCATGGTCGCAAAAACAGATGATTTTCATAGATATAGTATGCCCAGTGTCATTATTTAGTGAATTTTTTAGTAGTCTTTGATGGTCTTGTAATTTAACGTTCCATTCACAAATTTAACAGAATGGTTTCATACTAAATCAACCAAAATCTTTTAAAACAAAATAGAAGGCTATATAGGAAGAATCTACGTTACGCAGCCAATGGCCCCAATATGGCGTTTTGAAAAATAATCAAAAGGTGTGTGAAAACCGGTCAATTGCTATTTCCGTACAGAATACGGATCGTTAAAATACCAGATTTATGGCTTCCAACTGCAAAGTTAAGTTTGTAAACATTACAAAGCTATTTTTACTGTGTTCTTATTCAAAAATGATGGTTTTCAGATTTATTGCTAGGCTTGTGCTGATAAGACCTTGCTTCTTGCCAAATTTCAGGGTTGTAGGTCAATGAGAAACAGCCTATAGGTTTTGGACTCCTTGCATTCTCGAAGGAAATTGTCTAAAAATGTGGCTCTAACAGCCATATCTTTGTATTGCGTTGACCTAGAAATTTGTTTTTTCACAGACCCAAGGGACAGAGTATTGTATAACTTCATACCTCTACGCGTTCCTGAGAGAATGATACTGACAGACAGACAAACGGACAACAAAGCGATCATATAAAAGTAAAAACACACAGCGGGCGTGAGCGGCGCGGGTCGGGCCCGCCGTTGACACGCGCTCGCGTTCAGTGTGATTTCCTCCCTAAAAGCAAATGGAATACAACGCTAGGCCCCCGGTACTCCTGCCTCATGACCGACACGCGCCCGCGTTCAGTGTGATGTCTTCCATAGGTATAAGACAATGGAATACAACTGTGTTGGTCCCCCGCTACTCCCGGGCCTCCCCGCTCCCGCCCGCTGTGTGTCAATGATTTCTTTTTTAAGGTTCCGTACCCAAAGGGTAACCAACGGAACCCTATCACTAAGACTCCGCTGTCCATCTATCCGTGTGTAACGCTGTATCTCATGAACCGTGATAGTTAGATAGTTCCACAGATGATGTATTTCTGTTGCCGCTATAACAACAAATACTAAAAGACAATAAAATAAATATTTAAGGAAGCTCCCATACAACAAACATGTTTTTAGACGTGCGTTTTAACAACAAATTAGTAGCGCCATCTAGCAAAACTAAATCGAGAACGAAAATCTGAAAAAAATTATTGTTGTTGCATATTATTTATGGTTTCGATTCTTGGCGCGAACTTGAAAAATGGTGGTTCATTTCAATTTTAGTGATTCGTTAATAATACTGTTATGAGTGTTTTTTGTGTTATAATGGTGTGATATAGTGCAAAAAGTGTCACGGACAGTGTTATAGTATCAAATAAGCAAAAATGTGAGGGTTTCGACGCGATCGAAAGGGTTTACCATGTCGAGTATATTCGGCATATGGATTCGTTCGAATTATGTTGAAACCAAGACTGACCTTTGAATTTCTCGTCAAGAATCGTCAAAACAAGCGATAGAATGTACACACTATACATTTTATTGCGAAAACTGAAGAAATGGCTTCGGCCTAATTTTTATAACCTTAAAATTCTAAGGGATAATAATATCATTATCAAAGACATGGCTGTATGGTGTTTTGCCTTTGCCTGGAAGAAAAGAATCTTAACAACCGATATTTATCTCTAAATCAGAGAAGAGCCATTAAATACAATGTCAATGTCACTGTCATTTTTTTAAGGTTATAATTTATGTCAATCAATGCCAAATAAAACAAATTATTCTCCATTTAAATACATAAAAAAACCTGGAAAATATTCACAGTTCACAATTCAAAGAATGTAACACAGGAGAAAACTAATTAAATTTTTAATCCTAACTTTTAACATGTTTTGTAAGAATGCTTGGTCCGGTCCAAAGCTGATGAGCAGTTGGTAAGCATTGTTTTTAATTAATTTCGTTTTTCTTTAACTTTTCTTATGGTACCTGATTGACAATTTTCAGTAAAATGCTGAGGTCCAACAGACTGTGCTATGGTCAGATCCAAATACGAAGCGCTTTCCACAATTCTCGACGCGGCACAAGGAATCCTAGCTTTCAGCCAGACCCTTTTGAGCACCTGCCGATCAATTCAGCACCACTTCATCCGGGAAGAATAGTGAAACCACTTTTTTTTGCTGTAGGGGTATGTAAAGATATTTTTAAATAATGTTACACCATTGACCTTATACTTTACCTATCACTGGTGTGAAATAAAATGTAATTCATTTGTAAATTTCCTGTTTCTTTGTGTGTAACAATATGTGTTATTGTTTGGTTGAGTGCACAAAAAAGCAAAGGCTCTAATTGCTTTTTTGTTCTCATATCTAAATTATAGCATGATTCCAAAAGAAGGAAATGACAATTGTTCATTTAAAAAGATGACAGTGTATGGTTAATTTAATTCCTAACAGAGAAAACTACTTCAAAAATATCTGCATTATAGTTGCATCCGTAGTTTTTAAATTATTGTGTTATGTTTCAGGTGACAGCAGTGTCTCTAGCTGGCTGCATTATCTGGGAATATGAGAATCTCCGTACTCATGCCCATTTATTTCTCAGAAGGCCAGGCAACTGGCTAAGTGCACAGCAAAAAAAAATTATGCAACATGTAAGACATATAATTATGAACACATAAAGTAGGTAGATGCCATTTTGTTACAACATTGCAGACTGAATAACCTGATTCTCTGAAAAATTATGATTCCATACTTTGGAAGGCAGGTAAAATTAAGCCAAATTAAAGGCCTTCTGGAGACTTGCTGATCTTCTAACATACTAATCCTTTAAAAAATCTTCATTGATACCCCTTCTAGTCCCAAATATTATAAGTGATTGAAATTTATTTTTAGATGTAGCTTTCCTCCTTAACTGCAATATTTTTTATTCAGGCCCCACAACATAAATCAGATGCCGGTCCAATAAGAAAATGGTGGAATTCTTTAAAGGATTCTGAAAAAGTGTTCTACCCTATTCTAGCTGCCAATGTACTTGTATTTGGAGCCTGGCGGGTAAGGGCCCTCCAACCGTACATGATTAAATACTTCTGTTCAAACCCTGCAAGTCGTAAGTTATGTTATAAAACACGCTATTAGTATCTAGCTTCCACATAGTGTTTTTGTACACAATGCCTTCATCTCACCTGGTAATAAGTAATAATAAAGTCATTTGATGAAACATCCCCACCTAGTAATTTATGAGGCACTGGCTATATATATTTCAGTTATAGAAACACTTCTCTCATTACCACTCTAGGCAGACTTGGATAGTATGGTGGATAAAGAAAAGTGCCCTACCACCAAATAAACGAAGTACCAATACCTCTAGACTCTAGATATTAGATAGATAGATTAGATAGATTATCATTTTATTTGCCAGCACAATACAATTAAAAACAAAATACACACACACACAAGAAGAAGAACACACAATATAAGTCAGAAATAATAGCATAGTTTATAGCAATGTATCATGCCAGCAAAAAGGCCCTAGCTCAGCATAATAATAATATTATTAAAGCAACATGTAACTCACAGATAAAATTAATGAACACAATCCTGTGTAATATTATTGAAAAGACAGCCACTTTTGCAAGGTGCTTTGAAACAAATTATTGTTAGTAATTTTCTGCGTCATTTACTTTTGGACATTATCCTAAATCGCCACTACAGACTTCAATATAAAATTTGTCATCATCACCATATTTGCTTTGTGGATTGGTGAATACAATAAAATGTACTTGTTATATATGTAGATGTTGCTGCCTATCTCTGCATTATTTTCCCCTACTGGCCTTTTACAACACCAGCAGTAGGGAAATGACATCGGATGGTCCTATTTTAAAGCTGAGATCACGCACAACTACCAATAATTCATAGCTCCATTTATTTATACAGATTTATTCTTCTTCTTTATTAATACAAATAACTTTTACAGGTAGTGTTTGCTTACCAATGGTATTGTCCACATTTAGTCACTACTCAGCGCTGCATTTGGCTGCAAATATGTATGTCCTCTACAGCTTTATGCCAGGTAAATAATCTGTTAATTATACTACCAGGGACATTTACATTTCATTTCCTACTCAAAGTATCTTCTCATCCAACTCTATGTGGACCATTTTAGAAGGAAGCTAATTTTTGGGTGCACCCACCCCACCTTTTTTCCAGGCTTTACACCTTATTTCTGTTTTGATAATCTTATTTTCAACTGATATTTTTATATCACACCCTGAGCCAAATAGCATAAGTCGAAGTCACAATGGTACCTGCTTCGCTACTAAATATCTCTGCCTGTCGCGTTAGATGGTGGTACTAGTGTCATCTATTAGGATTTAGTTCTGTCATGTGGATATAACATCGCCCTTCCTTCTGTTCTTAAGTATTTTTATTTGTAAATTCAGACCATTCTAAACATTTCATACTTTTCACTCACTAACTAAAGTAATACTGACCAAGCTACTATTTTATTTCAGCGGCGGTCTCTGCACTAGGCAAGGAGCAATTTGTTGCTATGTACTTGAGTGCTGGAGTGATAAGTAGTTTAGCCAGCATCCTGTACAAGGTAGCAGCTACCCAGCCCGGACTTAGCCTTGGTGCTGTGAGTGTTCTATAATTTCAAACTATGATATATCCCACCACAAAATTATTGCCCGCTCTAAACACAAGGTGAAAAATTCGAACAGAACTTTGGTGTGATCAACTGGAAGGAATCAATAAGTGCTTTGATAATACTTCAACTGTAGGCTACTAAACTGATCACGAAGAAACATGAATAGTAGGAGTATTAACTAAATTCAAGTTATTAATTACAAGCTTTGAATAAAAATATTAACCAATTATATTAAAAATTAAAAGCTTTTGTGCCACAAAATACTTTTCTAACCTAAGTATTTATAACAAGTTGAACACGGTTTCTACTTCAAAAAGAACTAGAAACCGGCTTCAACTGCCCTAAAAGTCTATGGTTAATCAAAATCAAGACTTACATGGTTTTCTCATGGATACCATTGTGAGCACTGGACCAAATTGAAATGGGACCACACAGGAATCACTAGCTTTTAAATGAAAAAAGAATCATCAAAATCGGTTCACCCAGTCGAATGTTCTGAGGTAACAAACATCTAATAAACATACCCGTCGAATTGAGAACCCACTCCTTTTTTGAAATCGGTTATAATTTTTTTCGATACGAGTAATACTTTTTCTAATATATCCGTCGAAAAGAAAAGTAATTCTAGTCACGCGGTGCAAAACGCTCCATACAAATCGTATGTCGTAACGGCTAAAGCGTAAGAGCGTCAAAATGTATGAAACGTTTAACAATATTTTGATTTATCTCGTAATGTTTTTATATGTCCCAGCCTTTATAAAAAGACAATGTAATTAAAAAACTAACTCTAATAGAAAAATTATATTCGAGTATGATGGTATTTCAAATTTTTGGAGTCCTTATATGCTTAAACCCCAAGAAAAAAATTCAATAATATTAGATCGTTAAAATTTTATAAGAATTTTTAATTCCCTTATGGTATAAAAGTTTAAAATACAATTTAAACTCAATCTGATTTGGTGTCATCTACCCTATTATAAAAGAAAAAACATAATGTACAACCTGCTATATGTACAGAATTAAGTTTTGCATTATTTCTTTCTCGTGCAACTGCTGGATCACAGCAAAAAATGTTCTATACGACTTTGCTTGGAAGGATTTTACTATAAAATCATTTTTTTTTATTGTTTGCAGTCCGGGGCGATCATGTCAGTCCTGTCGTATGTCTGTATGCAGTTTCCTGACACCAAACTGAGCATCATCTTCTTGCCTATGTACACATTTGCTGCTAGTTCAGTAAGTAATTTTAAATTGTGTGCTCGTCATATATTTCGATTGCTATGCAAACTATATGCATCTTGTTAAGATAAACAACACCTGTATAAAACGATTCAACGGTTGTTTTTAGATCTCTATTAGCTACTAGGTTTTGCTGACTTGGTCCGCTTAGACTTTATAAAGTATCCCACGGGATAAAGAGTAGCATAGATCCCTTTCCAGACGTTCAACTTTCTCTGTACAAGTCATTCTGACCCTCCGTTATGACAGGAAGAAAAGACAAACAAACAAAATAAATAAACTAACAAACTCACTTTCGCATTATAATATTGGTATGGATAAGGACATACAATTAGTTTCTATTGTATTTTGAAAATCGATTGAAATTTTTTCGGGATTCAAATCTGACTCGCTCGAGTCCGATAAAACGCCATTCCAAATTGTACTATGTCTTACCTTACACAACTATAACATTTCGATGTATGAGTAATATGTCCCGATATTCTAATTGTTAATGCGTCAATAGCATTTAATCAACAAGAGACGCAGAAACGAGAGAAAAAGAGACGAGAAAATAAATACCATTTTTCAAAATAAAAGCTTGCGTTTTTATAGCAAACATCTTTTCTGACGTATTTTTTTTCTCGTTATGTACAATTATTTAATGTATCTAATTTTGTATTGATATTTTTGTTACGTGCAATTAACAATAAACATTTATTTTACAGGCAATAAAAGTAATAATGGGCGTCGACTTGGCTGGAGTTGTATTCGGATGGAAATTCTTTGATCATGCAGCTCATCTTGGCGGAGCATTATTTGGAATGTGAGTACGATTGATATGATGACTATGTCGACAACATACTAAGTATGCTGACAAACAGCAGTGATTACACTTTTTCTTTATCAAAGCCTTCGATGGATCTCACTGCTGAAAATCTCCCAGTATTTAATTCCATTCAGTTTTCTAAACACTTTATAATTGAATCTTTTGCATCATTTTTGAGCCGCATAATTCCGATCTTTACCAAATCTAGAAAACTCATTTAGCGTCACGTTTATAGTGTAGCTGACAATAGAAAAATAATACAGGATTTTTCCTTTCAGCTATTGGTGTTACTGGGGAAATTCGCAAATATGGGGTAATAGAGACAAATTCCTTCAGTATTATCATAATATTCGGAAGGATGACACTGGGCGGTAGCAATATACACAGTTGTGGGATTGGACCGGGGCGATGCTGCTGTTATATGATCATGAAATGTGATTCAACAATGAGTTGATTAACTATTGAGATGAAATTTTTGGTGTTAATAGAGTCAAAATTTTCAAAGTATTTACATACATTGATAATGGTATATTTCATATTTAAATCTCTAGGTCTCGAACAAATGTGATGCTAGCTTCTCAATAAAACATTGTTCGATCAGGTTTTTGACAAATACTTTTCAAAAAAAGAAAACGTCGATACATATAGTTAACAAAAATATTTATTACTTAAAAATATATAAAATATACATATTTTAAAATGCACATTCTTTTACTGGTTCATAAAGCGTTCGAAGTTCAAACTTTGAGGATCTTGGCGTGAAAATCGAAGTGTTCTCCGATATAAGTGGAAATGTAATAGTAAGAGTGGTCGTATCCCTCTCTCAGGTTGAGTATGACGGGCACGCCCGCCGAACGGCAGGCTTCCACCAGGTTCTCTGGCAGCAGTTGCTTCTCAATGTAGAACTTGTCCGCAGCACCCTAAAACATAAAATCAATAGACCGAGCTGCCCGAGACCAGGGGGGAAATAAGCCTCAGCATTCATTCCCCCCACACATCCCGAGAAAGCTTTAACCCAGCTACAAGATAATATATAATACTTAATGTATTATTACCCAAAAATAATTGAAATTCACATTCAATGTGTTTGATATGTGTTTTACCACAGTCTACAATATAGGCATCTACACTCAGACGCCGGTCCTGGCAACAGGCCTGCAGATGTCCAAGTGCTGAAATTCAGTAGGCACTATGGTGTAGTAAAAACTAGTCAAAATGTTAGTGGGATATCATTTGGGACACTTTCAAGTCCTAGGTCAAGTTAATATATGAGCAATTAATGTACTTCTACTTCGGCTAGCTTTATCACCTAAACAAAACATATTAAGAAGCATGTAACAACACAACGACAAAGATGTTGAGGACATGAGTAATTTTCAGACACAAAACTTTATGGTGTTTTTAATGATTTTTCGATCAAGACTAGAAATATCCGTCCCATTAATTTCAAAGGTATAAATAGCTCTGTTATGACATATACGTATACCTGGTCAAGCAGCAAGGTGAGTGGAGGTCCATCATATTTCTTGACCAGCTCTGTGGCATCCCATTCTATCCATTTACTCTTGTCTTCACCAAGGTAGCCAGAGAAAGCTTTTGTGCCCCATGGGCAGTTAGTGGGGTTGCAGATTGGAGCAAAAGCACTGACTGATTTGTACAGGCCAGGGTTTCTAAGCGCAGACACTAATGCACCATGACCTCCCATACTGAAACAAGAGTCATCACCAGCTGTCACAACAAAGTTACAAATTAACCAAGGATTAAAGTATTTGTTTCCGAAATGTAGCGATCCGTCATTTAGAGGACGCTATATCGCATTGTATGACTTCACTAAAACTTTTATAGCCAATGTTTCAGTGAACAAGATTGCGTGATTTCCTAAGGATCGGTGTCAAGAACCGGCCTTACATCACATGTCAATGATATAATTCAAATTTATACAGCGGCGGCACGGCACTGCCATCTTAGGAAACTCAAGCTTTATCAAAAATAGCTAAAACCAGGGTAAACTGAAACGAAATGAACACCGAATGGTCGCGAAATGAATATCATTAACATCCAACTTTATAGTGAATCACAATTTTCATTTTTACAGACTGGATTATATTATAGATTATTGTTTAAAACGCCATCTACGCACTATCAGCTCAGTAACCGCTATTGTAGCTGACAACGTTAAACATTCAACCACCACATTCATCACGCGACACTATATCCGACATATAATCCGATCTGATACTTTTAAATAATTACTTATCAAAGCCAGATAAATAATATTCTATTTTAAAATATTATGGCAAAAGAAATTTTGTATGTATTCTGAGTGAACTTCCGTTAAGGGTTTGGTAAATAAATGAAGTCGTAAAGATAATACAGATTTTCGTTTAATCCTCTCTAACAGAAGATTATAAACAGCAAGGGGAAGAACACATAATGGTCAAGAGTGAGGCCATACCATTATCTATAGCCTTCATTGATCATAGACATGTGGGAATGAGATTAATCAATCAGTCAACTACTTGAGGCTTTAAAAATGCAGTCAAAAGCTTTATAAATGCTTTTAGAGTCATACGAGAGGAAATATAACGTAAATATCACTACATTTGTTCTAAGTGTCCGGCCTGTAACCATGTTACCTAAGTCTGTAGCTAAACAGCAATGTTAAAAGCACACTTTTCATCCAATGGCCTTATCCTTGTCATCTAGTAAGATGAAAGCCAAATAAGAACTCTACTCTGTTTCATTGCCCATAAAACATGTTTCATAGTGATTGAAATAAAATAGATGGTCGTTCAACCTAGCAAAACACATTGCTCAAGATGTTGACTCCATACATATATTCTGCAGTATTACATGCCAGTTAGCTAAAATCACTGAGCTTGGCAAGCAAGGGATTGGTTTAAGCAGTAAGATTTGTTGATACATAGGTAGATGCTTCTGCATGTCTCCCAAAATTTTCCCCTTAGTTGCTTGCCAATTGGACCATATTCTAAATTCGAGACTACATGATAAAAGGGACTACAAATCTAATATTTAATACTAAACTCTTACCTGTGTCCCATAATACCAATTCTATCAGCATCCACCAAATTACCAAATGCTTGCAAGATCAATTCATACAATTCTTTGTTTAAGTAACTGGCCATTCTGTAATGGTTGGACCATGGGGATTGGGTGGCGTCTAGATAAAATCCAGCCGAAACACCAAAATCCCATGACTCATCATCTCCTGGTAGCTTAACACCTCTAGGGGAAGTATCTGGACCAACTACTATGACGCCATGCTCAGCAGCGTACCTTGAAAGAAAATATACGGAAATTATTACCTAAATCTCTATCTTTTTAAACATTCAAAAATAGTTCTTAATCATCATCATTTTTGACAACATACGCCGGAAAATTAATTGCATTCGGAGTCCGGAATTTTCTTGTAACTTTTAAATTACCTAATGTAATTAAAAAGTTGTGATTGTACATTTATCGACTTCAGATTGTGTCGATATATTTCTAAGTTTCTGTTTTGTGCTATTAAAAGTAATATAAATTTAACTGTACAAACGCATACAAAAAAATCCGAAACTTTTTAAATTCAGTTTACAATTTACCTTTAAAAAATAACGCAACTAATCATTACCAACAATACATTTTAAGTAATTAAATCACTGAGAACTGCAGAAATGATAATAAAATATGCAATCTAATCAGACAGTTTATTCAAAGTTGAACCGGTGAAATATTTAATAATACAGTTACGTACATTGTAGATAAAAAATTATCAATTATGTAATATTGTTCAATGATCTCAACAACATTTATTATAACAGATTTAAAAATCTGGTTGCACAGTAATGCCCTCTATATCTGCGATGGGGAAAAAATGACTGCCTTTAAGCTACAACTAATAAGTGCCAATCCAACTCTCACTTGGCCATTTCTTTAGGGCAAAAATTGAAAACTTTATTTTATAAAAAAATTCAATTTATTTCAATAATTAATAAAGCTATACATTGAATAGTACATGCATAGTAGACATCACTCAGTTAACTAAGATTAAGACTATTATATCATACAAATAGTTAATGAATTTGGATGTATGTGATTCTTTTTTTGATAAAATTTATCACACAGCTGTAAATGATGGAATATGTACGGGAATAATATATAGGATACCTTTGATCCCAGTAAAATGATTCCATACAGATGAAGTCATAGGCAAAATGTGAAACTTTCAATTGTTATGATCTTTTATTATCCTAAACATATTTGAAAGAATGAACATCTCAAAATTGTACAGCTGATTACAATCGATCTGCATATTATCTTTCAATTCAATTCAAATAATCTTTATTGCACACACATCACACACAGCAACACAAATATCTTTGTGCTATATTATAAAATAATTTTTTAGTAGTAAGAGATGAGTATGTTTAACACAGCAATATAGAACCTTACTATGAAATAAAATATAACTATAAAATACAGACCTCTGGAATCCAGACTTTGTGATGAAGTTTTGTTCAGAGCATGTGAGGCCTGACAAATAAAAAATTACTGGGAGCTTGACATCACCACCATCTGCTTGAGGTGGAAGGTAGATGGAGAAGTTCATCTTGCAGACCAGTTCTGAAGACTCATGTGAGTACACCTTCTGGTGACCCCCAAATATCTTGTTTGATGATACTAATTCCAACTTGTCCATGGTGTGTTTCTGAAAGAGTAAAAATATTTTGTGAAGGACTAAGTCTGTTTTATCCATTAAGTTTTAAGTACAGTAGCACAACTAGCTAAACTAATCAAGTGATATAGATAGCTGTCAAAAAAGATTTTAATATTAAAAAGATAAATTTTTTTCATATCATTTATCCACAATTCATGTGTTGAATAATGATACTTAATTTATAATCTTTGTCAAGTTTCAATTAAAAGCTAGAAAAAAACTTGGTTAATCTTGAGTTTTTTACTTTATAAGGTACAACCTAAAAAATTGAAAGGTATCATATTGATCCATTCTTTTTTACTTACATTAAGTGCCTGCGTGTGCTTCCCGCAATACTCAAATGAATTTTACCAATTTGCCATAATATGATGTAATTCAGCTATCTACATTGATAACCTTAAGTGATAAGATTGGCTGAACCATATTGTATGTTAATGACAATCCCATGATTGTGTAGTGCGAAATTGAATGGCAATTAAGTAGGTATCCACAAAACAAATCAAACGTCGTCATTATTACCTACCATTCTAAAAATAGGTAAAATCTTTTGAGTTTTCACAGCTTGTTTCAAACTGACAAGTATGTAATGCATGGCAAGTATTTATAAGACAGCCGGATAATATCATCAAGCTTACATTGAATTTGAAACAAACATTTACCTTATTAATGAAAACGGATGCCCACTCCTAGCCCACTCCCACACTACTATAATAATCACAATCAGTGACTGACTATAAAATTTTTCACTTCGCTCAACCAACTATGAACTGAGTTAGTAGATTATATCCTCTTTATTCGTAAATTTGTCAATGTCGCTGTCAAATATGTCAGTGTAACATGTCAAATCCTTATAGCAGCATATAGCAGACAGAAACACGTTTGTGTCGTGACATAACTCTACAGGATTTCCCTGAGTTTCAAATGTCAAGTGTGGTCAGCTTATAGCTCTTTGGTCACAAGTGGTAAGTGAACGATTTAGTAAATAAGAAGGTAAGTAAAGTAGAATCGAGACTACATTTTATTGAGTAACCGCTGCCTCCCGCACCGCGCGCATTTCCTGGTAGGCGTGGCCTTTAAGTGGCGTGTGAACGCAACAATTTATCAAAGCAGGTACCAGTATCTAATCGCTAATAAATTCCACATCTTCGTCCATCGTGACAAAACGAACTAGAATTTAAGAAAAACGCATGTAAACACTCGACTACTTAAAATTTAGTTAAACACTAGCATACGTGTAAACCATCCATTACGCTCGCTAGGTAATTGATTATATGCTCTTTGACTACTTGTAGCAAGCTGTCTAGCGTCGCCTTTTTTTAAATATAAAAAAGTTTATTATTATTAGGGCTGTGTAATACGCAGCAATGTGCAGCACACATTACTCGACTGTGTACTCAACCAACTTATCACATTCCGTGCACATTTTTTCGTTCAATAACTACGCTATAGCGTCTGTGGCAAGTAGAGTAGGTAGGAGCAAGATATGGTAGGGTGGCGACCACGTAGCGGGATACGGGTACCGGGACGACCTCATATTACTAGATCTACCGAAGACCTAGTAAAGGTTGCGGGGAGTCGCTGGATGCAAGTGACTCGGAACCGGTCAATGTGGCATACCATGGAGGAGGCCTATGTCCAGCATTGGACGTTTCCTGGCTAATAAGCGTCAGTGCAGAGTGTCTTCAAGTACCTACCACTCCACCTGGATTGAAATACCACCTACTACACCGATGAGCTGAAGGTTTTGGAACCGTCACCTGAAGGAAATTTTCCATACAGCGCAGGCTGTCTGTCCCCTAGCTCAGCGATACCCCATATCTACCTAGTCCTCTTAACAGTAATTCGAATGCTTCCGTACATTTATGCTGCCATATTCTTTTAAAATAGAATAGCTGGCATTGATAAATAATTATAGATCGGATTAAAGCGTCGCGAAATGAATGTCATTCCCGAAAAACTTTATTGTCAGCTACAATACAGCCGTTACGCAGCTAACAGTCCATAGATGGCGTTTTTAACAATAACCAAAACAAGTGTGTAAAAATGTAAATTGTGATTCACTGTGAAGTTTGTGTCAATGATACTCATTTCGCGACATTATAATCCTATGTCCTATTTTATCCACACAGCTATCACATTTTAAAAGATTATGGTAAAAGAAATTTAGTATGAAACTATTATCGACGTCGCTGAGGAGTACCGCCCGCAGTACACTGCGTCATAGAGAAACTTCTACAAGAGGGCCCAACACAGACACGTGCAACATCCCGCAAACGAGCTCTCCTCTATTGAGTGATGCCGCCTCGTCCTGGGTAGGTACCGGTATCCGGCAGGTACCTAAGTCTGTCATCTTACCTATGTACGTTAAATTACGTTGATATGAATAAGAATGTTGCAATTCAATTACATCAACGGCTCAATGCAAAGTCATATGCCACTTAGACACATGATTACATAAATAATTCGTAAAAGCAAACCGTCAGGGAAATGCAGACACATTTCGATATTTGATTTTTAAAAGCTTTTTATAGGCCGACCGCTTAAATGAGTCGTCGCCCGCGCGGTACAGGGGCGCGGGGGTACGGCGACAAAAGGAATTGAGAGAAGAACGGGCGGCATGCGCGCATTGTCCTGCCGACCGCTCCTAGCTCGATCCAGTTTTTCATCACACCCTCGCGCCCCTGTATCCTTTGTCACCATGCACCCGCGCCCATGCACGCCTATGTAACGCGCGGGCGAAAACTCATTTAAGCGGCTTACCTATATCACATGAAATCTGGTTAGAAATTCCAAAATTGGTCAGTTATATCTAAAAACAAAGCTGAGCAGTAAGAGTATCCAACTAAGTACAACACACGTCCATAGAAACTAGTTTTTACTTGATTTTCCAACAATAGTTCTGATGGAAATCAATTAAAATTAAAAATAAGGAAAAATATTTTAAAAAATAAAAATAAAATCAGAATAAAAAATTAGAAAATTTATATTTTGTAGCGAAATCCATAAGATGCTATAATAAAATTATAAAAATACGTTTAAATGTGAAGAAACAATACTATTAAATAAACTTAAACTTATTAGCGCATGTTGGTGGTACTAAGTCGGTTTCTCGTTTCTCTTACAAATTATGTTAGACTAGCTCAAAATACTTCAAGTATATTTTGGTATACTGCTACCTGCAAATAAAAAAGAAGGAGAATTAGACAGATACACATATATTAGCAACACAATATACGGTTGGTATATACAATAATACATTGGTATGGTGTTATGCAGATATTTATTGGATCGAAAGAGTGTAATATAATAACATTTTTAACATTGTTTTTCACTTGAGTCACTATATATTATAAATACTCGTTGACTAGTACCAACACTATACAATATATAATACATATAACAATAAAAAGCACATAGCGCTGTTAACGGCGGCCCTGCCTTGTTGACGAGATATCTGCACTGTATACTAACTAGGTACACAGAAATAACATAAAATATTAATTTCTCAACATTCAGACATAAATTTGTCTACTTTTGATAATACGACAAATTTTTAGTCGATACGATTTCGATCTTATTACGAGTTGTATAACATAATTTTAAAATACTATTTTCATATAGGGAGGGGACAGCTATCCAGGCGGGCATATAAAATTGCCTAACACCAGCCTAAGTACCCCATCTGGAAACTAACCCAGGCCCTCCGGATTGTCACTCTGTAACTAGAATTTGGAGGCGGTTATAGATTCGAGTAAACCTGCGAGCGTAGCATGAGACGTGTGAGATACATCTGGACGACAACGGTTAGCGGGGCGGTGGCGTAGGGCGCGTGCCTCACGACCGCTGTCGTCCACACCGCAGCCTAAATGCTTTGATGTTAAGATATGGCATATCTTTATCACACATCTCAAGCTATGGACGCTGATGTTGGCTGTGCCATATCATCTAGACATAGACAGGTCTTCTACATACTTCATTTCGTACTCGCATATTTGAAGGACCGTAAAAGGACATACGCTGCATTTTATTCCGATCGCGCAAGTAGTTCCCGCGGGATAATTTCCGAAGTCGCGGACAAAAGCTATCAAGTCTATCAAGGGTGATCCTATTTGAAATTCAATAAATTATTCCGCCCCCAAGGGTAGAAAATAAGGGATGAATGAAGTGTATTACAATTTCCCTGATTATAACAAAACGTATAGTCTAATTAAATAACTTTCATGGACAGAAGTCTGTTTCCGTAATTCATTTTGAACATATTAATTATTCAATTACAAAATGTTGAGATATTAATATCATTTTTAAAATCCGTACTTTACTAGAATCTTATTTGCGTGGTCTTTAAAGTAATCTTCGCTGGGAATCTAAAGTTTTACAACCCATCCTGAATTTATGTCTTGCTGTAATATTGCAGTACATTTTATATTGAATTTCAAAATTCTCTTATTTTTCTAGTGTTTTTTATGTACGTCTGCTGATTCCTATTTTTAGTCATTTAAAACATCAATTTTGTGACTTTTGTAGTACATCCTTTTTGCCTTTATATGATGTTTATACATACACCTCAACAATAGCATTAGAAGACGGGCTTATGATCTAGCACTTTCTTGCAAACAATATAAAGTGTACAGACAAGCTATTAAGCATATACTTTTGATACATCAATCAAACAAGAAAAACTATTTACAGTACAAATACGTAAAACATTCAAATTTAAGTGGAATAGATACATTAGTAAAAAGTGTAATATTTAAATCGATTTCACATAAGTCTTACAAACATGGACATATATCTATGTAAGTTTTCGTTATATTTTAATAACATTCCCTAACCTGCACAGTTCAATCGTATTATACCTATAACTGAGTTTTATCTAATTCTTCTTTAACTTCAAAGCTAATCTGAATATACATCCTCAAGGCAAAAATGTTAACGACCATAATAATAATAAAATGTTCACACCTGAACAATGTTCAAAATATGTGATTATCTGCTTAGAACAATAACGCTAAGGTGTGTCCGCTCGCATCAAGTGAGCCAGTTAAAACTAAGCCATTCTAGTTCTGTTATAGTACATCAGCAGTGATCAAGATCGAATTTTAGCGCTTTTAAATTTTGTTTTTAAATGACTGTTTCTGCAAAGAATGGTATGTACAACTGTCGCAGTTGGATTTCTTAATAAGATGTTCAATTCAATATAACTTTATTGTACACCAATACAAGCTTAAGTTAAAAAAATAAAATAGGAAAAATTAAAAATGTACAACAGGCGGTCTTATCGCGATCTCTACCAGACAGATGTTTTACATAACATCTAGTTGTTTTCCCAAACATCTCCGTTATGTAAAATCCAGCTAGGGATTTTCATTGCGTTGCATATATAACGAAACAGCAACCCATGTTTAGATGTTATGGATGCACAAAAAGCACTTTATGCAAGGCGACCATGATTAAAAATAAATAAATAAACTTTACATAACTTTTTTTACTTAAATTTGGGTCATTTTCACTTATATTATATTATATATTATACTGGGGGTATTCGATAATTTTGACGAGCTATGTTCGGAATTTCTCTACGCGATAAGGTCCGGAATGAGGAAATCCCTAGATGAACGAAGGTCACCGACATAGCTCGACGAGTCAGTGAGCTGAAGTGGCAATGGGCAGGTCACATCGGTCGAAGAACCGATAACTGGTGGAGAGTAAAGGTTCTCGAGTGGCGACCACGTACCGGGAAACATCTACCAGGCCGTCCCCCTACTAGATGGACCGACGACCTAGTTAGAGTCGCAGGTAGTCGCTGGATGCACGTGACTCGGGAGGCCTATGTCCAGCAGTGGACGTTTCTCGGCTGTCGATGATGATGATTCGATAATTTTGACGAACTACATTCTGCAAACCGCAAATTTTATAACTAAAATTTTACAATCTCATTTCACGCTGTTTTACAAAATCGTTACTCATTGACCCGCTACATTAATGAATGCAAAAAGCTCATTCAGTTCCGCGAATTGCAGTTCAACTATTATGAGATATAGCTTAACGTCGTTTAGTTGTTTACCATAACGGAGCTGTTTAGTGAAACAGCTAGAGGTTATGTATAACGGCATATTAAACAATCCAAATACGACACCTACATGCTAAAATTGTATACTTCACTCTTGACAGGTTCCGTCCTTTATAGCAGAAGCACACGTGTCGTGGCGCGCCAAAAGCACATCGGTTTCAAATATTTAATATGGTTAGAGACACATTTGTGTATCTTGTCGTGACTCTAAAGTGTCTTTCTCTCTCTCCGTACTAAATGTGTGAAACCGATATGCTTCTGGCGCGCCACGCCACGATAGTGTGTTTCGAGCTTTAGTTATTATTCTAATACCATAAGTAGGTACTTACTTACATATGTATATTTTATGCAATCTCAACAGTTTTCAACTAAACAGAATATATTTGGTACAAATAAGAAAAAGATTAAGTGGATTGTCAAGCACTAGGTTACATTTGATTAATGGCAAGAATAATAGTGGCTTTAAAAAAATCTATCTGATCGAATAATCTGACAGTGAATTTTGAAGTGTAGAAATAACTTGAAATTAGAAAATTAAACATTACATTTGACAATCCACTCTAAAACCAAACTACATGAGAAATTGTTAAGTGGCAGACGAAGTTAAATCGTCCTTACATTATACATATCTCATAAGTTTCATTTGGTCATTAACTAGATTTTATCCTAGGGAAATAAATCGTGTAAGAAAACCCATACATAATTTAATCTAAAACTGCATAAACAGACTGCAAAACCTTTACATTACAATACCTAGCTTTTTTTTAAAGAAACCAGATAATCTTTGGACCCAATTCACTTGCAAAGTTGTTAAAGACTGATTAAGATGGCATGTCATTTCCTTATTTCCGAGTGAAGAAACACATCGAGTATAATATAACAAACGAATGTTACTGTTTTTCAGCAAGTATACGAATGAATCATGATCACCGACGGTTTAGTGACTTATAACAAACTTTAAGAAATCTAATATTCCCTTCTCAAGTTTGAAATGAGAAAAGGACCAGTGGCATTATAAAATAGTCATACACTTTATGTGACTTGGGTCCTCTATACTATAAAAAGTAAACTATAAACCTATTTTCTCTTCACTAAAACATTACATATCACTGGACTATGCCATCCAATACAAAAGTAGCACCCTCTAACTCAAAACATAATCAATACTTTTATTACCTGTTCAAAAAATTAATAATAATAATCCATAATAAGAGAAAAACTAACTTTTGATCAATAGCAAAATATAATCTAAAAAACATTAGTGTTCCTATTAAATCCATATTGAAAAAAGAAAAACAGAATATGTAAAGAGTTTACACCACTTTCTGTTTTTCGTGTTTAATTGGAATCCTATTAGCCAGCCTATTTATTCTTCATCTGAAAACTTCAAGTTGTAAAGTTAAAGGAACATAGAAATTGTGACGGTATTCCATATTTACGCAAAATGTAGAAAAAAAAACTTTCAATTGCGAGTCTGGACTCGCGCACCAAGAGTTCCTTACAGAATATAAATAATTAACATACTGAAAATCATAAATAATAGGTAAGGTCACTGAACAATGTCCCAATTATATTGCATGTCCGATTGCAACGTAAACAAGCTATTTTAATATATAATTTTTAAAATTATTGTTTTCAGATCTATTCCTATCTGTGTGACCCTCGCTTCTTGCGAAATTTCAAAATTCTAGTTCAATGAAAATTTAGGTTAGGTTAGGAAAAAATAGGTTTTGATTTCTTGCATTTTTTACTGTGTTGACTTAGAAGTTTGATTTTTTACATGGTTGCAGACCTGAGTATTTTATAATAATTTTGTACTTACACGGGTTCCTGAAAAAAAAAGGGTCTAGACAGACGGACAGCAAAGTGATCCTATAAGGGTTTCTTTTTTCCTTTTCAGGAATGGAACCTTAAAAATCATCACCTAAGGAATCAAAGTATTTGATTTGATTACTTATAATTATTATTTTAAAAAATATATATTAAAAAAACTTGATAGATAAAGATCAGAAGGGGTTCTAAACAATTCATCTTGTTTTATTTATTTGTATGAGATGTCAAGCAACTATTTTCTGTTACACTAAAAACATTACATTGGTTGAGAATTTATAAAGTACTGCCAACATATTGAAAACAATCTACGTCATACCTCAATATTGATTGGTGATACAGCATGATTAAATTTTCCCAGAGCGGTGCTACACTGTATGAATACCCAGTATCATAAAAAGCTAAGTGACAAGATGTAATAATTTCACGTTTTAGAACTGCATCAACATTATACCTTAACCTTACAATACTGAACCTTAAAAGTACCAATAATGTGATGATAGTACAATGTCAGTGACCGCGGTTATTGTCATTGAATGAGATCACTTTTTGAAGTAAAAATGTGTAATGGAATGTGAACACCACTTATTAGTATTAGAGAGATACAGATTTGTATAAAAAGGCAAGTTTTTTTGCATATCCACTTTGTACCCATGTGTCTCTATTTGTGGAATTTGTTATCTTTTTGTAATCTGGATGTGTCACATGTGCATTGTAATCCACTGTTAAAGTAAAAAATAAGTTACAGAAAAAGCACAAGGCTGATTGTGATTATATTAAAAATGAGTGAAGTTGTTTTTACTTCCTGTTTAACAATTGTTTTACATAAATGGAAAAGATACAAAATTCCAAACAAACTATACATAATAATTACATGTATTATAGGCCTTACTTACCTTTAATTAAAAATATTTATTGTGATTTAAAATATATAAAAATGTGATGGACATCTAGTCTAAGGAAAAGTGGTTCAACCAGTTTATCGAGTTGTACCTTAAACAAAATGAGAAAGTTATAGACAGGTTGATGTTACCACCATTCTGGTAGTAAAAAGTTTTTGCAATGCAATAAACAAATGTTTGCAAAATTATGATTTTATTAAAGAATAACTAATTGACATGAATAATTATGGTAATTCATTTATATTCAAACATACACATATTCACGAGATTAAATAAGTAGCAATAAATCACTGGTGTACATTACAATAGGTCGTCAAAACAAATTGTATCTATAAATATTCCAGAAAAGCCTGCAAAGCTTTAGGTAAGTATGAGAATGAAGACTTATACTCATTTAATCAGCTCAACACTAAAGGACTTACATGTAATTATTTCCTATCACATGTATTACCTTGGCAGATTAAGATAAGATAGATATCATCCAATTTGAGACCAGAGAGTAAATAAAATAATTTTGTCAACTGATTGTTACATTACTACTAACACACATATAATGTAGTTCAATAGTGGCCCAGACTTGCGCATAATTACTGATATTAATAAATAACAATATTACTAGTTGTAAAGCACAGCGGATGGAATGTGAAGTGACTTTTCTATTGTATTGAATGGAATAACAATATTAAAATGCCAGTACTTATTACTATCCATCCAGGTCTAGGCCTCTAATAACACATTGCTTCACAGTCTTTAGAGAATTAAAACCTTACTACCCCAAGTCATTTGATAATCAAATAGTATTTAAGGCATTTAAGTATCCTTGATTTGTTAAATGTAATGCTTCTTCTTGTTCTATTTCAGATTTTTTGGAATACAGTCAATTTCTCATTTCTCAAAAGGCTGTGACAAATCAGGTTTCGTAAAAACATTATTAATAACAAAATAACTTTATTAAGCTTATGATGTCTCAAAATCTTATCACTCAATAGGAGAAATATGTTAAATGTTGCATTGAATAAAACCATGTGCAGTTGTGGTAAAATAAAAATGAAATTTATAAGAATTTTAATGATATTTTAATTTGTTGTGTAATCCATTACCATGTTATCAGTTTATGTGATTTTAAATAATTTCTTTAGAATTAAATCAAAACATGGGACAGTGTATTATTATAATGTGGCAATAAAGATGAAATAAGATCAAATTATCAATTTACTTGCAAACCTAAATTTCCAGAATGCAAGTCCAATTTTAACGTAAAATTTTATCCATTGCTGACATTCACTGTAAATGTAAATCTTAATGTTATGTGTGTTAATGTGAAATTCCATAATTGACCCCACCTGTGTTGAGGCCTGTGTTCTCGGAGGCGCCGGTCGGCGGAGGCGCGGGCATGGCGATTGGTGGCGCCTGCTCTCCGCTGGGCCGGCCCTCAGGTGCGGGCTGCGCGGTCACTGTGTGCACTCCATCCGAGTCGTCTCGCTCTAGAGTATGGTAGTCCCCAGATTCTTCCGGTGGGCGCGGCTTACACTTCCCGCAGCAGCAATTGCAGCAGCAGCATAGGCAGCAACAAAAGTAGCACCCAGTCAGGATACCGCACACGATGAAAAGAGCCTTGCACCAAGTGCTCGTTACAACGAAATAGGCGTTGACGTTTTCTTCGCCGAATTGTTCAGCTATGTAAAGACCGAGTGAGCCGTAGTTATCGTAAATATTTCTCTTAGTAGCATCACTAAGTATAGTATGCGCGCGATTCACCTCTTTGAATTTCTCTGATGCTTCTGGGTTGTTCGGATTTTTATCTGGATGATATTTTAATGCCAATTTTCGGTAGCTTTTCTTGACATCTTCTGGTGTAGCAGTTTTGGGGATTTGAAGTATTTGGTACAGGCTATCACCCGCAGTAGACAGTTTCCTTTTATCCATCGTGCCAGTTTTCTATATTCTAAATATTAGCAACAATCAAATTTCTACAGAAATAAGTAAGTTCACGGCACAGGCGACATGACACATAGTGTTGCCATGTATTTAATTTTGGCATTCTACCAGAAACCTTGGAAAAGATTCCAAGTAATATCCTAACTGTGCCATTACCCTTAATGTGTCGACTAGTCTTTCTATTTCTAGTTATTTTCTATAGTTTATATAGGTGTTTAAGCACTTGGTCACCGGTCAACCGCTTATGTTTTGTCCGCTGAGACACCGAGTCACCGGCGACCAATCGACAGTCTGTACGGCTCTTACCTTTTTGGAGCTTGGGACTTGTGGACTCTTGCCTAGGCTTGGCGAAAGCGTGTAAATGCGGTCTCGAAATGCGGCATAATATGCATGATATATGTTACTGTGTGACTAGCAGAAAAAGTAATGTGCATAATTTGTAATTTGTTCAAAGAAAAAAACATCAATGATGTTTCGTTTTCGATAAAATTAATTAAGTATGGTTAGTATGAGGGTAGCCTTAATTCGAATTACCTGTCAGCCAGCTGTCAATGTCATGTAATACACTAATAATACATACAATACAAAATTGAAAATACTATGTAGTATGTGTTGAATTTGAGTGAAATGGTAGTAAACAGTGGTAGTAAGTAGTAGTGGGTAAATGGTGTAGAAATCGCGAAGGCTGTATCTAATTCAATGATTTCTTAAATCCCTTACGATTGAATTTTATCAATTTCGACCTAAATAAAAATGCATATATTAATAATGAAGACTCGAGGAATATTTAAATTGTACCAAAATGCCCTCGTGCGACATCCGTATTTAGTACAAGCCGTACAGACTGGAGTATTGATGGGTGCCGGCGATCTGATAGCACAAACTGTAATAGAGAAGAATCGTTTGAAACATATTGACTTTGTGAGGATACTTAGATTTTCATCCATTGGATTGTTTGTAGGGGTAAGTTTTGCACTAAAGTTCAAACCTGATCGAAAATATTTTGATTTGATAGAGATATTTACAGGATAGAGATTGCCTGCATTTTTGCTTTCAATGAGACTAAGGCATGTTCTGGATTCGCAGATTTTATTTCAGAGAACATTTATCGGTTAGGGTGGACAATTTCAAAAAATCATGACGATTCCAAGTCCCGCCTTCGCGCCCCCTTTTGTGCACCCCAACCCAGTGCCCCAACCAATTTATCCATTCTATGTCCTAGTAAAATTAAGTGCCCTTTGTTTTATACCATCATTGGCCAGAAATGTCCACTGCTAGACATAGGCACCCTCCATGATATGCCGCAATGACCAGTCCCGAGCCACTTGAATCCAGTGACTCCCCGATTTAGATGAAATACACACATAATATGTTATGGATTACCAAACAGTATACTTTTATCCTAGAAATGTTCTCTATGAAATATGTTACATCTAAAAACTGTTTAAATTTTTCATACATGCATGTGTGCACAAAGCTCGCAATTCATGCTAATTTAAATTCTACTTTTGTTTCAGGGTCCAGGACTACGTTTGTGGTATGGAATACTAAACAAGCACATAGGATCCTCTGGGAAATCTGTAATGCTGAAGAAAGTATTCCTAGACCAAGGAGTTTTTGCACCGATGTTCCTGTTGATACTCCTTACAAGCTTAGGAGCTCTACAAGGCAAGACCAAAGAAAGAATTAAAGAGGACATCAACAGAGATTATTTGGATATATTAAAAACGAATTACATTATTTGGCCATGGGTCCAAGTTGTTAACTTTTACTATGTACCATTGCACTATCAGGTTCTAGTTGTACAATTTGTTGCCTTGTTTTGGAACACATACTTGTCCTGGAAAACAAATAGGAGTAAGATTGCAGCTGAGTGAAGTCAGGCATCTGACATACATAAATGACTAATTTTAATACAGATTGTAATTTTAATGGCTGATATGTTCCATAATCATTTACAAACTATGATGATGGGGCAGATATCTATCCGGTTAGTGTACTAGCATTACACTGAACTTAATTACAGCTTGCTAGCTAGGGTAGTTCTGTACGTTCAATATATAAATTCATACTTTACCAATATCAAGATTATATTTGTTCTATCAAATAATCAAAATAGATCTTTTGTGACACTGAAACCAGCTATATATCCTTTTTTAATTTTCGGGCATGAAAATTGCTACAGTGTCGTAAGTACAGGCATTAAATTTGCGTGATTGCAATATGAATAAAACAGTTATGTATATGTAAAATAATCATATATCAAAGATAGATGTCTACTTGTAAGCTTGATATTGATTGCATGCAAACATTCATTTAAATAACAGTATAAAAAATGGTAAGATATTCAAAGTCAATAAAATGTTATACTTGAGTACAAGTGTCAAAATACAGTTTTTTTAAACATGTTCTTCATGTTTAATAATCTTTTTGGTAGATTTTGTATTTGGTGCCCAGGGCCCTTGCCATAAATAAGCCACATTCACAATCTGGATTTTCACTGCATCCTATGAAGATCTATTGTGATATACCTCTGTGGATCAAATCATCCATAGCAGCTTTACTGGTAAATAACTGATGTTACACTAGTTCATAAAATGTAAATTATCAAAGTTACTTTATATCTGGTTGATAGTATTATTAGAAGTCTTTCAGGTTGTAACAATATGATGATGATGAGAGATCTGTGTATTCATTGATATTTTATGTACATCTCATTTACATTAAAACATAAAATAATACAAATTTATGTATAGATTATGTATAAATATTAATTAATGTATACATTTATATCTCGGTGTACTCGAATTTGGTTTTTATATGATCTGCTCGAGTGAAATATGCTGCTCTCTCAAACTAGTGAAATAAAGCATAAATAGAATTTATAAACAATTAAAAAGCTAAGCCAGTATCTTTACTAAAATTCCAATTTAGTTCATATGTACATGTATACTAAATGAGTCCTTTTTTATTAGTTTACAAACTGCATTTACTGTGTCCGAATTCCTGTATATCATTCAGGAAAAAAAATGTTTTCAATTTTCCATTCTATTTTGCTAGTTTATAGATAATCTGTCTCCGTGGCCTAATGGTTAATGGGATAACTGTCTTAACAATCTGGAAGTCCCGGGTTCGATTCCCAGTGGTACTCAGAATCGGTACTCTGTTTGGTTGGTAGTAGGGCATTTACCTTGTACACTCGAGTACAAAAATATGTATCCACTTTTGAACTATGTCATGTGACATGGTAAAAAAGTGGATACATATTTTTGAACACGAATGTACCTAAGTCTGCCGTAAAACCGCAATGTTAATAGCACTGTTGTGTTCCGGTATGAAAGTTAGCAGAGCCTCAAGCTTGAGGCTTCTGTGTGCGCACGCTTACCACCCAACGGCCTTATCGTCACTTACCATCAGGTGAGATGAAGGCCAACTGCAAACCCATCAAACATAAAAAATATTGGCTCGAAATAATTCTTATAATACATTTACATGTTACAAATTTTCTGCTTTTATTTTTATGTTACTAATATATGTTAAAGTGCAAAGTAATTTTAGGAATTTTTGTAAAATAAAAACTACTACTAAAACAGCTGCCTTTTTAATGTAATTTCGATCTATCGATGCGCATTATTTTATTTCAAAGATTTTAAAGCACAAAGTTTCCGTTCATTAAAGTGATGTTGCGCCAGCGCACGAAAAATATGTAAGGTCGATCTACGAGCAGTTCCATATCTGGTTTCTCATCCCAAGTGATTCCTGCGAAAAGAGATTTAATTATTAAATCAGTTACCTACATAACTTATTTAAACCGCCCACGACGTTGGTGTGAGATCGATCTCTGCTCGTGCATCAATTAAGAAAAGAGCTGATTCTCTTCAAAACGACCGAACATATATCAAGCATCTAATAAACGGTATCAATTATTTTTGACAACCGTATAGAAATCGTACATTCGTGTGGGAGCTACTAATGTAAGTCAAATGCGTCACACTGTAACACCATCCTTTTTCGACGTCTGGGGCTAATAAGAACCATACTCTGATTTTTTAAACGCCTAAATAAAAAAACTAACTAAAGAAACTAAAAAATTAATATGTGTGGGTCGTCAGCTTCCTCATAGAGCTATGAGAATTCTACGCATGCCAAATTTTAAAGCAATTTAGGTGCAATCAAACTTTAGCATTCATAATTTAGCAGCAATCATGACTCAGTTACAGCGAGTTGTTTTTAGTGTGTCAGCTGGAGACATGGGTCTCCAGCTGACACATGCCAGGAAGGCAAACCAGTGAGGTTAGGGCTTTAGACTATAGTCAGGCATTTAAAGCACAATGAGAGCAATGAGAGCGAAAAAAATTAACGATCACATTGATAAACTGTTGGATCTACGAACGAAATACCGTGTGTAAGCTGGCGACCCGTGTCACCAGCTTACACATCTGGATCTTCGTAATTATTCAAGTTACGATTATGTATTGTACCTCATATTTTAGAGCAAAATAGAAGCGCCAGGCTTCAAAATTTTCGAATCTCTAGTGCTAAAACTGTTTGAGCTACGAGCCGATATGTGTGTGTAAGCTGGTGACATGGGTCGCCAGCTGACACATGTTGTATCTCTGAAACTACATAAGTGAGAACTTCGTTTTAAAGATCAGATGAGACCATACAATAGAAGCTTTCACGAGTCAAAATTTCAAATCTCCTGGCTGTCTAGATTCAAAGTTATAAGCAAAAAACTATTTTCCCGCCAAAAAATTCAAAATAATCGCACGGACGCCGCTGAGCGGGCCGTTGCCGTTCCGTGCGCTACGCTATTACAATAGAGTTTCAACTTAGCCGTCATTGTTTTAAAATTCATTTTAACCTGCACTTTCGTATCGATTCAATTGGTATATTGAGCGTGTTAGACCAGGAGCCGACAGAAATAAGCAATGGTATACTACCGATTAACTTTATAGAGAGACTACGAACGACCTTCACCAAATTTGAGGTCAAGTGATAATATAACCCTTCATCGTTGGTGCATAATTCAAGTCTACTAATTTAACTAATAGGAAGTCAAGATTTAGTTTAGTAATGAATCAACTTATCAGAAATAACAATTTACGGTGTGATATAACATAGTATAAGAGGTATATGTTCAACATATACAGTTTATATCACTATGATCAATAATTGTTGAGCTCGGTATTTAGTGTATTTTCAATAGCAATCCATACTAATATTATTTATAAAATAATATTATGAATGCAAAAGTGATTTTGTTTGTTTGTCCTTTATTATCGTCGTAACGTAGAGTCAGAATGATGATTTTTTGTATAGGGGTAGTTTGGAAAAGGATGGAAAATGACATAGGCTGTATTTCTTAAACTTTTATTCATAGCTATTTTCATGGAAATTGCAAACAATATTGGCACATTTTAATAAAAATTATTGCTTATACTCAGAAATTTAGATTTGCAAATGAATAAAAATCTTATGATTTGATATATTTTTATTATAAAAGTCGACTAACATTGCTTTGTCTGA
Source organism: Carcina quercana (assembly GCA_910589575.2). Classification (NCBI taxonomy): domain Eukaryota; kingdom Metazoa; phylum Arthropoda; class Insecta; order Lepidoptera; family Depressariidae; genus Carcina; species Carcina quercana. Next base: position 9,294,081 of record OU342429.1, read on the forward strand.
TTTTCATAATATCAAAAACGGGACATGTGCGAGTCAGACTAGCGCACCGAGGGTTCCTATATTTGTCCCATAAGACTTTGTTTTTTGCCAAATTTCAGGATTATAGATCAATCAAAAATATGCGTCATGCACGGCTTTGATATAAGGGATTGCACACCTGAGTATTTGATATCAATTTCAACTTGATGCATTCACGCATTCCTTAAAAAAGGGGTCTTGACAGACCGAAGAACAACAAAGAGATCCAATCTAGGGTTCGCCTAAATATGTTATTTAGTCACAAAATTAACCGTTTATGTACATAATAAATATGAATGTACAAAAACACACACACACACACACACACACACACACACACACACACACACACACACACACACACACACACACACACACACACACACACACACACACACACACACACACACACACACACACACACACACACACACACACACACACACACACACACACACACACACACACACACACACACACACACACACACACACACACACACACCCACACACACACACACACACACACACACACACACACACACACACACACACACACACACACACACACACACACACACACACACACACACACACACACACACACACACACACACACACACACACACACACACACACACACACACACACACACACACACACACACACACACACACACACACACACACACACACACACACACACACACACACACACACACACACACACACACACACACACACACACACACACACACACACACACACACACACACACACACACACACACACACACACACACACACACACACACACACACACACACACACACACACACACACACACACACACACACACACACACACACACACACACACACACACACACACACACACACACACACACACACACACACACACACACACACACACACACACACACACACACACACACACACACACACACACACACACACACACACACACACACACACACACACACACACACACACACACACACACACACACACACACACACACACACACACACACACACACACACACACACACACACACACACACACACACACACACACACACACACACACACACACACACACACACACACACACACACACACACACACACACACACACACACACACACACACACACACACACACACACACACACACACACACACACACACACACACACACACACACACACACACACACACACACACACACACACACACACACACACACACACACACACACACACACACACACATATATATATATATATATATATATATATGAGCATAGCAAACTTAAAATAGGAACTAAGATTTTAAATAATACTGTGTAAATCCGTCTGGAAGACGCGGTGCAAGAAATACAGCCTATGTCATTTTCCATCCTTTTCCAAACTACCCCTATACAAAAAATCATCATTCTGACTCTACGTTACGACGATAATAAAGGACAAACAAACAAAATCACTTTTGCATTCATAATATTATTTTATAAATAATATTAGTATGGATTGCTATTGAAAATACACTAAATACCGAGCTCAACAATTATTGATCATAGTGATATAAACTGTATATGTTGAACATATACCTCTTATACTATGTTATATCACACCGTAAATTGTTATTTCTGATAAGTTGATTCATTACTAAACTAAATCTTGACTTCCTATTAGTTAAATTAGTAGACTTGAATTATGCACCAACGATGAAGGGTTATATTATCACTTGACCTCAAATTTGGTGAAGGTCGTTCGTAGTCTCTCTATAAAGTTAATCGGTAGTATACCATTGCTTATTTCTGTCGGCTCCTGGTCTAACACGCTCAATATACCAATTGAATCGATACGAAAGTGCAGGTTAAAATGAATTTTAAAACAATGACGGCTAAGTTGAAACTCTATTGTAATAGCGTAGCGCACGGAACGGCAACGGCCCGCTCAGCGGCGTCCGTGCGATTATTTTGAATTTTTTGGCGGGAAAATAGTTTTTTGCTTATAACTTTGAATCTAGACAGCCAGGAGATTTGAAATTTTGACTCGTGAAAGCTTCTATTGTATGGTCTCATCTGATCTTTAAAACGAAGTTCTCACTTATGTAGTTTCGACCCATGTCACCAGCTTACACACACATATCGGCTCGTAGCTCAAACAGTTTTAGCACTAGAGATTCGAAAATTTTGAAGCCTGGCGCTTCTATTTTGCTCTAAAATATGAGGTACAATACATAATCGTAACTTGAATAATTACGAAGATCCAGATGTGTAAGCTGGTGACACGGGTCGCCAGCTTACACACGGTATTTCGTTCGTAGATCCAACAGTTTATCAATGTGATCGTTAATTTTTTTCGCTCTCATTGCTCTCATTGTGCTTTAAATGCCTGACTATAGTCTAAAGCCCTAACCTCACTGGTTTGCCTTCCTGGCATGTGTCAGCTGGAGACCCATGTCTCCAGCTGACACACTAAAAACAACTCGCTGTAACTGAGTCATGATTGCTGCTAAATTATGAATGCTAAAGTTTGATTGCACCTAAATTGCTTTAAAATTTGGCATGCGTAGAATTCTCATAGCTCTATGAGGAAGCTGACGACCCACACATAAAATTAATTATATGCACACAATGATTCAATGGAAGCATCGGTGGCGCAGTTGATGAGGCACGGACTCTCAATCTGAGGGTTTCGGGTTCGAATCCAGCCGTGTACCTATGAGTTGTTTTTCAATTCAAGTACATTATCCGATTGCTTAACGGTGACGGAAAACATCGTGAGGAAACCTGCATGTCTTGAACAGGCATGTGAAGTCCGCCAATCCGCATTGGGCCCGCGTGGTGGATTATGGGCCATACACTCTGTAGCAGAGTAGGCCTGAGCCCCTGCAGTGGGGACGTATATAGGCTGTTGATGATGAATGCTTCCATTTCTCACGAAATGTTGCGTTCAATAAAGTTCGCTCGGATTCTCTCCTACGCCCATTGCCTATCTTAGTGGTTTCAATAATCTTTACATACTCGAAATTGAGAACCTGACTGTTATAAAGTCGAATTCATTTACTCTGTGTGTTCATATCATTTGTTTTGTAGGTGACCGCTCGCACTGTCCTGTGACTCACATCACGTTTGTAATATACTTTACCATCGTCTTTGTATGCGTTGCGCCCTGCCTCTGACCAGAACATGAGCCTTTGCACCGCATGCGACAGACGCAACGACTGTTCATTTTCTGCAGAACTCGGATCCACCAAACGATGTATGCCCATCTGATGGTAAAGTCATTAAAATAGTTGCACAATATATAATATAAGAAACACATATTTTTATTCGAATACTTACGAGAAGATACCTGAATAACGATAAGTACTACGAGTATGTATAGGCACTACTACCACATACCATTAGGCCGTTGGGAGGTAACCGTGTTCACCCAGAAGCCTGAATGTAAGCAACAGCGCTTATAACACAGCTGTTTGGCGGCAAACTACATGGTTAATCCACGTCAAAAGAACCGGCCGAGCAATTTGTAAAGAGAGAATTTGTATCAGCTGCTTTTATCAGGTTGTCTCTCCAACAAAGCTTTCTGATTGGGGAACAAGCACCAAAATACTTTTACTGATAGTAAATATGTGTACAAACTTTATACAATATAAAAAACATATTTAACTGATTGTTTTATATAGATACATATAGAACTTGTTAACGGGGATTCGCTCAGAATGTTTTCATACAAAATTCATTTTAACAAAAACTTTTAAAATAAAATATCTGGCTCTAATAATGATGGGAAATGAATATCACTAACGTAAAAACTGAAAGCTGCAATAGCCGTTAAGCAGCATTTAAATAATAATCAAAAAGTGTGTAAAAAGGAAGATTGTGAGACACTAAGTAAAAAATAGTCCGGTTCGGCGATCTTAATTTTAGGTAATAACATAACAAAGCCAGCTATACTATTTTAAAAGATTATGGTAAAATAAATTTAGTATGGAAACTTTTGTCATGATCGCCCTAAGTATAAACTTACGTCCTGCAGTTTGCTAGATAACAGCAAAGTCATACGTAGTGTGTATACGGGGAGGGTCGCAGATATCCTCATTGGGCGCATCGCGTCAGTGATGGCTTTCAAGCTGGTGGTAGCTACCCTGGACGCCAGCTCACGTAGCGAGGAGCCACGTGGCACCAGGATCATCAAAGATAACCCAGGAGTTGCGTAAAATATTTCTATTGCCTGTAATTCACCAAAAGGAGTATCAAAGTCCAGTGTAGAAGTAACAGTAACCCAAAATAGCAGTTATTTTCTCAATTGGTAACTTAACGCATGAAAATTTTAAACAAAGAAAATCTTATGGAACTCATTTTGTTCCCGATTATTTAGACAAATCAATAAATCATATGCAATAAAATATCAAATTACAAAACCGATACACAATGCTTCATATCGAAACCATTATCTGTGAGGGGCGGTTCCGTATCGAATTTTGTAACCAGCCACATGAGTTGGGTTCGCTCATAGTAGTCATTAGTGGCTAGGACCATGCATCTGCTCGCCGCGGCGTGCGCGCTGCTCTCGCTGCAAGTGCTCCCAGTGAGGGCCGCGAGCGGCTCGTGCCCCCCGGGCCGGGATCAGCCGCTCCACGACGAGGCCAAACTACACGAAGATCTTACCTGCGCCTACCATTCAGACTTTCGCCCCGTGAAGGACCACAAAAGTACTGTCAACGTTAAAATACGCCTCGCTTTAAAATACATCAGTTTCGACTCGCTAGAAGAAACATTCACCCTTCATAGCTGGATAGCAATGAACTGGAAAGACGAGTTCTTAACGTGGACGCCATCTAATTACGGTGATATTAAGGAAATTCAGATGGAAAGCCACGAAATCTGGACGCCGCGCATGGCTTTGTTCAATGCGGACGCAACGCTGTACCCTTCGGATTCTTTCTACTCGACTTGTTTAGTTGCAAGCGACGGAACAGTCACGTGCGTGCCTCATCTCGCGCACTCCGGCCTCTGTCGGACTACTCTGCGAAGCTGGCCGTATGACGTCCAGAACTGTACACTCTACTTTGGTTCCTGGATGCATACCGGAGAACAAATTAATTTTACTTTTTATCAAAGCCAACCTGTTGTTTTGGACGATTATAACAATGGACCGGGGTGGAAATTACTAAATGTGGTGCACGACCGATTGCCAGGCAAATACAAATGCTGTCCGAACAGCACATATCCAATGTTGAAGTACACATTCGTACTGCAGAGAGAGGCAGCTGGACCCGCTGCGATCGTCGTTGGACCATCGATTGTTATAGTACTGCTGACGTTGTCGTCCCTCCTTATGGACATCAAGGACAACGTTAGATTGATTCTAGAATGTTTCAGTCTTTTCGGACATTTCACCTTCCTTACGGAAATTGGATATGACATTCCGAAGCATAGTTCAGACACGCCTATAATCCTTCTATTCATCCGCGACTCTATGATCGTTACTCTGGTGGCCATTTTGATCACACTATTTCTGATGTCCCTAAGAAGGAAAAGCATTCCAGCACCTAGCTGGATCGTATCGTTGTGTAGGATTGTGAAGAGCGGACCTGGAAAGTATGTAGTGTTCACGGAGTTCGATCCGGGCGACTCCACTGACAGGAAAGGGCTTACCGATGACGCGTCCAGCTCCAACATTGACGAACAGCTACACCGCACTTCCATCGATTGGATAGAGTTTGCTAATCTACTGAATAGCTGCGTGTTTGTCTTGACTTTTTTGACGTATATCATTCTAATATTTTGTTACATCCCTTATGATTAAGCAAGGAATATCATGAGCTTATTGTAAAGATTTATCTTTGCTTTAATAGATATGCGTGTATAAGTATAATTAATTCATATTCATAATCACCTCTGCATTCCAGTTGACCAAGTTAGCATAACCCATTAGGTCGTTGAGTCGTATCATGCGCGTGGACCGGTTGAGAGGGTTTTTTGCTTCGCGGAATGTTCGCGTGTCATTGAGTAGCGTTGGGGCAGCTCGCCACTGCGCGCGCAGGTACAGCGTGTTCAACAACACACCGCGGACCCCTCGAGACAGTTCATCCTCTTCAAAGGTATCTCGCATGGCTCCGCCAGAGTCTATCTCCACCTAGGATAGTCCACTTATGTATTCTTATTGAACAATATGTTACACCTACTTTTATTTATACCGCATTAAATACTTTAATTAATATTTTCTTCTTTTTTATAGTAGACACCCGACATGTAAGTAGTAATAGATAAATGTTATTTATTCGCTATAGAACTAAGAATATATAAAGTTATAGGCGATGAGTTGAGAAATTAATTGATTTGAATTTAAGTCCAGGTAGCTCATAAATATGAAAAACCTATTCCCTTAAAATAAGCTGTGTAGAAAAATTACAAAACAAAATTTGGTCTCTTCCGGGTTCTTCTCCGGTTGCGTAGAAAAGGTCAAAGGGAACCATTAGAGTTTGCAATGTCAAATTTGTTTGTCTGTCCGCGGCTTACCTCAGAGAGAGTACATAGTTTTTTTTTTAAATATAACAAAAAGTGTCTCATCACCCACTCTAATGAGTGTTCTAATCAGCGTTGCCAGATTTTTTTGCCAAGTCGGGATTTAGGAACTTTTTCAGTGAAAAAGCGGGATTCTTTCGTCGAAAGCGGGACATAGTAAAAAAACGTATATAATCAAAAGTTTTTGAATATTTAACTATTTATTTGAGTTCAAATTACGTTTACGTGACAATAGATAGCAAAAATATCCATAGAAAATGTATTTTAATAAAAATATGATATTTTAAATCAGATTTAACCTATCGTTAAATAGTTAAGTCTTTTTCGTCTTCTGAATACAAAAAAAAAACTGAAATTAAAATCAAAAAAGTTTTGTTCATTAGAAAAATATGGCGTTTCAAACTCTGAGAAGTGAGTGTAACAAATTGCAACTTACAATAAGAGAATAATTATTTATAAGAATAACTTATTCATGATATTTCTGTGAAGATTTAACTTCTTTTAAAGTATCCTTTTTATCTTTAATAAAGATAAAGAACTCTTCACAGGATATCTGTAGATTAAACTGGATGAGTAATTCTGCTTTTATTAAATTTACGGAACATTTATTTCTAGCATCCGACCATTTTAAATTCATTTGGGAAAAAACGCGTTCAGGAAAGCAGTTTGATGTTGGAATACTTAATATGAAAGACACTAGTTTAAACATATTCCTAGTATCTTTTTTTGGAAACTGTTGAAAGAGCTGGTGCCATTTCTGTGCGGTGGTGGCAGTGGTGTCTTTGCAATTTTCCCCCCGCGCTTTCTCAGTACGCTGCACGCACCGTCGAGTTATTCCCGAAAAGCGGGACTGAGCCTGTCCCGCGCGGGACATTTAATTTTGATTTGAAAATCGGGACGTCCCGCCCAAATCGGGACGTGTGGCAACGCTGGTTCTAATTGTTCTGTTAGTAACAACTTCTAAGCAAATGTGACCGGGTCTAGTAACTATTACAAATAACAACGGTAGCATACCATTTCATTTAATGTCTTGGCAAGTGTTTGAGGCGTTTCAGTCCCATTTATCTTGTTGAACTGGAACAAAAGCCTCGCGCCTGGCCCCAGCTCATAGTCCTGGCTAGCATTCGCACTCAACACCAGTCTCGAAGACCACCGGAACTTGAGATATCTATTCGACTGAGGCAACATCGCCAGTACGCTACGAATCACCTCAGTTTTCTCCTAGTGACGTGCAGGAATAAGGTGAGATACTCGTAGATTAGAATGATGCAAAATGTTTTCAGGGTGTTTGCAAGTTTGCGTGATACTATTTAGTCGACAGTTGAACATGTGCCTCTAGCTTGGTGATACTATTCTATAATAATCATCACGCTGGTAGGTGGAGCGGATTGGTGAATATTTTTCCCTTAATCGCTTTTCACAAAACCTTGTGATCAAATCTATCTATAGACACGGCATCGTGTTATATCGAAATACATAAATTATTATTATTTCGTTTTCTTTTGTTCGTGTTTTACAGTTTTTGTATTATTCGTTGTGTTATTATTTCTTCTAACCCGCGACGGAACGGAGACAGTGTATGCGTTTAGGGTGAGAGGATGTTTGTTTGTGTGTTTTGTATTTATTTCTTCTAGAATCTTGTTTATTTTTCTGTATTGTGTTTGTAAATAAAAAAATATGTCTATGTCTGGCTATGCCTAAATAAGTTGTGTATGTCTTTGTTGACGTGTATTGTAACTGTTTTTCCCGCGACTTCATCGGCGTGGACTTCAGGACATTTTCCATTCCACACGCTAAGTTCATGCTACATTTTATCACGATTAGATGACATACAAAATCACTTTCCCATTTATAACATCTGTTTCTATCTGCAGCAAAGGTACGAATAATATTAATAGATATAGATACAAAGTATATTCCAAAATGTTTAAAAAATAAATGTCCATCCGTGCGAAGCCGGGGCGGGCCGCTAGTACATTATAATAACAAAGTTAGGTACCACATTATCAGCTCGTGATCGTAAGCAATTTTCGATTTCTCTCCTGGTTTCCTCATCTACTTCCATTGAAAGGGCTTCCAGTAATAAAAACACGAATAGCCCAGATTGTGCAAAGCTTATGCCATTCTCCCTCCGTCCCTCAGGGCTAACTGACAACAGGCGTTTGAAAGTCGACTGGAAATTGTAAATATGGTTAAAATTCTGCTAAAGATGAATAATTTTAAAATATTGAATCGTTTTAAAGACTTAGGTGTCACTTTTTCTTCAAAGAAAAGAAGTCATTAATGAAAAATTAAGCATTAAAAGTTCACACGTGTCACTGAATCTTGTGACTTTAAGAAAGAGGTTTTGTCATAAAAACGAATGTTCCCTACCCGTCATTATAAGTTTACGATAGCTTTTGTCATTTGCTTCTCGGCAACACGTCATACCAAAATATTTAAGTAATTTTAATTAAAATATATTTACTAGTCCTAAGTTAGGGCTGAAATGTTTCGTACGAGAACTTACTGCGTAAAGTTTCTGTTCAATTTTATCAAGGGCTCGTGTATACTTCTGGTACAGATTATCTTCAACACGGTTGCTGTGCAGAATTCCTTCGGGTCCAGCCTTGTACGTAGACTTTTCTTTCCACCGATCATTCCCGGTATAAACAGATGTCACTGATTTCAAAACGTTTTTACTGCTATCTTTATCGTTAATGAATTTCTTCAATGGGTTCTTTATTTTCAGATTATTGTTCAGTATTGATGAAATTATGGATAAATCCTGCATTAAAAAAATTAAGCGTATTTTTGTCGTTTTCGTCTTTCGTCTTTACGATATTCACAGTAAAGAATGCCTTAAGAAAGGCATTAGTTAATCTATTCTAAAGTAAAACAAAGGTTAGGCATTACCAGTGGATTTCTTCTTGGAATAGACACAAACCAAGGATGTACTTGTAAAATGGGCCTGCGAATGTTTGGCAAATGAATAGTCGTTGCGCACGCCGAGGTAATCATAAGCGGAACTACTAATGCACCGTTTGAAATCATGCCGGGTTACAAATCAATTAATCGTAGTCATTGGACTCGCTCAGGTTAGCACAATGTTTCCACTAAGTTGCGGGCTGATCACCGCCATCACGAACGAAGGCTTCTATCAAACTACAGAATAGTGCAGAGTACCTGCAGTCGGTTCTTTGATTGATTGGCTATTTGAATTCTGTTCCGCTTGTGATTTATGTGCCTGCTTAACGCACTAAATAGGTAAGTACATAGGTTGACTTAATGAGGTTGATATTACCGATAGCAAATGAGGCAACTAATGCATTCTTTAGCCTTGAACGTTGCCTCGATGTTGACATTTTCAGACAATTGGGCGTGACCAACTTTTAATCGACTTTAAATACGGAGTTCGACGTTACTCCATATTTCAATATTTTCCTTTCTTTTATTAAATAGGCTATATCTTGAGGGTAGAATATCCGCGTGGGGTGAGAATAGTGATAATCAGAAGTGGGATAAGAACCGTTTATACAAAAAATCTTCTTGCTAACCGATACTATACTTTGGGCGTGTGAAATAAAACTGGAATTTCTTCTTCGTTTACTATTTGACACGATCAACAATCTGGATATGTTACTTGTGCCGTCAGGTTATTAACATTTTAAAAAAATAATCCATAGCTAAATTATCCCTGAGAGAAGAGAGAAATGTTTAAGGAGCAATAAATGGACTAACTGCCCGTCCGTGCTCTAAGGACTACACGCTTGGAATAACAGTCCGGAGGTCCCAGGTTAAATTCCCAGTGGGGGTACCTATCTTCTAGGTTTGGTTAGTGGTAAGACATGTCCTATTTCCGCTACCACCATGCAGCTAAACCGTCAAACAGCAGTGTTAATTGATGATTCTGGGTGCACACACTTACCGCTCAACTGCTTATTGTCACTTACCAACATGTGAGATAAAGGCCAGATGCAAACCAGTAATATATAAAAAAATATTTCATGCATAATTTCATCGATTACACTTCTTCTCATCATCAGCCGGGAAACGTCCACTGCTGGACATAGGCCTCCTTCATGGCACGCCACATCGACCGGTCCCGATCCACCTGCACCCAGCAACTCCCCGCGTTAACCAGGTCGTCGGTCTACCTACGTCAGGTCAGGGAGACGGCTCGGTAGACATTTCCCGGTACGTGGTCGCCACTCGAGAACTTTTACTGCTTATCGGTTCTTCGAGCGATGTGGCCTGCCCATTACCACTTCAGCTCACTGACTCGTCGAGACATGTCGGTGACCTTAGTTCGTCTACGGATTTCCTCATCCCGGATTTTATGACGTAGAGAAAACCTCTTCTTCTTTGGATATATAATTTGGCTTAAAAAGCCATGACAGCTCAGTTGGGTAAAGCGTCAGTTCTTGAACAATCGAGGTCGGAGTTCGATTCTGGCTCGTACAAATAAATGGCTTCCAATTTGTTATTTGGATTTTATGTGAGAATGAGATAAATCATTACCATTGGCTTTTCGGTGAAGGAAAACATCGTGAGAAAACCTGCACATTCCTAAGAAGAAATTCAAACGTGTGTGTGTGAAGTCTATCCGAAGAGAATCCGCACTGGCCTGGGCTATGGCCCATACACTCTGTGTTGTTGTTGATGATGGTGATGATGACTTCCCGTATAATCTATCATACTTACCAATACTATTCTTCATATTTCAACTAAGTCCGCATTTCCACTTCTTGGACAGGTCACCTGCACCGGCACCGATTGTCCGCGCAGACAACCAAACGCATCCACACAATTTTTGTCAAAATATTTGTGTTTGCATTCAGCCATGCACAGTTTGTTTTAATCTTTAGTTCGTTTTCTAATTTATATACATATTCTGAAAATATACCCGTTAAATTGCCTCATACTTAGGATTGTGACACTGCATTAGTGCAATTCACTAAGCAACGCCAACCTTTGATGACGTCATTCGATACTCGTATTGATCCTTGTCACCTACGAAACTAGAAAATCTCGCCAGCAAATTTTGAGGCTGCGGTTGACGTTGTAAGGAAGTTTGTCTTTAGTGAATCGGCTTGGCAATGTTCCAGTCAATTTGATTACAGGGGGTCGAAAATGGTCTGAATTGCTTCGAGAAAAGGATGGTACGGCCGTGACGCTTTCTTGCTCGACTTGGTCTGGGGGCACGGCCGTGCCCCCAGATTTGTCAATGATGTAGAGTTATTGGGAGAAATCCGTTTGTTTACTGTAATTTACCTATTATGACGTGTATTGTGAACAACACCACTGAACCGCTACACCACTGTGGTGTCGTTTACATTTGTTTGTTGACTAGTGACGATATGTATTTGTATTAAACTCCAACAAGAGCGTGCCCTCGTTCAAGAATCGGGCTAACCTATTTAGGTTAGGTTAGTAATTTCAATGTATTTAACAAATTCAGAACATAATAGTAGTGTCATTAATTTACAAAATTTCGAGTAGTACTTTTTTAACCATTTTTGCCTGAGGCATTGTTGTCAGCAAATAAATTTAGGCTTTGGTTGTCAGAGTTAAGTTTAACTTGGTGTAGAAAATGGCGGTTGCCACGGTTGCACATTGCAGAGCCGTACTTATTTGAATGTCAATGTGTTGTTTGTAAGTTAATTACATCAACGTGAACGGTAAATTAGTTAATAACGTCAAACCACACTAATCGCAAACAAATATTTAAAAACATTCTACAAAGAAATCAAAAGGTGCACTAAAACTTAAGAATAAATGCATTTATTACAAAAATACAAAACAAAACCTAAAATGAAAATAATTAGCTGAACATGTGACAAAGAAAACGATAAATAGTTACTTTGAACAATATAAGGGAATTCCTATGCCTCAGCTGTACCGAAGAAAGCCGAAAGGAAGTATGGCGTGCCGTCGAAGACGACGATGGCCAGGAACGGATGGTCAGCCACGAAGGTCGTCACCGGATTAAAGTCTACCAAGGCGGATGTCATCATAATGCCCATTACTGCAATAGGTACAAACGATTTAAGTAGAAACTTAGCAGTCTGCCCCACTTCCACGTTGTTCTAAATCCCTGCATCCAGACGATTTAAAGCAGCACGCAGACCCTCAGACAAAACAAGCCACATCAACAAACGTGCAAAACAAAGCATGACACAAAAAATTCCAGAACAAGCAAAAAACATCGACTACTTTAGTAAATTTCTAATGGGTATTTACAGTAGAAGATATAAACTTATTTACAATTACAAACTAATAAAAATACAATAATAATAATAATAATAATAAAAAAGTATATTTACAAAGTGAACACTTCGTCTAGCGCCAGTCCGTGCGGCATGGTGCCCAGTACACTGGCGCTGTTGCCGCGCTGTACGGCGAGGCTGAGCCGCTGTGCGAAAAAGGCGCCGGCTCTGGGGTCACCCGCGGCCAGCACCAGTCTCACGGACACGTCTTTTACGAACTTCTTCGTGTCCGTGGACCAAGGCCCCATGGTCTCCATTGCAAGCGCCGCAAACTCATAATCGTTGGCTATTGCAGAGTATTTGCGGCGCTTGATAATTTGGGCATTTTCAGCAGCCGTGCCGGCTTTGCGAGCTGTCCCCTGTGTATGAGACGGAGCCAGCGTGTCGACGAACTCCAAAACCAAACTGTCGGGGCTGAAATTTTTTAGATAATCTATCAAGAAATGACCTACAACATACTTTAGAAGCTAAACGTCGAAAAGTGCTCCCGACAGCTATAGGTCGAATTCCACCATCCTTTTTGGTTAAAGCAACGAGGTTAGCACCATAAAGAAGGTCCGTAACCTCGTTGCATACTCGTCCAGAAAGTATTAAATTTATGAGGCCAGTTATTTCCCTGAGTAGGGTTCTTCCAGCGTCCCCAACAAAAGGATTTAGTAGGTCTTTGAGATGTTGAGGAGAGATGCCATCCAAACCACTAGCTGAACCGTTAGGAAACGACTGAATAGCAGCCAGGATAACATCTTCCTCAACTTCAAGGGTTTCTAAAGGGGTTGGATGGTGGATCCGGGATCCGAGTGTCACTTAAAGGGCTTGGATGTTTCTCTTGCAAGGCTGTCAATGTCTCAGCGGAATTCGTCGCTAAGGAGTCACTCGAGAACAAAATTCTGGCGGCGCCCTTTACATTACCGTCAGATATTTTGCTCTCAATCGATCTGATAATACTATGTAAATGTATTCGCCTCGGAATGACCTTCATTTTATATTCTATAATAAATTAGACTTGCCACAGAACCTAAAGTTGTTTCATTGCAACGGGGTTCATCTTGGGGGTTTCTGGAGATTTTACATGGTCGACTACTTTATAAATATTGAAGATTAAATAAAGGAAATCAAGAATCTCAACAGGAAGGGGGCTGCATCCGTTGAACATATAAGTACATAACATTGCAGAATAGATTTACACATAAAAATATCTATGCCGCATCATTGCCGAAGAACGCCGCCAAGAAGTAAGGAGTGCCGTCCTCAGAGAGAATGACAGCAAGGAACGGCCGGTCTGCCACGAATGTCGTCACCGGAGTAAAGTCTACCATAGCTGAGTACGTCATCATGACAATGGCTGGAAATACATTTTACAATTGATATTAAAAGTGTTCACATTCTTTCAAACATATTCAACCCAATGATGCACATACACCGGTAGGTACTGCACAGGACGAGGACATCTAGCGGACATCTATTCTACGTATTTAAATCCATACAACATGCACCAAAGCTTGAGTACCAACAATAAACAAACATTTATTTAAAATAAAAATAACTTATTTTTTAATTTTGCCAAAAATGCGGTAAGGCGTTTGTCTCTTTGGCGGGATCCGCACAAACGTATTCGAAGTTTATCTTTTAAATGGAAAGCATGCAAATTAAAATTTTAATCATGATCTAAAAACAATCTGTGTTTGAGTTTTGTTAGATTTATGTCAAAGTTTATAGTTTAAATGTGTGTGGCTTTTCGATCCACTTATGCAAACTTTGAGCCTTTTTCTGAACTATATATTTGAACTTCTGACAAACCAAAGACAGTCATTCGATTCTACTTGTAGATCGCATCTAGAATATTTCGTCGCCTATTGCTTCACATTCAGAAAAAGCTTTTGTGGTATTAAGGATAGTATGAAATGAAAAAAGCGTTAACTGCATTGTGGAACATTTTTAGGTTGCATGTGTGCCAGCAAACACCGTCAGGAAATATGGTTCACCGGTAACGAGTACCAAAGCAAGGAACTGATGATCAGCCTCAAATGCTATCATATCTATGTCTTCCATAGCTGACAACGGCATTATACGCATTGCTGCAACACAAAACGGTCAGTTGATGGGATAATAGTTTAACTTCCTTCATATTACTTTTATAAAATATATTAGCGATATTAATGCAGTATATTTACATGCAATGTACTCGTTCTGTATCTGCAAATGTAACTAATATATGTACATAAATACATTCAAAACATAACTACACGATATGATAAGCATTGTGAAATAATGGTGCATATTACTATAGGTTTTACTATGGTTATTAAAACACATTCTAAACTAAATTTATACATGCTGTCCTAATCCACTAAGATTTGTTCTCACAGTCTGTGACATTGGGATAAATAATAATAATATATTTGACTTTAAAAATATACTTAGTATACACGATAATCAGGACTGGAAAACTCGAGCCAGGGTAGCTTTGATCACGACCTCAACCAGAGACGTTGTCTTGGGTACGATCCCTAGCAGCAGTTTAGAATCTTTTTCTATACTTACACCAAACTAGCTCAACCCTAAATACCGACAACTCATTTAAATGAAACCTATTCTTTCTGAAAGGGTTACTAAATGACAACCAGGCACTGATATTATACACAGATATTTAATTACATTCATACTGGTTAAGAATTAAATACAAACAAACATTCTTGAGTTAAAGCTACAGAAGTGTGTTTTGTACACGTTCGGTAGCATTCGGACCGTGACGTCAGAATCAAACATCAGTGATAGCACCATTGTTTTCCTGTAGCCAGCTCGCCTCTGTAACTTGAGATTTCTGGGCGAGCACGCTGTCCATCAATCGGCCTTACCGTCACTTACCCTCTAGTGAGACGAAAGCCAAATGCAATTCTAATATTCATATTTGTTAAACTTGTGGTGGCCACGGTCGCATGTCGTGGTCTGCACGAACCGAATGCTACCGTAAGATAATGTTTAATAAGTAAGACGATATTTATTTATTATCAGCACCCAGGAATGTTGCAATGAAATATATAGTCCTCCCGACGATCACCGCGGCTATAAATGGACGATCTGCCACGAAGCTAGGCATCGGCGCCATATCTACCATTGCACAACACAACTCGATGTCCATAGCTGTAATACACAAGTTCATATGATGTGTGAATATATAAGGATCCTATGCGTGCACAGTTGGACAACATCGCAATATCTGTCATTTTACAACATCTTTTCATTTCATTTCATCAATTTTCATTAAATCATCGATTTTGTTATAGTTAGCACCAAACGTTTCACTTCCACTTGTATCGTGGGCATACTTAAGATTTGAAGTACGCTTCCCTACACATTAAAATTATTTTACGGGAGAAAATTAAGTTTCAAAGTTGGATAGGTAGACATCTAGATTATACATAGATATGCTATGCTAACATAGCCTGCCCCTCCAAAATACTAAGAAGTTTCAAGTATTTCAAAATAAAATTCCACAAGCGAATGTCAAGGATTAACATACGTCCTTCGTAAGGATGTTACTTCGCAAATTGAATGTGGTCATAAATTGATCTAACTATCAGTTTTCGAGTACACCATAGTGCAGATAGTGATAATCGATTTAATATAGATAAAGCACCAAGAAGCCGCGTAGTAACTGTGATAACACGCAAAAATAACAACTAAGTACTTCATCAGAAACCTTAAATGATATTTTTTGGGAAAATGACAAATATAATATGACGTTTCCAAGCGATACGCACGAAGGAGCCTTAATGCATTAAACATAGTAGTTGAAAGCCAAACCCAAGCGACACGAGAATAGGTTATGATTTTACACAAACATTGATAACTTTGTTGTTACAGGTGTCATTGTAGTATTATGTGTTTTGTTTTGTTGTATGTTGTCTGGAAATGGTCAGTCATCAATACATCACTCATTCATTACCCTCAAACAAAAATATAACGGTTGCAAATAGGCACCCATTTTTCCATCATGACATACTCACCTTCAATTAACATTTCCCTAAGCACAGTGCATCGAGAAAGGGTGAGTAGATTTTATTATAAATGGGTATATATTTTTGATAGTGTACACTCGAGTAGAAAATTATGTATCCACTTTTGTACCATGTTACATTCAATCTTTCTTGTTCCTACACAGTATGTTGAGGGAAATGATAATTAAAAGTGAATGTGACAAGGTTCAAAAGTGGATATATATTTTTGTATTCGAGTGTACATAGAAATATTATACATAACTTATTCTGTTATTTCCTATCTATATACTATCTTTATAGGCATCATGTTAATCTGGCATTTTAACAGTGATTTTCCCGCATGCAAAATGTAAACAGTATATATATTTATATGTGTTTGCAGATTTTATTTTTGAATCGCTCCAGAGATTTCGGCATACGCCTGACTTATTCAAGTTGACGTATACTTCTGTATATGTGCTACATCCAGTGGGTAATATAAACATCACATTTTCTATTTTTGTTTGCTCTGCTCACGGCTCAATAATACTTATTTAGAAATATGGTAATATATATATTTTACACCATTTACAAAAAAAGTTTTCACAAATTACATCCAATATTCAAACATATATTTTCCCCGTCTCTTCCTCCTCCACGGTCCTGCCTGACTCGGCACTGATGTTTGCGGACACCCAACGGATGTATATGGCACTGATAAAAGTGTGCCTACTACCCAGTTATTTATTTATTATCTGTGCCAAGGAATGCCGTAAAGAAACAGGTCAATCTTCCCACAAGTAAAGCCGCTATGAAAGGCCGCACTGCCACGAATCTTGGCACTGCCGCTACATTATCTACAATTGCACAATCCATTACGAAGCCCATAGCTGCAATCACAAAGTTTCAGTTGACGTAGAAAGCTTTAGAGCACAGTGCACAAACGACACGAATTAGAGCATTAGTAATGACTTTGCACACGGATTAATCACATTTTTGTTACACGTTCCTTCTATTGCCTGTAATAGGCCTAATCTAATAAACAGAAGAAGCCTGGTCCCTTTATATTTTATAAAAGATACATTTTAGAAAAGGTCAGAGTGAGTGACGCCAAATATATCTGTAAAGATGTTGTAAAATTTTTGAGTTGTGGTATTGTAACTATTTGATCTGATCACAGAACATAGGACGACAAGAATCGTCGATCTGACTAATTAAATCGACGTAGAATAAAATATACATTTATTTACTTTTCTATAAGTATAAAAAGCAGCCACATCGATGCAAATATTATACTATTCAAGTAGAGAGCTCTTCTCTCATGTTCAATTATTTGCTCCAAAGTATACACCAAGGAAAATAGTATTGCGATCGGAATCGATCTGAATGAAGATGAACGGCCATTCGGCGCAAAAAGGTATCAGCTCGCGTGCGCTCAACATCATCACCGTATCGGCCAAGCCTGCGTACAATTATAATGGTTACGACTGTTGGATGACACTTCTAACTAATATCAGTAGAGTAGACTACTTCCAGTAATCTACAGAAACTACCGGAATCGCGTCCGCGCACTCTGGTAACGTTCAAGTTATGTTATTGTAGCCAATTTTCGTTCTTTCGTCAATGTCTGCAGAGATGATCTTGCGGGAAAATTATAATCGATTTTGTAAAGTATATAATGTAATATGTCCTGTGCAATTGTAAAGGGCACCTTGGGATTATCAATCATTAGATTTGTTAATCAAATGGCCACCCCATGGTTTGTATCTGGCCATCATCGATATGTACGTAGGTACCAGCACAGCACAGCGCACTCTTGGGACTAACTCACTACCAATTTCATCTTCAGTGGTAAAATGATACTAAAATGCCAGTAAATCAGGCTTTGACTCATATTATAATTAAATTTGTAAGTATATTATAATTAAATGTATACTTAAGTTTAGTATTAAGAGTCATTTTAGTCCTATTTACGTCACGCAAAAAGCGTGCAATTTATCAGTAACTATGTATGCTACTTTGTTCGGCGTAGTTTCAACGGAACCGGCAGCTTTCGTATCCGCACCCAAGTTAATGCTTTGTATTTTAAGTGCACAGTTTTTAATGCTTTTACTTCGGCTCTGAGCTTAACAGGTACACACTTCACACACAGGTTCACTGAAGCAAAACTCGTTTAGTGCCCTAATTTAGGCACAATAACAAATATAATCACAGAAGCTTCTTATAAAAGTGAATGATTCAATACATCAACATAAAAATACGTTATAGTTTATCGCACATTTAATTAGCGTAAAATGTCGTAACGAAACAAGGCGTGCCAGAAATGGAGACGATTGCAAGAAAAGGCCGATTTGCTACGAACTCTTGGAAACTTGGACCCATACTCCTTCGGCTCAGGACTGCTGCAAAATGAGTACACAACAACAGTAAAGCAAAGCTTCGTTAGTGAGTTCAAGTCTAATAGCAAAGCTGAATGATGTAAGCTAAGCTTGGTAACACAGACGATCGTCTGTGCTAGGCAATGACCTCACAAGTGACTGGTATTCGTCACTAACATCAATGGTGATCATAGAGCTATCATCCAGAATCCTCAAGTGGAAAATAAACTAGGTCATGAGAAGGTTCGTTACCTAGACATATGTATGGACGAGTATGAACAGATGAATTTATGTATGTATGGTGAAACATTTGGCAAGATATTGGCCGGTCAAGATTATAAATGAATCTCTACAAATCAATTCCTTACTGGTGTCACTGTGTTCAATTCTAATACTAATGAAATCAGCCACTATCGTCACTCACAAATTCTAATAGTGTTTTCCCTTCGTAGTCTATAAATTCATTTAAATATATATGTGGGTTAAAACCCATAAAAATATTACAGATCAGTTTGGGCATCTCTAGATTGAGTGAAACCGTGGCGGATCTAATATAGACCCTAAAAAATCTATTTTCGTAACTGCTATAAAAAGCAACGTAAACTAAATTAACTCCCCTGGTCAACACACGATACAGCACACACAAATATCGTAAAATAATGTGACAATGAAAGAGAAGCAATGTGAAGTATTACAAAAAATGAAACATCCACGACTCACCTAGCACCCAAACACTTTTGTATTGTATAGCATTCCAATGCCAGCTATATTTTGCGCTTATCTGTTTTTAATTTGAAAACATACACTCACAACGGTACTGACCAAGCAAAAATATGCTCTCGAACAATTTACTTAGGTATAGATATTTATTACTTAGGATATCCTACATGTATCCATTCACGTGCGAATTTATTTGTATTACAGACTTCAGAAGAGTTAGTCACCCATTCTTCTAGTAGGTGTTGTGAAAAGCGACTGTGGGATTGTCCCGGTACCGGGACGGTCATTATCAGTACCCATGTATCACCAAACTCTTATTGTGAAGCTCCTACATAGTCCCGGTTGTTGCTACCTATCATGTTCAGTACTACAGTGCATCTACCTTGAGTTTACACAGACGATAACATGTATGGTCTGTCCTTGTCACCCGCATCTCGACTGAGCAGCATTTCCGATAGTATTAGATATACGTCATCGCCTGCGTAAACTCATGGTAGACACACTGATTGCATGCAGCTAATACGTAATAATATTATGAGGCGTCACAATGATTCCTCGGTGTAATGCCAATGCAAACATTTACCAGGTTCGCAGAAAGATTTTATGAGACGTTCGATAACTTCTAAAATATGGAAATTGTATCTACTCGATGTATATTTTTTTATTTACCCGACTGCGCCAGAAGGAGGGTTATGTTTTTTCAAGAGTATGTATGTTAATTGTTGGGCACGCTCTGCGGCCAGAACGACTCAATGGATTTTAGCTTGAGGGGTGTCGTTAGATTCGTATTTACTGTTAGAGTGACACTGGATATATCAAAACCATAAAAAGTTAACAAAAATTATGCAGTCGGATTTTTAAATTTTACTTTTCATTCACTTGTTTACTTATTGTATGCAATGTTTTCAAGAAAAACATTCATGATTAAGGCAATCATAATTGTACATAAATGAACTTAGTTTTTCGCTGTAAACTGTAAGAATTTGATTAAGAAATTAAATGTGTTTTATTGTAAGATACAAAACAAAAACAAGTTATGCAATAGCTTAACAAAAC
This sequence comes from Carcina quercana, assembly GCA_910589575.2. NCBI lineage: Eukaryota > Metazoa > Arthropoda > Insecta > Lepidoptera > Depressariidae > Carcina > Carcina quercana. Next base: position 9,315,034 of record OU342429.1, read on the forward strand.
ATGATTCATTTATCGACAGATCAATTGCATGAGACACATATGCCTCATCGGACTGCGAACCTGATAACGCATGAATCAATGAAGTTAGATGCAATGAACTAGCAAAGATAGAAGAAAAAACATACATTCATATACAGCTTAAGGAACTCACACTACTGAATTTTTATGCACATTTTTTATGAGAATTTATTGTTATCAATAATGGCGAAAAATGCACTGTGGGTTTTTAATAAGTCAGACAAATTAATGAACAGAATATTTTTATGTTAATACGATTTATTTCATTTCTATTACAGACACATCTAGTTCTTAATTGTAACATTACGGGGTGTGCTTATATCAAACTAATACTATCCGCGTATGGCAATAGTAACAGGAGGCATGTCTGCCACGAACACACGCGTTATTCTAAATCGTAACATACGTAAATGCGAATGGTAGCCACTTCACTAATCACTTGAATGTGGAAAGGCTTTAAAAAGCTGCACCGAAAATATGTGCATCACATCAGAGAATATTTAAAGCTCGTGTAAGTAAATATTTCAGAATTAAAGATAGATTTAGTAGTGCTAGTTAGTAGAAACAATATAATAGACAAAAAAGAAATAGTGTGTAAGATTTTTAATCGTAAAACAATTAGTAAAGGTTAGAAAGGTTTAAATTCTGTTTTAGAATCATACCACCCTATGTCATCCTGTGTGTCGTTAAAGGTGACTAAAGAAAAAAACTTTGATGGGATGGGTAGCAGCATCTACCTATGTAACTACGACATCATTCTGGGACAAAGTCAATCTATCAGGGAAGCTGATGTCCAACTCTGGACCTACGCAGCCGATGTTCATGCTATAATCGTATTTACCAGTTTAATTATAAAGTGAATAATGGTTTATAGGCCGCGAGTTATAAGAACGATAATAAGACAAAAAATAACAATTTGCTGGTAAACTAGCACTTTTTTTATCGATTGAACTTGACCACTTTAGCTTCACCTGAAAAATTTGGCGAGCGCGGAAAGCGCTCAGACTGTTAATATTGTACTTGCAACTGGCCTTAGGGCGCCCGCTTGGGCTCAACCTCGGCTTAGGGCTGTTGCTTTGTGTTGACGACGATCGCAGAGAAAACTATAAGAATATAACAAAGGAGGGAAACAAATATTACACTATAACAAAATATCTAATGAAAATACTTATACAAGATGAGGCTTGTTTAAACAAAGTTTGATTTTCACTATTGAAGTATTTGTAACTTGGAATATTTAAACTCGTTGTAATAAGAATTCATTTGTACAGTTTGCCGTTTTAGATTTTGTTACTACATAATACGAAGAGCTAATTAGGTCTTAGACTGTTTTAAAAACTATGTACAAAAAGGTCATTTCCATAAAAAGTGTAAAAATATATTAAATACATTTTATAAAGCCACCTACCAGTGCAACTTTCATATATCACATGTGTATTATTTACATTATCATGAACATTTATATTATGAGGTACGGGTAGTGGGTACGCTCCCATACCTCTGGAACAGACTCAGTTATGCGGTAGACCTGTAGTATGTGGCAAATCATTTGATTTCAAATTTACATATACTTTCAATAATTTGCATTTACTGTTTAGTACCATTTAGTACGAGGGGCATACCGAAAAGATCGGTAATCGAGTACTTTCGATTTAATTAGATTAAAAACTCTTTTTGATGAATAAACACTGGTTAGTTGAAAATCGAATACAATTGACAGAATTAAAAAAAAATTTTTTTTTAAAGAACAATATCAGTTTGAAATTGATAGGTCGATAAAAAAATGGAGCTTACAAGAGAAAGTTTCCGTGCCATAATTTTTTACAACTTTCGACGAGGATTATCTCAGGGACAATGTCTCGCTGAGCTTATATCTATATTCAAGAGTGAAGCGCCTAGCCAGACGACAATATATCGCTGGTATTCTGAATTCCGGCGTGGACGTGCTTCTCTTGGCACCGTACCTTCCACAGGCCGGCCAAAAACAGCGGTTACACCAGAAAATGTCGCTGTTGTGCGCCGAATGATACAGGATGACCGACATATTACATATGAGCAGATTCGGGCTACTTTAGGGATAGGTATGACTGCGATACAAACTGTTTTACATGGTGAACTGGGAGTGAGAAAGCTAGTTTCCCGCTGGGTGCCCCATAATTTGTCCGAAGAGCAAAAGGCGGCTCGTGTCAATTGGTGCCGGTCTACTCTGCAACGCTTCAACGGAGGAAAGTCAAAAGCAGTTTATAACATTGTCTCTGGTGATGAATCATGGATCTATTCATATGAGCCAGAAAGAAAGCATCAGTCGGCTGTCTGGGTCTTCGCAGGTGAGATCAAGCCAACAAAAGTTGTCCGCTCTCGCAGCGTATCGAAGAAAATGGTCGCTTCGTTTGTCGCGAAAACAGGACATGTAGTCACAGTTCCCTTAGAGGAACGGAGAACGGTTACCGCTGATTGGTATACAACGGTTTGTTTGCCACAGATGATATCCGAACTCCGTAGAGGTAACCCGAAACGACGCATAATCCTCCATCACGATAATGCGAGCTCTCACACCGCTCAGAAAACAAGCGAGTTTTTGAAGCAGGAAAACGTTGAATTAATGGATCATCCTCCATACAGCCCTGATCTGAGTCCCAATGATTACTTTACATTCCCTAGAATCAAAGATTTATTGCGTGGTCAGCGGTTTCAAGGTCCAGAAGAAGCAGTGGAAGCATACAAATCGACGATTTTGACCATGTCAACTTCGGACTGGAATTGCTGCTATAATAATTGGTTCGAACGAATGCAAAAGTGCATTAACTGCAACGGAGAATACTTCGAAAAGCAATAAAAATAAATTTAGTTATTTCCTGTATGTATTGTTTTATATTCCCGATCATTTCGGTATGCCCCTCGTACATACAGGATCTTACAATTTTATTTGAAATGGATGGGTTGGTGTGTTGATAATTTTATTTTCTAAAAAAGATTTCGTAACGTTATATTTTACACGGTCACCATAAATGCCATGGTATCTCGTTAAAAAGTAAGGTATTTTGTTGTTGTCTATAATCATGGTGACGAACGGTCTATTTGCTTTGAAACGTCGCACAGGGGGATTCGGAATCATGGGTGCACCAAAGTAGTTGCCAACAGCAGCTGTGAACGGTAGCCAAAAACAAACTTTACTTCATTTAATGTCATGTCAAAATAAATTAAATCGCAATGTTTACCTGATCAATGTATCCATTTCCTAGAAAATTTATTGCTAAACAAGGAATAGCCTATTACAAAAATAAACTATTACCGCATCAATAGTGCGGTGCATGCATTTACCTAGATCGTTTTCATTTAAGAGTGAAGGTATGAAATATCGTTAGAAGTCTAAAACCAGGGCAGAACAATTTCATTTAAAATGATCTTGCACATATATTTTCTAAGTCTGTAATAAAATAGCTATATTTCTCCAAACCCATCATGCATTGCTATACGCAGTTATTTTCGTGTACTGCAGCCATTGTACAGAAAGTAAGATTACGTATTGCTTTGCGTTAGCTGCAAGGAAACATGAAACTGTAATAATGTCAGCTCCGCACCCAGAAGGAAAGCACTGTATGTATGATTTGTTAACACGGTATGAATATTCGTTGCTGTGGATGATGTGTGTCTGAAAATGTACAATATGTATACAAATAAAATGTAGTGTATAAATAGATAAAATAAATATAACATGTAATAAAATATATTACGAGGCACTTTTACGGCTTATTTTAGGACGACTATCACAAAAACCGCATCCAAAATACTTAATGTAAAAGTCACGAATTCCTATTTAAATCTTACTTTTAATCTTAGTATAGGAATATAAGTATGTCTATTTTTGATTGGTCTAACGTTGACATGGATAACAAATAATAACATTGACGCTGATATATGGTTTGTAACAATTTCAATGAGCAATGTCAACGTCGACATACTGACCCTACCTTAAATTGCCAAATCAAGATACATTTTCGTACAAAGCGTTGTAGTTGTGAGGTGATGAGGTCATATCGTTCATTCGCTCCCGCAGTAGACGCCGGCGAAGAGCGTGTTGCGTTCAGGGCCGACCAGAAGGTAGAGGAAGGGTCGGTCGGCGAGGAACTGCGGCGAGATCATTGCGCAGCGCAGCATCATCACCATGCCTGCGCGGGAGACACACTTAGAGCTCGTCGCGGGGGGCGGGGGTGGCGGCCGCGGGGTGGTAGCGCGCTACGAACGCCACCCGGCGGTCCACCAGCAGATACCAGAGGGCAGGTCTGTCCGCCGTGAAGGTAACACCGGTCTCCACCGCGCGCTTCTTGCGCTTCACGAAGCCTGCCAGCGAGCGCAGCACACCGACGGAACCAGACAACTTTCAGACACACAAAACAATAACACAACCAGCCCCGTCCCATGCACCATATACAGCAATACCACATTTACCTACTTACTTAGTCTGATTATACGTGTGTCGCATGCAAAGGAAGCCGCGAGTGTCGATGGGAATACGCAAGTACATCGAGCTGAAGATGAGTAGGCAGAAATGTTTTAAATAATTCAAAATTTAAAACCATCTACCCAAAAATGTCTCGTTCCGCGAATGTATGGCGCCAAGGCCTCGTCTTGTACACGTATAATTGTAAAAGGACATTATTAAAGAAAAGTGATTTCGTTGCCATTTTTGTTTATTTTGGCTTAGTTTATTTGTACAAAAACAAATAAAACGCACGATACCGGTAGGACACAACAATGATGGGTTGAAACAAAGATGGCGTCAATAAAATGACATTTGACGCTGTCATTTAGTACAAAAAGAATAATTTTGTACAATTAAAATAAATCCAAAAATGTAATTATAGTATTTTTCTATACATATTTAGATTATTAATGGGTTTTTTTAAATAGTGTACAAGTGCAGACCGAATTTGAAACAACTCTTCTGACCTATTTATTGATTCATAATATTCTCTACTAAGATCAATCGCGTTATAAAATTTTCATAAATAATTTATTTTACCAATAATTTTTTAAAATAGGGTTAAAATCGGACTTTACGCAATAAGTAACTGCAAACTGGACATCAAAATATAATGCCGGGAAATGAATATCACTAACGTACAACTTCATAGTTAATTTTAAAATCTTTTTTTTAAATTAACCAATTTGCAAAATATATCAATTGAAGATGTACTGTATATGTAAAGGAAATTCATTACGTGATAATTTGATGTCAGAGATAGCACCTAGCTTGAGACTTTGAGTGAGTATGCTTTCCATCCAATAGCCATTTCATTACTTACCATCAGGTAAAGAGCAAACCCATTAAAAAGTATGTTCAATCTTAGGTACCTGATTAACGTGTAATGAAAATTTGTGAACGGCAGCTACAAATATAATACGTATTAAATAGATTTCGGTTAAAGAGATTTCGTATGAAAGCATTTTTGTTTCCCATCACTACCGATAAAAAGTCGTAACGTGAAGTTTAATGCATAAGAAATATGAACTAAGTATGAATGTTAGTAACCGTACCAGGAAATACATAAACAGAAAAGCAAACAGAAGCATTCTACGACAAGAGTATTTGATGAAGGAAACATACCGGTGGCCGCGGCGGCTTCAGCGCCCTCCTCGTTCACTTCAATGAAAGCCTTCTGCACGGCTTTAGACACGTAAAGAGGTTCTCCATTTTGTAATATATTGTCCAATCCGGATCCAGATCTGTTGAATATCGCTTTGATTCCAAGCTGTAAAAACAGTTCAGTTTTATAGTTGATGTCTTAATAAACGAGTCAGATCAGAAAAACGTACTTAAGCTAATTAAAAAATTACACCTGCGTCATAACATCACACAACATCGTAATTTTAAAATTTCACATAACTTTAAAATAGTGACAGACAGCTTAGATTTTTTTCTGGTTGGAAATCGTTTTGAATTTATAATAACAGCCTTTATTGAGCACCGTCAAAACAACAGGAAACGATAGAGATTGGAAGGCACTTTGGCTCTTAAACCACACGCTGGGCACCGCTGTAACCCTGTATTTTCGACACAGTTAACAAATATACTTTTCCACGAAAAAGTTTGCAGTCAATAACTTTATGTCTCATTATTTAACGTAAGTTATCTTAACTCTTACCTTAGGTAGCAACGTAAGCAAGTCTATTTCAGTTTCGATCTTGAACTTAGGGATGGTGACCTGCACCTTGGTGGAGAACATTTTCTTCTCCACGTCGGCCATAAGGTCGTAGCCACCAGCGAGCTTCTTCATCACGCCGTCTAGACCCTCTATCTCGTTCGGGAGAATGATCAGCATGCTCGCTTGCTCTCCTACGTACGACATCTCGAGTAACTGAAACACAAAACCATGTTTGACTGACCATAGCTCCTTAGGATGATGGGAATCAGTTGCATGTCTACTGCAGAGCTAGATGTCACCTCATAGATCTCCACGCTATACTTTCAATGACGGGATTTGCCATAATCACCACACTTGCAGGTAGATCGGTGACAGAAGCAAGATGTTGTTACTCTGGAATAATTGCTCCCGAGTCACAGTTTACAACAGGAAATGACATTTTATTGTTGTTGTTACCTGGGCGGTTGCTTCACTCTGCCACTTTATCCATTGTCCAGTGCGTGTGGATGTGGAGCCAGCTAGTCTAGCCAGACGATCTCCTCACAGAAGTGCGAAAGTTGAGATCACATGGAAATTGGGGTGGCCCTCTTATTCTTAAGCCGAAACCACTCAGCAAACGAGACTATACTTTTCCCTTGGTGACTATACATTTGATAAAAACAAACTGACGACAACTAAGACACGATTCACTATACATTTAAATTCAACTACAAATTTTTAAATCTAAATTATTGGTGGCTTCCATCCAAATATTTAGCAAGCGTTTTCAGTTTTAGCTATTCTACGAGTAGTGTACAGTTGACGCTCGATATTTTTCTGTTTCTCTTCTAAAAACCGTCAATCACGCAAATGTTACAATCATTCTTTCTTGGATTGTTGTGAAAATCACAAAATATTGCAGAGTATTATTCATAGATCCGGAGCAGTCAGTGTTTCTATTTAGTTTAAGCACATTTAGTGTCAACTGGCTGACATAAACGTCTTATCCATTTCTTTGCCTCCTAGGTTAGAATTTAAAAAAATATATTCTTAGAGTCGCCTATGCCTAACAGCACGCTACTAGGTTCTTACTTAGCGGGTTGAGCTCCGATGATAAAGCCATTTTAATCTTTCAAAATATAAATACTTATAGGCTGCCTGCGACTTTGTAAATATTTCAATCATTTATTCTATTTATTCTGTTAATTATTTATTTAATATATACATCATACGTTCTGGAGAAGCGTATCAAACAGTAAATCCTTCAACAGACCTACTAAGTAACTTTTGCTCCTATATTTTAAAATTACATTATAAATACATTATAAAAACAGATATACTCGTAACTTTCGCTAGAAGATTATGTGATGATGATTTACCAAATCATTGTAAAAAAATCCACCCAACCCAACCCACCGACTCATTTCAAGATAAAAGCAATTAGTCATGGTCAAAGCATGTAAACAGAATTATTTTAAAAATAAGTAATCTAATGATATCAACGATTATTGTATTACTGTGAGCATGCGGACGCATGGGTGATGTGTGTACGAACATCTGACCACATTACTCTTTGACTCATTCTGTACCGCATGACACGTATAGGTCAAATGCAGGTCACGCGACACCGGCTCGTCCAATTCAATAAACATTTCTGGCTTTCTTCTAAAGCTTGATGTTCTACTAATGTCAGTTGACATTGAGACATCAGAAATCATTTTAAAAAAACGGCCAAGTGCGTGTCGGGTTGACCTCGCGCAATGTAGGGTTCCGTAGTTTTTCGTCACAGTATGCGCATACAAAAGGAGTAGCATTAGAAAGTTAGGCAGATAATTTAAACCTTTGTAATTTTTAAAACCTACTTAGCTGTGGTAGTTTTCCTTTTAATTTCGTTATATAATATATGTATTACTACCTTGTGTGTGTGTTGTTTGTGTTTTTCAAATTTCCAAAACCACCATTTTCTTTGAAAAATCGAATCGAAAAATGGTTCACCAACACCCTCAATATAGTTGAACGATATATCTAACGTTTCGTATGATTTTGGGACAACAGCATGGATCGTACGCGGCTAATAGAAAACAAATGAACTAAAATACCGCTAAATTATTTAATTTTCAATATAAAATATTTACTATTATAGTATTATTAATTTAAATTTATTATAATAAAGTATGTTCAGGAGATGGGCAGTATACTTGATATTATTGTCGACGTTATACATATAAGCTAGGTTAGTTTGAAAGCTACAATAATCGCCTCTCACCTGAGCCTGCAACTCTTCACTGATGCCGTATCTGTATTCGCTCTCCTTGTACATCATAGGAACTTCGATGGTGGTCTGCGAGTTGACATGGAAGGTCTGGTCTCTGGTGTGCATACGATTGAACTGTTTACTCCAATTCCCCTGAAAGATCCAAGCTTCATGATGATTTATACTCGTAGTGACTTTATTATGCATATTCAAATGAATGAATCTAAATGAAATCAATCTGAATAATATTATTGATATGATATTTGGTATGCTTGTGACTCTATCATGCATTTTGAAAACATTTGATACACAAATATGATATTTACTGAAGTAACATATACGATTCTCTTATCATCCTGATGGAGCTACCGCGTTGGTGCATGTTCACCGAAGCGACGGTCCCAGAGTTATTTTGCGTCATCAGGACACGTGACGCGTGTTTTTGGAAGAGGTTGCGATCCTCAGACAACTCCATTCTCCAGGGTGTCAAGCACAATTGTGATTAATTTTAAAAATTAATTATTTTTGGGGTTTTATGCCTTTGAAAAATTTCCCGTTAAGTGTTCCCGTTGTATTATTTTTGAAATCCACTCATTCACGTACTAAGTCACGTGTAAAAATTAGTATTTCTAATTTTTATTGTTACCACTTGGTAACAAACATTTTATTGAAATAGTCCAGTTTAACAATGTCGTCTGTATGGCATGATTTTTGCCAAAAGACAAGTTTATTATTTATATGCGTGTAAATTATATACACCCTGCCTAATACCATAAACATATTATTGAAAACGGTTATTATTAACAAAATCACAAATGAAATACGACCTATATATTTACCTTAAAGTATAGAGCGTTGACGAGAACCAAACGAGTGTCCGACGAAAGACTATCGGGTGAGAGGAGGTCCTTGATGCGCTTGTTGGTTTTACTTTCCACCTACAATAACACAAACAAACAATATAACTAATATTCTACTAACAAGATGGAAAGCATAACTCCAGCCAGATGTCAACAAACATAGAAACGTCCCAAACCCAGTATCCAATAAAAATAGAGTCTAAAAGATGTCGATAAGATACAAAAATAGAGAGATGGGGAGGGCTATGTTCAGCGGCCAAGTTCTATATAACACCTCATTCGACCAAGAACCTCAAGTTAATTGTACTTTGCCAAATTTCTTGGAAATCGATTGGAAATTCGAGATGTTTGTGTTTTTTTTATACCCATTGATTGATGAGGTTAGCAGCCGCTGCGCCGTTGTCGAAGTTAACTTTCTCGATAGCGGCATCGAACACGTTTTTGGCATCTTTCTCCAACTCCGCCACCAGTTCGTAGGGTCCTTCCTTCACATACACTTTGTTCGCGACGTCTAGCGTCACGCCACTTATCCCCTTCAACTTCGCCGACACGCCTGAGAAAGCTGATCGAATCTGAAAAATAATTAAAATTGTTACGTTCAATACAGTTTTCATCAAGCGTTTAGCTCATTTAGTTGGGATGGTTCTAAGCTGTTTTTGATGAAAAACTGTTCGGTTTTGAAGATAACCATCTCTTTGATTGGTGTGAGGATACAGAAACAAGTTTGGCTATTAGCAGCACAGTTAGCAGTCAAACAATGGCAGTCTCGTTTTTTAAAATTGCTAACTTAATTTGTAAATGTTTCCGAGAAGGTTTCATCAAAAACTAAGGTACAAATTAAAATATAAAAGACTTTTCATCTTAGGTCAGAGACTAGTTGTGAGGTGACTAAAACTAAGAAATAACACGACGATAAATAATCTAAAGTTCAGAGGCATATATAATTTCCATAATTTTTCGTTTCTACTTCAGGGGAATTCCGCCCTACTCTGTATTAGTAACGATATTTTTAACACAGCACATTTTCCTGCTTCGTTTACCTACAAGCATGTTAGAAGTATGCTGATAATGGAATGCAGATTGAAACATACAATCTATTAATAGACAATGTGTTTAGACATTCTATAGATTTTAAAGCGGAGTGCGCATCTGTATGTGCTAAAATAAATAAATAATTCTTTAGTCTACCTCTACTATAGCAATAGGAATTATAACATCTTATAATTCGTTATCTATAAGGTGGGTAACTGGCCACTGTTAGACTTTTGGCTCTTCATCGAGTACCGACTTAGACTTTCCAAGAATCGATTTGACATAAACACTTCGATCCGCAGGTGGATTGGTGATCGCTGTAGCACAAAAGTAGATGCTGCCGCCATCTCCTCAATATTTTACCCTTAGTTGTCTTTACGAGGTGTAGTATCCTTATGATCAAAGTTAATTGCTGCGCCTATGAAAGATCATCATTTGAGAACGTCTCGAAATATTTGGCTTCTTTTTGGACCTCTTTAAATCGTACAAGTTACTATTAAAGAATTTCTAGACTCTACGTTTCTATAATAATTATTTAAAAAATACTACGTAGTATTTTTGGAATTAGTTTTAATTTTCATAGACATTATGAATATTATTTTGTATAATTTGATTTATAATTTGTAGAGGTATAACTTGATTTATTATTCATAGATTATTAGAAATTTAAATTACTGACAATATTATATGAGAATATTTGTAGCGAACGAAGCTTCATATAACTAAGATCTAACTCTATGTAATACCTATGTTGCACAATACATTGATTTGATTTATAATTGTAAAGGGTAAGTTAAAATAATTTACTGTAGAAAATGCCCAGGCACAGGAAAAGTGAAGCCGGGGTGGGTCTCTTAGTATTCTAAAATATCTCTGGACTTCTATCTCTCTATCCATTGGTCTCTCCGCCTTTTCACTATTAAATCCGACCAACAAGACAATATTGCGTGTGTCGCTGAATACGTCTGGTTGAAACTATTTAGAATTCTAAAGGGTCTACAGACAAACATTACTATTTTTTAAAACCTAAGTAAAATCCTACGTCGTCTTTCTTTTACAGTCACAATTGGCCACAACAAGGCGCATAGATTGTCAAAAAAGAACGAGGTTTCCACGAATCGAAGTCATACATACTTTGGTATATATACAAGGTCACTGCAGCGGAAGCGACTCGACTATTTTAAAGCCTACAGACCAAATATGGCGACGACGTTCCAACGGCATCAGAACCAATTAGGAAGTATAAACTCATCATTGTAGTCTGCGCCTACATTCGCAAACGTATATGCAACCACACGCAGTGTTCTATCAATTCATCATAATCATAACTGTCTGCATATGCTGGGCTCATTTCTGGAATATTTATTCCCTTGATCGCCTTTAACCGCCCCCGCGCGCGGGATGACATGAGGACCACATATAACTTCTTTGAAAATTAATAGAAAATCCTTTCAAAAAGAATCATGATTTACTGATTTGTCCCGGTTGTATTACTCGTAAATACTTTCCCAAATCAATACCCACTGAAGACGATTAGATTAGACTTATCAGACTGTGGCAATACCAATTTTATAACATTAAATCAAGTCAATAGGACCAATGCATGTTACTTACAGCGTCATCGTTGGGTATCCCAAGTGCAGTCAGCAACTCTGACTTGGCAGGCTCGGTCGCGCCCAGCGTCAGCAGGGCGAGGACGAACTCTGCAGACAACGGCGACGACACAGCACTCTTGTTCTTCTCCAATTGCTGCAAACATTTTACCATAAGTACCACGTATATAATCATCTACCCGAGTACACTGTTGTACATGAACCTGCGACATAGATCACCACGATAGACTTTCCAGAACAGGATTTGCCATAATCACTACGTTTGATAGGCGGATTGGTGATCAAAGTAAGATATTTTAAAGGGGTCGACGCTGCCGTCTGTCTCATTTTTTTTTGCTTAGTCCTCGACCCTCATGGGATGATGTGGGGTCATAAATCACATCGCTCTTATACAACTCTCTAATATGTAAGTCTTTTGAAAGTTTTCATTAATGCAAGGACACTGTATAGTACCTATAGGCATAGACTTTCTTTGTCAGACTGAAATATATCGCCATGAACACCGAGTTTTAGTGTTACACTGAAATTTTCCCGTAGGTCTACTAGACGAGGCATCTTATAGACTACTACTAGACGCTTTACTCCTGCCACCCTGGTTTGCCTTCCCAGCACCCCACCTGGACTGAACGATGACATACATTTTTGTGACAAATTTAGTACGAGTATCTGGTGCCACATTCTATTTCTTTGCCAATCTCTATTTTATTTCTGAGATTTAAGCGTCTCATTTTTATACTAAAAGAGTATACCGCCGTTAACAATAAGCATTACGTGTTTTTTGTATAATTGAAAAAAAACTTTAGTACAATAATACTCGTATAGTATAACGAAAACAAAATCTGAAAAATTGCTATTTAGTCGGAGCAGTAGTTGATGAGATAAGAAGCTGTGATAAATTGCAGACTGATGGAAGTACGGACTATTTTTGTTCGTAACCTTGAATATGGATATTCCCAAATACTCAAAATACAAACATTGCACAATGTTTATAAACATTACGGCGTGACTCACAGACAAACAAACAGCATTGACCTTAGCAGGTGACAAAGTTTTGCATTTAATTCTGAAGTGTTGTTTATGTTATCAAGTTTCATATAGAGGCACTTTCAGAAATTATTTCATTAAGTCCAATATATTGTCGATCGTGTAAGTACGAGTATAATAGCAATATTCTCGTTAGAGTCGCACACCTTAGGGACATCTATAAGCTAATCAATACTTTAAATCTACTTACAGGTCAATAAAATACTTTCATGGTCACAGTTATCAAGCATTTTTACCATGTGTGTTATTACGGAGATCCGATGGACATAAAATTGAAGAAAATGTTAAGAAATCATGTAGATTGTGTTTATTTTACAGTGTCCCCGGAAGCAAATATAATATAGCCAGCATCGTTCACTGAGGCTTTACAATTCTTCTTCTTTAAAATTATACTTATCGAGTGGAATGAAGTTCAAGTCTAAACCTATGAATAGATGACACGTTACTTGAATGTGACGCCAAGGCCTCGTCTTGTACATGTATAATTGTAAAAGGACATTATTAAATAAAAGTGATTTCGTTGCCATTTTTGTATATTTTGGCTTAGTTTATTTGTACAAAAACAAATAAAACGCACGATACCGGTAGGACTTGACGTTGAAAACAAAGATGGCGTCAATAAAATGACATTTGACGCTGTCACTTACACTACAATACAAAAAGAATGATTTTGTACAATTAAAATATATGCATAAATGTAATTCTAGTATATTTCTATACATATTTAGATTATTACTGGATTTTTTAAATAGTGTACAAGTGCAGGCCGAATTTGAAACACTCTTTTATTCGTAGGTCTGAACCACCAAAATGTTTTGCCAACCTACTGATTTGGAATTATAATTTCTAAACGCCCAAGCAGACCACATTTTATTCGAATCGTCATTACTTTTGTTAATTATTTCTTTCACGCTATCGTGTTGGTGTGACCTTCGTGAAAACCGTAATTTTAATATATAGCGATGTGGTTCGTCGATTCTATACTTAGTCCACCCTTAGTTTAGGCGAATCGGAAATCATGGATATACTTTAGGTAACTACCCACAATAAGTCTACATTTATGAAGCTGGAACAGACAGCCTGCCTACGCTGTATGACTGACGGTTATTTTCGCCGTTACAAGTATATGAATTTTTTTCTAGCGTTTACCTTGTGATATTTTGATGCGCTATAGTATATTAATTACATCGATAGTTACATGTATATATATGATATTCTCATTATCCGAGCTAATAGGCCAAACTCTAGCTGGTTAAATATTTTACGAAAGTCATCGTAAAATTAAATGTAGCCGCAGGATTGTACATATCTTTTGACGCAGTTAAGTAGTAAGAAACACAAATGCGTTCCTACCGAAATACAATTGATTAGGAGTACGAGATGCAAAAAATAACGTGGCCAATTAAGATAATGTAGTCAAAGCGATACACTGTACTATAAAATAAGTAAAAGATTTGATGATCCACTACGAAAAGCAAGTGAAATTAAAATAAGTAACAGTTACTTGCTTTGATAATACTTCAACATAGCACATAGTGAATGACAAATGCACTATACGATCAAAACAAATATACACTCGCTCGAGACGAGCCGGCTCCGATAAAAAACAGGTCGCGGAAGATATTCAAAAGACTTACATCACAGAATTGGGCTGCGAACTTGACGATGCTGCACGAAAGGGCTTTGGAATCCATCTCTGTAGAGGTGCGGTCCGGTTTCAACAACAATAACAGAGAAACTGAAACAAATTTCGCTAAAGTCAAGGCTTTTAAACGGGCGACCATTCGGCGGGCGGTATACAGCGTTACTGACTGACCGTACAGTGAGTGAGTAATGCTGATGACATCATGCACAGAGCCGGCGGCGGCGGCACTCCGCCTCAGCCGACCTGCCCCGGCTTCACAAATAAAAACGACCTTGCGCTTGACGAACTATAATCTAAATTTTCCTTTTTTTGACTAAACATAAAAACAATTTAAGAAAAATTTTGAATGCCAATGGTTCCAAGCAACAACTTTTTGGTTGCTTTAATTTCTCATGCACTGTGATTATATTAATTACCAAATCTTATCAACATGCCGACGATGAAAATTCATGATTCAATGCTGCATTAATTCATGATTCATTATCAATAATAGTGCATAATATTTTAAAACTGTGTCGAAAGCAGGTAGAAATAAATGTAGGAATTTATCCCGGATATACTCGTACTATACTCGATAGGTACTCGTATATACACGGTATAACCGATTTAGTCTGTAGAACTCTTCTCACAGAAAGAGTTGCACAAAATTTTACCAGGATTTTTTTTATTTTAATGATTGTAAAGTAGATAAGTTTTTAAAAAACCGGCCAAGTGCGAGTTGGACTTGCGCACCGAGGGTTCCGTACAGAATATGGATAATTACAATACGGAAAATCATAAATAATATGCACCGAACAATCCACTAACGAATGCGCCTAAATACCATTTTCGATTTTGACGTTTTACTAATGCCATATCTAATGTCAAGTAGGAAAAATAATTCTCGCCACTAGATGGCGTTACTAATAAGTTAAAACGCACGACTCAAAAAATAACGTTTGCTGTATGGAAGTCCGCTTACATATTTATTTTATTCTGTTTATTAGTATTTTTGTTGTTATAGCGGCAACAGAAATATGTGCATCATTTGTGAAAATTTCAACTGTCTATCACGGTTCATGAGATACAGCCTGGTGGCAGACGGACAGACGGACGGATAGCGGAGACTTAGTAATAGGCACTTGCAAATCGAATACCAATTTTCCAAACCATTAGGAATCGATCGTTTAAGTAGATGCTTCAGAAGGGGCATTATTTCACCAACACTTACAATATAAACCACTGATAAACTCAGATTAATATTTACAGCGCCGACTGTCTGTACGGAGACGGTAAAGTACGTAATCGGTATGTCCGTCCAGTCCAGCGTCAACGGTGCTTACCACTCGTGGATAAGATAACACTATCACAATTTGTGGAAAGGTATTTGGTACTTACATAATAAGGTGCAAGGCCAGGTAAATGTACTACTTTTTTTATTGGATGGATCGCATTTATAAAATGTGCCCATATACACATAATATATTTAATGAAGCTTAGATTTAGGGACAGTTCACACAAAGACGCGACGCGACGCGGCGACGCTTGAAGAAAGCAGTGGTTTCGCGAATTCGCGCAGAGCAAGAGTGACGACGTCGCGAGCGCACTGGCCACTTCAATATTCTGCTTCCTCATCTGTAAGAAGTCAGATTATAATGACATCCCAGTCTATCATTAAAATTTGCTCTCGAGCCCCAGACTGATCTACTGACTACACGAAATCTGGACGGCTTCGCGAGGCGCAGCGCAAAGCACCGTCGTGGTGCGTCCCGCTAAGCCGCGTCACGCCTCGGCCTGAACTGACCCTTATGTGTCAATTCGCTTTAATTCCACGGCCTTATCGTCAGTATAAACATTACCAATTCTAACCCTAATTAAGCGTCAATCTGTTAGATTGTCTTATAATTTCAAGTTATTTTATAAAATTCACTGACATGTTCAACAAAAAAATAATATCATAAGAGAGTAAAGACAGTTGGACAGCAGATCTAAAAATACGACCACACTTTTCGATATATCCAAAAATCCTAAAAGCAATATTTGCTCATTAGGGTAACGAAGGCCTCTAGATTCCCGTGTATTGAAGACATGGAGAAGGTGGGGTAGAAGCGCGAGGTGGTGACAGCATAGCTACTCAATAGAGAGAGACGAAGGGTAGTTTGTCGTTGGGAACTGGTACGAGGATGGCACGCCTCTCTTCCGAAGAGTGTATTTCTGGAGTGCCTGTTTATTTATTTGGTTCCTCAACAAGGTCTGAATTATTAATACTACGTTTAATACATGATAAACAGCGTTCCGGTATGAAAGGTAGCAGAGCCAGTGTCTCATTAGGTTGAGGCTTCTGGGTGCGCACGCTTACCATCCAACGGCCTTATCGTCACTTACCATCAGGTGAGATGAAGGCTAATTGCAAACCCATTATACATAAAATACTCTTCACTTACCAATAGTTAGTACATCCACATACCACTTGGAAAATCTAAAACCAAAAAAATACGTACACAAGTAAAAACATTTCTTGGAGATGGAGAAAAATACTGCAGATTCTCTATAACAAAGAATATAATACTCACTCTATAATAATTAAAATAGATTTATTTAGATCTAGGAGGCTAGGAGAATTTAATCACTACGTTTTACGTCATTAATCACTACATTTTACCTAAGAGCATTTAATCACGTTTTACTAGGAGGCTTAAAAATGAAGTTTGACTGAGGCCACAGATCACTATATAATTAGTACATAAATTAGTCCACAGATCACTATATATTGCTATATATGTACTAATCTAGGAGCATATAATCACTACGTTAGTACTAATATGTATTCAATTCAATTCTTGATATTTATGGCAACTACCAACTTCATGGTAATTCTGCCAAAATCTGGTGTCCAACTACGTAACTGAAAGTGAAGGAGCTGAAGTCTGAAGTTGACAAATCAAAAGTGAAGCTTCGGAAAATGTGTGTGCAAAGAAAATATAACATTTATTTTATTTATATATTATATTATATTAGTGCAAAAAAGTTATGAGCGTTAGCGTAGTTTTTATTTTGATAATATATTACATTTATTACGAAAGGTTTTATATAAGAGCTATTTAAGTTTTATAATATTGTTATTGTATTATTATATATTATTTTCTCTCTGTAATATTTATAACTTATCCATTGCATATTTAATGTTTTTGTGTTGTGATTGCCTTTGCAATATTATTTATGTGAAATGGGCTTCGGCTCGTCTGCACTTTAGGTGACTAAAACTAGCGCCTTCAAACTTTTTTTACTTATAGAACTACTTATAACAAACAACTGTGTAAAATCTCAGATTGCGGAAATGCGCCGTTTTAATGATATGATTTTTTAAAGTTTCAGAAAATTCCTTAGCACAACGCCATATTTAAGTGAAAACTAAGTGCACAGATAACTATATATTGAAAACAGACCTAACTAAAGAGATTGCAATCACTGACAATGATGTTTAAATTCGCCATAAAGATGATATAATAATATATGACTGGTAGTCAAAGGTCTAGGACCATACAGCCTTGTCTAAACTGGCATTTCTTTTTCATCATTCGTATTCGTTATCGGGGCAGGTTTCCGCAACTCGACGTCACTTGGTTTTCACTTAAATATGGCGTTGTGCTAAGGAATTTGCTTGAAACTTTAAAAAATCATATCGTTAAAACGGCGCATTTCCGCAATCTGAGATTTTACACAGTTGTTTGTTATAAGTAGTTCTATAAGTAAAAAAAGTTTGAAGGCGCTAGTTTTAGTCACCTAAAGTGCAGTCCTTCCGAACATCCTTTTAAGTACTTGCTTGTTGTAACCATACAAATTAAAATGATTTAAAAAATAAAATAAGAAAGAATACAAAATTAAAGTGCTGACGTTGATGTCTTTCGTACGGTGTTTTAGGCAGCTACGAAAGCTACGAGGTAGCAATTCGTCTTCGTAGTAGTCAATGATTTATCCGCCCAATAGGATTAAAGGTAAAACCGCACTATTTGAACTCGACTAAATAAACATTTGTAAAAAAGGTATAGAGAGAAGGTGTCTCAAAGTCAAGAGAGTGAGATTAAAAGAAAAACCAGTGTAAATTTTAATGTTGCAAAACCAGGTTCTTAAACAATAATATGTCGATGTACCATCATATTTATGATTAGGAAAGAGAAAGGATAAATTGACCAAAATAATAACATAAGTGTACTCAAGGATTGGCAAAGGAGTAAAGGACGAGAAATGAAACTTTGGGAAGATGACCTCAAAAGAGTTGCTGGTCCAGAATGGGTTAAGGTGGCGACAGACAGAGAGCTGTGTAGGATACCAAAATCAAAGTATTTTATAGTTATTATAAGCGTTACAGATCTTTCTTGGCTACGAATAAATTGTTAACGACGATGCAGGGCAAGTGTGACTAGGCACGGGTATAAAACACGAATTGACTGTATTCTCTATTTTAAAACGATATTTTACATAAAACGAAATAAAGCTACACAGCGACACAGAAAAACCAAAAGAAGACCACAAATTTTGACATAACCTTTTTTTTTTCTAATAAAAACAAATTTATAAACTGCCAGCAACAAAATATACTGTTAATTTACTACTTTACTACCTATCAAATAATAATATAGTACAGCATACAATCATGTAAATATTCTACTATTTAACACCAACGATAGCTTATGTATTTACAAGCGTTTTGCTTGCGACTTCGCCCGATCCTATCTGTCTTTCTCGATTGGGATAAAAGTAGCCATTGTTCTTCTACTTCTCCGTTGCGATGTAAAAGACAGGACAAACAACGAAACCAACTCACTTTCGCATTTATAATATTAATAAACGATTGAAATTATTTCGATGCTACTATCATATCTGTAAAATACCGGGAAATCAGCTGTGAAACATGTATCTGTAACGCACTGAGCAAGTAATCACTTGGTAGAACAAACATAAAATGCTGATAGTAATGAAACATGTCCCACCGTGGACTGATGCAGACTGGATATGATAACGTTATTGTAATTTTAGACCAGATATTTAAAATAATTTACTCTGAAACAAAAAAGCTGGCTTTTCTCAAGTACCGAAGTCTCATCACCGAATATATGTTACGTAGTGGCTATATCCTCTTTCTATTCAACTTCTTGCTTTTGAGAAGTGTCACAAAAGAAACAAAATATTGTCACGGATTGACAAAAGAAACAAGAAACATAAACTTTGTTCCAATATTTGTTCAGTTAACCCTGAGATTACAATTCGGAAATAAGAACAATAAAATGTAACTCTAAAATCATAAGAATTATAATTCTAGTATTAAAAATAGCAAAAAAAGAGAAAATGCAAAGTGTCTTTGCAGCTTTTGTGCGTCACTCGTCGCATGCGGGTCGCGAGTGTTGTTCGCCTGTAAAGGTGAGCGGCTCGTCGTGCAGGACGGTGCCGCCGAGCGCGGCGTGCCGGCCCATCCTACCGCCGGACTGCACTCCTGCACCCATCGCATACAACCCATGCGTCCCGGCGCACCACCACGGCAAGGACACACACAAAAAGTACAAAAACATCTTCCTGTTCATCTCTATACCGGTCATATTGATACAAGCTTATCGAGCTTTCTCCGGACATCACGACCATGATAAGTACGGCTGTCGAGAATACCCGTACATGATGATACGCACGAAGAGGTTCCCGTGGGGCGACGGAAACAAATCATTTTTCCACAACCCGAAAGTGAACTATTTGCCCGAGGAGTGCGGCCCACCGCCAATAATATGCGACTGATGAGGTGCTCTCGCACCGATTCCAGTATAAATTGTTAAAATAAATACTAATCTGAATTTATTAGTTCTTATTTGAAACTATTTTACCAAGCGAACAAAGAAATGATCACGACGAAGATCCAAACACGACATCGAAATCTTAAAAGTCCTATTGTGACGGCTTGTGACTGACGATATTTTGTCATGAAAGTAGAGTTAACGTCGGTGCGGTTTGAGCACGTCCTCTCTCTGGTGTTTAGTATCGGCTATGGTCTCGGCATACGTTGGTTATGGTAGTGAGTTGCGCACGCATGTGTCGGTGGGCAGCGGGCGGGCGGCGCGGCGGGCCCGGGGCTGACGATCAATACCGGCGCTGACGTCAGAGGACGGGCAGCCGTCATTGGCCCGTCCGGCATTATTAAATAAACCTCGGTGGCGAGTGGCGCGCTTGGCGTCGCGCCGCGGGCACAGCACCGCAGCACGCGGCGGGCCCGCGCGGGGCGCGCCCACCGCGCGTCATGGCAGACATGCCGGACCTCTCTCACCTCACGCCCGAGGAGCGCGCCATCATCGAGGGCGTCATAATGCGCCAGCGTCAGGAGGAGCAGCGCGAACACGAGATTATGAGGTGCGACCAACCACCCACCCCCGCTCCGCTAGCTCCCGTCCAGTCCCGTCCGAGTCTCGACGTCGTCGTCACTTTCCCGTGACCCTATATTATACATCGACTCCTCCCATGCACCATATGTGATTCCAGTGACGATTTTTCTAATGTTCGTACTTAGCTCATTCTTTAAAACTGCTGACGTATGTAATAGAGAGTGCTCCGTACCTGGAACGCCTACACATAACGATCTTGTAGATTCGTGTAGAAGTGCTGTCCTCTTCGATACACAGGTATTGACGTAAATCCTTTCTGTGCGACATCACTATGCACTTTTTGCAAACCCTTCTTTTGAAACACTAATTTCTTTGCACTACGTTTAAATTGTGCTTGTGTGTGACTCATTCTGGCAATATCATAATTTAATTCTGATTTGGATATACAAAAATGTGTTGTGAATTTTACATCTCCAGTAATTGAGTTATCTATCTGTATTGAAGGCGACATCCGAGAGTGATCTGAAGAGCGCCGAGCGCTACGATCTGATCGGGTGTACCTTTGAAGTTTTATTGATTTCGTAGCTCAGTGGCTGTCGAGGTCTTCCTTCACCCGAGTACGTAGAAAAATAATTTAATTATTGCTTGCACTCTTTGTTGGTAGGGATTAAATGCATCATAAGCTTCGTAGTGCTCGAGTCCGACTGTAAATACGAGTTGCCTTTGTATCTTATTGTATTTTCACAATCGTGTATGTAAGTGACGATCCACAATTTCATATTTCCCATTCCCCTTGTATAGAAGAAAGAAAATGATCAAATGTGTGTGTCGTGACTGTTCGGAATTTAGTTCTGGATTGTGGAACGGATTGAAAGTGGTGTTAACTTGACGATAATATATTAGAGTTAGAGATTTTTTTAAATCTGAGTGACAGTCGACGTGAGACAACGTGTATATACGTGAACGTAATAAGTATGTATATAGAGATTCATTAAATAATAGATGACGACTAAAAATAAAGGAACACAGCTGCATGATGAGTGCACGTTTATCACATATTTTCGTTATTTTAGAATAGTTTGCATATACTCGTACGTCGTACTCCCGTATAATTTTTAACAAAGGGACCTGAGTTCTTATTTTTGCGTCTGTAAGTCTCTCTTCAAACTAGCACACTCTGTGCAACGTGACTGAAGAATTGATACCCCTCGTACGAAACCAGTCTGTTTTATTTCTACACGATTTTATTCTATAACTTATGTGCATGCGACTATATATTGAATTTTTACATGCTTTATATGAGGTTAACAACTATCCACTTATCAACAAACAAATATAGCAAGTCAATTATAACCTACTTCTTACTATCGTATCGAGTTGATACTTTATGATTTTATGTAAGTCAGATGACAATACAATAATTTGACACCATCGAGCTGATCTGACTCAGGAGTCAGGAGGTGAATAGAACTCTTCAATGGGTACTGGTAAACCCCTCGAGATTGGACTCGTATGGTTTATTTTGACGAGTTTAGTCCATCAATAGTGATACACGTCGTGATAAGGGTCTGATGATGAGGCCACGAAGTAGAAAGTGGAACTCTTCAAGGTCTACTAGTAAGCACTTCGATTTTGGGCTCGTTGCGTTTGGTTTGACGAGTGAAACATATTACAAGTAGTGCACTTGGTTATAAGGGTCTGATGATGAAGCCAGGAAGTAAAAAAATTGAACTCTTGGATGGCTACTAGTAAACCCCTCGAGTTTGGACTTATTTGGTTTGGTTTGACGAGTGTAACACATTACACGGGTCTGACAATGAAGCCAGGAAGTAAATAGTAGAACTTTACAATGAGTACTAGTAAACCCTTCGAGTTTGGGCTCATGTGGTTTGGTTTGACGAGTGCAACACATTATAAGTAGTACTCTTGGTGATACGGGTCTGATGATGAAGACAGGGGTGTAGCTACTGACAAAAGCATGGTTTTAGTTTTTTAAACTACGTTTATTATAATATTTTAAAATAATCCAACCTTTAATCGTTTTATGCAATCATAAACAGTGTCGTGTAGACTCAATTTAATAATAATACCCAAACTATAGCATTATAATGGAAAGCCCGTGGAAAGCTCCTCGACCTCCGAAATGTCGATCAATGATAAGTGTTGTATAGGTTAGGCTATGAGTTAGCATAGGTTTTTAAATATCTGTCTCATACACTGAACATGTGAAACCAAACTAACATGAACATCTATAGCCCTACACATACAACATTCACAGCAATAAATGAATTCTGATCACACACACATTTTGGTAATCGCTGTAGTTCCTTTACTTTACCGATGATAAAATTAGTCAGAAAATAAATTCGCTGTAGTGCGAGTACAATCATGGACGATAGAACTAATGCAAACGAAGGACTAAGAAAGCTGTTCAGCTTGTTCGAGCACAATGAAAAGTAATTACGATGTTTTCTTTAGAATGGATTTTGATATTCGTTAATAATGAATTTCATTTCTTGAAATTAAAGTATTGATTACAACGGCGTGTTGTTTCCTGGGTTACGATTACTCGGGTGGTAGCACCGTGGCGGTGCGGTGACGCAGGGGGCTGTCGCTGTTGAACTGACATCAGCACAGCGACCCCAACTACTACCGACATTCCTCCTTAGCGAAGTGATTGCGGCATATGTAAGGTAGACTAACGTATGTGTGGTCTCGACTTAGGACAGCCTCATATCGTAAAGTTGCTCGTCTGGAACACCCGTTTGAGAATGATTATCAAATCCCCTCATAGAAAGCTCACGGATCTATCTGTGAGGGATGCTCATGCATATGATGATGATGACGAAAATGATATCCGTGGGGTGGGCTCTTGTGTGATTGCAGTCTGACAAAGAATTGATTGATGATAGCTTCAAACATATTGTATTGTCATTATTCCGACTCTTATTATTTGTGTCTAACTACTAGTAGTACCAGTTTTATGAATAGGAATACTAATTCCACTACTAGGTGAGTACGAAACTACGAATATTTATATTGATTCTAATTCAGCTGCACAAGGGCCAAGCACCAGTGGTGCCCTTGTTCGTTTTTAGGGTTCCGTAGCCAAATGGCTGTCTGTCCGTATGTCACAGCCACTTTTTTCCGAAACTATAAGAACTATACTGTTGAAACTTGGTAAGTAGATGTATTCTGTGAACCACATTACACAAAAAATTTCACACAAAAATAGAAGAAGAAAAATAATAAATTTTGGGGGTTCCCCATACTTAGAACTGAAACTCATTTTTTTTTTCATCAAATCCATGCGTGGTGGGTTATTTATGGATAGGTTTTCAAAAATGATATTGAGGTTAATAACATCATTTTTTTCTACACTGAATAGTTTGCGCGAGAGACACTTCCAAAGTGGTAAAATTAGTGTGCCCCCCTCCCTGTAACTTCTAAAATGAGAGAATGATAAAACTAAAAAATATATATGATGTACATTACCATGCAAACTTCCACAGAAAATTGGTTTGAACGAAATCTAGTTAGTAGTTGGGTTTTTTAACTGAGATATACAAAATATTGATAAAACTTCATTTGAATAATACGAAATTGAACTGCATTCATAATTTTCGCAGTCACGTGCCTGGACCGGGAATCGAACCCGATAAATGTTAAAGAATAGCAAGCTGAATTAATATTTTTATGATACCGATCGAAAGGGGCACTCAGGAGGAACACCCTTTTTCTTAAACAACACATTGTCATTACAACATTGAGGGTCTGGGAACATCACTTTTTGATTGAGGGATCCGTTTGCGAATATTAAGCTTTAAATTGATAATTTTTGTCAGAGTCCCACCCGATTAGCACCACCCACAACTGAGTGCAGGCACAGATAAGGGAGAGGTGCAGGGTACTGACGAACGGCTAATCTTTCGAACGTAATCAAGACATCATTGAGCCATAGTCTATCAAGCGGGCGCAGTGCGGTGCGGCAGACTTCACACACAACTTTTGATAATATTGTCAGCAGGTTAGCAGGTTTCCAAAGCCAATTCCATCATTCGTACTTAAGTTACTTATTGACCGAGTGAGCGAAGCGAACAAACTTCTCCCTTTCGACTACCAGGGCAAAAAACTAGTTTCTTAGTGTTTTTATGTTTTCCTCTACAGGTCGCATTTTTCAACCGATCCGAACGAAACTTGGTATATAGGTTAAACGAATTTTTGAATTTTTTTGCCGTCTTAGATTTTAGATTATGGATATCTCCGCCATATGATATCCGAATACGATGCGGTTTCTTATTATTTCAAAGTTGAGTTGCGTTATGGAGTAGAGACAAAGTGAAAAAGTAGACTCAAAGCCCTTAGCGCCCACTTATGTGCACCCCAACCAAAGCAAATTTTTAATAATAAATAAAAGTGAGAATGTTGTTCGTAGACGAAAACAAGACGAAGTTGCAGTCCTGGAGCAGACGATCCGCACGAGGAACGAGATGCAGCGCGCGGCCGGCATCGAGCTGGCGGCAACCTGCCACATCTGCCTCAAGACCAAGTTCGCGGACGGCGTGGGACACTCCTGCCACTACTGCCGGGTCCGGTGCTGCGCGCGATGCGGCGGAAAAGTCACCCTCAGATCCAACAAGGTGCGTATATTTGTATTATTTTCGTGCCGGTGTGCTCGCGCTGAGGTCCCTAGACCGTTTGTCATTTTCATTATATTTGTATTTGCCGTGTGGTATCGGCTTTACAATAAGACAAGACAACCCTGTATCATCCCGCGGATGTTGTAAAACGCGACAAAGGGAAAGCTATTCAGGAGATGTGCAGCAGTTTCTATGTTACAGTGGTGTGTTACTCGTACTATGTACACAATGATTTACAGAGGTATTCTGCTGGAGTTTCTCCTTGGACGCATTAGGACTAGCCAAATTACTTACAAGTTCTATATATTTTTTTAACATTAAAATTAGTTCTTGATCCCTGACAAATAATATCATTCTTTTAACATTTAAGACGCCGTAGAGCGACAGTGGCGCCCTCGTTCGCTCTATTCTACATTTCTTCGCTGGTATCTTTGTATTCACTGCTGACTGGTATACTGAACAGCACTGTTGTTCCGGTATAAAAAGTAGCAGAGTCAGCGCCTCATTAGCTTAAAACTTCTGGGTCTTAATATCCAACGGTCTTATCGTCACTTACCATCAGGTGAGATGAAGGACAAGTGCAAAACTATCATACATAAAAAATTTAGTTTTGCTAATGAACATTGCCTGCTTAGTGCGGTGATTATAGCTAATCCCATCATGGAAAGAAAACTTGTTCAATGCATGCATAAGGGAGGGTCACGCCTAACAGTTGACCTTATGATGAGATGTTGTTCCAGCAATAAAATACAACAAAGTCCTCTTAGCTTCTTTATTTGAGTTCAGTGCGTTGCTATCTACGTACGTACAGCATTCTTCAAGTCATCATCACCAGCCGGGAAACATCCCCTGCTCAACTTAGGCCGCAACTTCCGAGCATTCAAGCGCTTCTGCCATGAGTACGTCTACTGGTCTTACTACTCAAAGTAGCCCACAGCTACCCGCACTCACTGCATGGTGCTGTCCGTGGTGTATTCCAAAACCAGGCGGTCGGGCTTCACTCGGCCGTCCTCCCATTAGTAGGTGACCTTATGGTTGATTTTTCGATTTTTCACTATCTCCCATTTACCATGGGGAGGATGTGAGAACGTCTTTACCACTCCACCCTATTTCTTTATTCTAAACGAGTCTGGGGTCCCAAGATAGCTTTAGAGTCCGTAGGAAATTCATCCACCTTCAGTGGACGCGTTTCAAGTGTACTTCTGTAGATCCTGGCTAAAATAAAAAACAGGAAAAACAGTGGGAGCGGAGAGGAGGTGGGAATCCTGAACTTAGGCCCCCACCATGGTATGCCACAATGGCTGGTCACGAGCTACTTACCGCTTTACAAATAAAAAGTAAAGAAAGTGTCTTCTAAAACTGAAAATGTCACAATCAATGTTACTCAGTGAGTTTCACTCATGTCAAGTATCTCCCTACGTCGTCATCTCCCTGTTTTGTATGTTAGGTACAGAAATACTGCATATACACGGTTGTTGGCATTAAAATAGGTCACTGGCGTATAAAGTAGGTACCTATAGATGAAGTAGGTCAAAGCACTTCCAAACTGAGTTCAATACATCTGGCGTTGAAAGCAGCAACCATGTGAATTTTTGACAACAATTCTGAATAGTATAAAGGACTATTGACGACTAGCGATTACAAAACTTTAAAACTTTCAACCCGACGCCCAATAAAACATTTTATTCAGTCATATCATTAATTCATATGAAAATTTCAGGTCATATGGGTGTGCATTTTGTGTCGCAAAAAACAAGAACTTTTATCGAAGACTGGTCAATGGATACACAAGAGCACCGGGCACGACGCGATGATGTGGCAGATGGAATCGGACCTGCGGGGTTTGCCACATCAGGGTGATCCATCTGACAAGAGGCCAAAGCTGGAGAGAGCGCACAGCGCCGCGGAGAAGGAGAACCTTCCGCTGCAGAGGTCGGGGAGCGGCCTCCGCAGACAGTACAGCCAGCAAGAGGCGCGGTGCTACGGAGAGCTGGAGGGACTGGCGCGCACCCACCCACACCTGGTGCATCCCATGCAGAAGGCTGCGTACGGCGTGGAAGACGCGCCGGGCGCGCCCTCTGTCCCGCCACACACGTCTCACCTCATGCCGCACGGCACCAACGCGCACCCCCCGCTGCCCCCGCGGTCCTCCTCCTCGGACGACGAGGTTCCTGAGTGCGTCTCCGACGAGAACGACGAGTACCGGGACCGCGGTAAGTGCCCGCCTCGCTCCGCCGTCGCCACCCACTCGCAAAGCGCCACCCTTCTCCCGCCTCGACGCCACCGATCCTATCCATCCGAAGCTAATTTTATTTGTGTCATCCCTACATACACGACACTGCACATATACTATACTACCTACCTTACATTCACATATCCGCATTACACGTGTATACGCTCGATGACATGTTCTATACATATTTATACATCGATGTCTAAGTAACATTCATCTTTCCATCAAGCTGTGATCAAGTTAAGGTGTTCCGTGCGAGGTATCGTTTGATTCATGGTAATTATGAGTTTGCAGTAGTATTAGTTGCCGCAGGTACTCTCGAGTACAAAAATATGTATCCACTTTTGAACCATGTCACAATCACCTTTAATTGTCATTTCCTTCAACACACTACATAGAAACAAGCAAGGGTGAATGTGACATGGTTCAAAAGTGGAGACATTTTTTTTTGTACGCGAGTGTATATGATTACTTTAAGTTACGTACATTATAAAATTCCACAGAAGTTTTTAGTGTAGAGCACCTAAACTTATCGATTTACATATAATTTGTCAAAACTTATACATGTTTCATCATATACTATCTACTTATATCTTCATAGCCATGTTTCATTGTTACAACTTACCTGTTTCTACGATTCCAGAGAGCACACAGTCATAGCATTCTTTAACTACAGTGCCAGCTGCTATAAAGGTTTTCAGTGTTTCAAATCTCGCTCTAGCCCATGTAATGTGCTCGTAGCGAGGTTTGGAGCATTAGAAGATGGCCTGAACTTATAGTACACTAACGATGAATAAGGATGCCACCGCGCTCGTCTCGCGTACCTCTCCCGTGTACGCGCCCGCGCCCGTAGTCGCGCCTCGCTCGCGCTCCCTGCGCCCGCCCGCCCGGGCACCAGCGCGCCCGCAACTCGCTGACAGCTCACTCCCACCCCCGCTGTTCGCAGGTAATAGAGATAGGAGCAACTCCAAGAGCTCCAGGAGCCAGCGTCAGGCGATATTAGATGAGAAAATGAAAAAGTTTCTATCGGTGAGAGCAGAGCGGTCGTTGACGAGAGAGTTTGCATTGTAAATTACTGCTAAGTTAGATGTTCGTTACTGTTCATTTGTTTCTATGAGACCACGCGTCTCACCTTCCTCTGGTCGATTGGTTGGCTGTTCTAATAACTTCATTCTTCTCGTAAATACGAAAAAGGGAATCAGAAGTACGCGTCCGAATTCGAGCCCACTGGTAGACGCTCTTCAAAATTAAATGGCGTTCAACGTGTAATAAGATTTGTCATATACAGCATTATATTACAATGTTACTCTATCGTACTTCTGATTTTCACTTGTTTGAACCTGAATTTGTTTTGTTTTTAATTGATAATATGTATATGAAGTATGAAATTTATGTAGAGTTTGAAAAAATATTCATGGTTCAAGCAAAGTTTGTCGCATGACTGAGCGAAAAGGAGGTGTGTGTTATATGTACGTACTTGTACTTCGATGAGTTTTCTTATAGCGAACTGAAGCTGACGTCTGTCGAGTTACTCAACTGAAAACAAAAATGTGCTACTTACCTACTGGTAACTAAGCACAGTAAGTAATTAACAATACATCGATCGGCATCGATTCACGGTCATTGTCACCGACCGACGTCAGCGACTCACTTCACCGACAAGCCGCTGTTGTACTTTGATAAATCACATCTTTCCGCTTATGCGTGGTCACTGCTTTCAATGCGTTTACGTTTTGGGAGACATAGTCTAAATATTCAATACTGATTTTGTTAATCGTGCCGTTAGTGCTGGAGAATGTGGACTGACGGTATCGGGCGCGTACATACTCGTAGTACCAACCAACAAGAGTGAGTGTGAAGGTCGCGGACGGTACGCCGCGGTGGCCGGGTAGAGTTGCTACTATTTATACGCTATCATTCCTAGGACAACTAGAGGCGCGAGCAGGCGCCAGGCATCCACATCTACGCAGTGCCAGCGTCGCTGCAAAAAATTATTACAATTTGACTAATCACTCGCCGAGCGTTTATGAAGTGGAGTCCCGCGGTTCATTCGACGCGCCGCCGAGGGCGGCTGCGCCCACCGGTGGGCGCAGCTTCGACTCCGTCACCGACTGTCGCTGGCGAGCCCGTGACGACAGCGAGAACTCATATCTGCGGCCGTTCGCACCGGAAGAGGGTCCGCGCGGCGACCGAGCCGTGTACAAGAGTGCCTACCTGTGGGAAGATTCCTCTGACAATAGACGTTTTACCGAGAGAAGAAAAAAGACGGTGCGATTTGACGGGCAAGAGGGCGCTGCCACCTTCCCCAGGGGAGGGCGAGACGCATCCGGGGCCCCACAGGACTGGGCGTCGCTGCGCTGGGAGTCCGAACGACAGACCAGTCAAGACTCAGCCACCAAAGACTCGGGAATCGATACCTCTAGCACTTTCACCTCCAGCGAGGACTCGAACAGGGGCGATTGTCCAAAGGTATTATATTTCGTACGAGCCCATACATAAATAATATAAGCTTTGATAGAAAATGTTTCCATGAATTAATAGGAATTTTGCTTTGTACAATACACGAATAAGCTTTTCCTGTAACTCGGCCAGCTCTTACACTGCATAAAATACCGAACATTCACTCGCCAAACGTATAGAGAGCGTAGCCATTTATTGGCACCGGAAGGGAATGATTATTTATATAAATCGCGTACATAAATGTGGTAACAAGTAAATGCATTTGTGTTAGGCTGTAGCATGATTGCATTGACGGGCATGCTCAGTATTACTTCGCACTTTCGTACTAAGCCATCACAAGTTTTTTTGTCGGTTTGCCAATGACACTAATTTTACCTTATTTACTTTTATAGATTGAGAAGCACGATGAATAACCGGATGATTCGTTTGTCAGTTTCCGCAGAGCTGGCAAGTGTCTGCGGATGGACTACGTATGATCGGTCATATGGTGCTGCGCAAGAGTGTGGTGGAAGGCAGCGGGCATTCGTCCGCGGCCATCCTCGGACTCAAGGTGGTGGGGGGCAAGCTGCTGCCAGACGGGTCGCGGGGAGCCGTCGTCGAGAAGGTGAAGAAGGGATCCATAGCTGATTTGGAAGGCCAGCTGAGAATAGGTAATTACTCTATAACACCTGTATTCGATTGTCGTTCACTCCAATTTGGTTATATGTCAGGCATGATTTATGAAAATGTTACATCGACTTATAAACCAAGCGTCCAGTGGCAACCAATAATTTTATTATATTGGGGTTGAATTATATTATTGACATTAAATAAACCATTAAAGCGGTTAAATATCCACGTTCAGGTCGTTTCAATATTAGCTAACCACACAGCATCGGTGTGTTTCGTTTCGGTAAGTCATTCTAGTCATAATAAACGCGAAAGTGTGTTAGCTTGTTTGTTTGCTACTTGGTTGCCTTCACGTCACAACCAATCGCAATGTGTGTCAGACGAAGTCGCGGCACAGGCCGGACAGTTTAAACAAATGTCGGGATATTAGCACACATCGAACGGGTGACGTTTGTATACACGCGCATGTGTGTGTGCGTGCGTCATAGTAATGGTGAGGTATCGCGTCTGTTCTGTATGTAGTTAATTCTTTGGTCGCGGCCAAAAGTACAAAAAGGTTAGAGCGTGCCATTCTACTGGTGGTCGTTGCAACGTTCAATAAGTTTATGTATTATATGTGTGCATTTATTACTGGGGTAGTACATAGTCACCATGTTGTGCAGGTGACGAGGTTGTGTCGTGGAACGGGGTGCCGCTGGGGGGTCGCGGCGCCGAGGAGGTGGCTGCGGTGGTTGCGGACAGCAAGCACGACTCGCACGTCGAACTCACCGTGTCGCGACCCCTCGCACCACCCCGCACCCCTGCACAGCCATGGAGAACACATAAAGGTGACAGTTTACATGAGTACACCAAACAATATTATTTATTGTACCTTGCTTGCTTGGACGCGTACGTAGCTCCTTGAAATGTTCCTCGATGTCGCAACAGATTAATATGGACAAGGAAATGAAATCAGAAAAATTTTATGCGATTAATTTGACTAAAGATGGGAGTTTATTGAGTAGCTGGAACTAGTCCATTGCTTAATATAGCGACCTCTTCTAACTAACAACCATCCGTGTACCAGAAATTAGGACGTCTGGAAATTGAAGATGCTGCCAATGCCACAGGCAAAGATGATATTCTTTGAGTTTATTTGGGTGTTAGTTTATGTATTTCAGCCCGTTAATCCATAGTAATATTATAAATACGAAAGTGAGTTTGTTTCTTTATTTCTTCTACCTTTACGTCGTAGCGATGAGTCGCAAGGACTAGGATTTTGTATAGGGATAGTTGAAAGGCCGAAAAATGGCATAGTATACTTTTATCACCACGGATCAAGTAGTTCCCGTGGGATAATTTGTGAAGTCCAAGCAGACGAAGTCGCGGGCAAAACTCGTGGAGAATATATTTTCAAAGTATTTTTCCTAAGTGGAAACTCGGGAAGATATCTCGAAACTGCGTGCGTGCGTGATAAGGCGCTGTTGCGATAGTGTCTTCTGAAGAGTGACCGGTTGAGGATGTTGTAGTGTAGTGAGAGTGTATTGTTCTCATGACAGAAGTGTACACGGAGGTGATGGGTGGCTGCGAGAAGCCCAGCGTGCTGGTGACGTCACCGGGCTCGCCGGACGTGCACGCGCGACGACGGAACCCCAGGCACGGACAGCACAACGCAAACGTCGCGGGACGGATACAGGTACACCGACAAACTAACAAACTCGTTCATTATTATCGTTGTTGGAAATCCAAAATAAATATAATATACTAAGACGTAACCGTTCGCCGTGTCGTCCCCGCTTTAGACTACAATCACCCGCATGTATCCTCAAGGGGGAAATTCCAGAAGATAGGGAGACAGACACTGTCTTTGTTTCAGAAATATCCAACTCCAATCACCAATCCGCCTAGCTTCCCCTCCACGGCGACGAGGTAACTCTTAGCCCATGTTTAACACCGGATTTGCACCTGATCACCAAAATCTTGGTCCCTAAAATGTGAAGATTAAAGTACACTAAGCAAACTGACGTTCCTAAATGATTTCCGTTCGTTCCCATTCCTTTCCCAGAAGAAAGATTTATGTGTCATTCGGAAAAATTGCCCATTGGTCAAATAGACTTTCGATTACTAGGCGCCAATGAAATGGGTATCGACATATTATCTTTCATCTATCATAGTATCTTTCGATGTAAACTAATTTTTTAACAATTAAATTCCTTATTAGATATGTTTATAATATTTGCCAATTTGTGGACAGGTTAAGTACATCGAACTAATTGAAATTACTATCTAAGCACCGTGTAAACAAAAAATGTACTTGGCAAATAAATTTTTTCTTTCTTTCGAAGAAAAGTCTTGAACCCATTTTGACTGACATTGCCATTAATACTCTGCGTAGGGATAAGTAAGAGTGAATGGGATGTGGTACAGTGAGTACATATTCATGCATCTTGACTGTACCACCACCCTAATTAACCAGTATATTTACCACATATTATTTCCCCTCTCACAGTTGAAAGTGTACTTCGACATCAGTGCTCTCCAGCTGCTAGTGACGGTGGTGTCAGCGACGGGTCTCTGCCCACGATCCGATGGCTCGCCCAGGTGTCCGTACGCCAAGATATTCCTCCTCCCCGACAAGAGCGAGAAGAGCAAGCGACGAACCAAGACGCTCGCCAACACGCTCGAGCCCCGGTGGAACCAGACCTTCGTCTACTGCGGAGTACGAATCACGGACATCAAGAAGAGAACGTTAGAGGTAATTGGCAACATTGACAATTTTTTATAGTGAAAACAATCTAATTCGTAAGCAATTTCGAGGTTTAGCTCCACGGAACCTGAAAACATTTGTTTCAGAATTTTCTCGACAGTGATTTCGTAGAAAAGCGTTATTTTATAAAAACTGGCAGATGGCGTCACACATGTACTACTACACATCTATCCAACGACAACCCACTCACACACCTACTCCCACTATCACAAACTGGAGGAAACAAATTCATTCTAATTTACATGTATGGCTTTATTGTTTCTACCAAGTGTGAGGAAAATGACACTCAAAGGTGAATATGACATGGACTTATACAGCTGATTGTCATAAAGTTTTAACAGGCTCCGGATTCTGTTGTCTATACAGTTCGTGGGTTCGATTCCCTATAGACTTCATAAGTTTGGATACATCACATAGGCAGTGCAACCTACGAATAAATTATAGTGCAGCTTATTAAAATTTACTTCGGCATGAAAAATTCTCTACTACGTCTTTATTGTTACCATTAGGGGAGATAAAGGGCAAACCCATTGTGAATTAAATCTTTAGAAATTCAGGTCTAGAGTGCAAGAAGAATACTGAGAAATAACGGTTCGTCTTTTCGAGTAACAGACGTAGTGCAGTAGTAGCTACTTGAGCTCTGAGCGCATCGCGTTTCCCTTAATCAAATCCTGAGTCCAGAATCTGTTCAGCCATTAGTCAATTAGGAATATTTTCCATTGTGTTTTTTTCTGCAGAAAAATTATAACTTGTATAGCATTGCTTGTTGAAATTTCGAAGGTTCGATACCTTTATCATTTACTCAGTTTTGTTAATGCCTCTAGATCTGCCATTGATGGGTTGTGCTTCCGTGGGAAAGTCTACTAAATAATTAAACAACACACTTTGACACCTATTTTGAAAAACATCTGATTTAGACTTAATATTTATTGTAGTGTTATTTTATTTCAGGTGACCGTTTGGGACCTAAATCGCTACGGTCCCAACGACTTCCTCGGGGAGGTGCTTTTAGATCTAGATAGCTTAATGATGAATCATGAACCCAATTGGTATACGTTGAAACCCCACGAAGAAACTATTGGATTTAGTGTAAGTATCAAACTAGGTAATTAATTTGTCTTGTGGTCTCGCCTTTAGAATATGATTTTTATCCCGTCGTCGGTGTCCGTCAATCCGTCTGTCAAGCACAGTGATTATAGTAAATCCCCGTCCGACATGACGATCAATGAGGAAGCCCCCAGTCCGAGAGGACTTATGCAGCTACTGATAATAATCAACCTATTTCAATATCCGAATTTGCTGTTAGTTCAGTGTAATAATCAAAATCACACTGCACTTCTAGTGGAGATATATGATCTAGTGCGTAATACGTAAGTCGATGCAAGAAGGATGGTTTTTAAGGCGTATTTTTTGAAACCACTGTATGAGCGAGTATTCCAGACATTTGTGTAATTCTGTATTAATCGTGCCTTGGTTGTGCTCCAGAGATATAGAGAGGAGGAAGCTGACGGCGAGCACCTGTCTCCTCCGTCTACCTCCACGTCGCGTCTGTCTGACTCGGACACGCCCAGCGAGTGCGACATGCGTCGACACCACTCACTCTCCAGCCTGGCTTCCAGCTCCAGTCCTCCACCGTCACATGAGGTAACACACATTTAAAACACATTCTTAATTTTATTCATAACAAGTCACCCGCAGCTTTGCCGTAATGGAAATCCCTTCTTTGTGCTTCTCTAAATCGCTTAGAGCAGCGTTTCCCAAACTATGAGTCGCGAGCGAATTTTGGGTGAGCCCAGAAAAATAAGACGATATATCAATAGAACTGACGGTCTGTATAGGATTTGCTTATGATAATATTAAAACTAAATTTATACCAAACTAAATTAGGATTAAAAGTAACTAAAATTTAAGTTACTAAACTATAATGATAAAAATACATGCTTATAATATCGATATATCGCTTGGAATATCGATATAAATCATTCGTTAGTGGTGCTGGTTTCTCTACATCATCATAGGGCTCGATATTGGTTGTTATTTGGTTATACATTCAATTTAAAATAAATAATTAAATTAAAATAAAACAAATATTTAAGGGACATACAACAGATACGACTTTTTGCCGTTTTTATAGATACGGAACCCTTCGTGCGCGAGTCCGACTCACACTTGGCCGGTTTTTTCTGTATACCATGTACTGTTTGCTTATTTTTTGTTTTAGAGAATGGACTCGGACTGCACGAGAAGTAGCAGACGCGACATATCCCCAGCGGGACGCTTGAGGTCTGCTGGCATGAACAAGGAAAGGGTAAGAGATAATTATTTTCGTCTACAGTCTTCCTCCACTCACTGTTTCGCATGTCCGTGATAAAAACTTAATAGCCATAAAGGGAAGAGGCAGTTTATTCGTATTTGTATGGTCAAATTTATTTGTTAAACGAGATAGGCATTGCCTAGGGTTGATGTCACTGTTTCCCGTGTTCATTCTGAAACGAGGTTTCGGGATTACAAATGTATTTGTATGTGTGTAGAGCGGTGCTAGTCTGAGCGGCAGCTACGTCGTCGGTGGCGTGGCTCGGTCGCAGTCAGCTGCGGGTCCGCGAGGGGAGCGCGCGCGCAGCAAGTCGCCGCGACGCTCGCTGTCTCCGCCCGCGGACGCGGACGCCGCGTGGCGCTACACAGGTGCCGCGCGGCCCTCCCGTGTCCGCCCCACACGCGGGACCGAACCCCGCACGGAACACTCTCCACGAGAAACGCACGTTCTCGACGCGGACGCTCATCACCACTTTACTGCCACTTACTATTTTAACTTCCTCGATCTTTCCACTTTTTGTTTCACGCATCTTCCGCTAACCTCGTCCTTTTTACCTAATACGTGCACGCTGATCACCGGGTTGGAGTGTGTTGTGCTCGGCGCATAGAGACTTACGCAATCCGCAACACATTCCAAAATACGAATAGTTCATTTTCTGATCGTCTGCATGATACTTTTAATCTACCGATTTTCACTTTCAAGGGATCATCGTAAGTCCTCTCGATCTTGGCATTACTCTGTCGACTATACTATACCAGATGACTTGAGGTGTGTCGCTCGTAATTAGAAAACCTGATGAACGTTTGTGTTGGGCAGTGTGCGAGGAGCGCGGCGGCGGGGACGGCTCTCGGCTGCCCACTCATGCGTACGCGCCGCGCTTCCAGTCACGATCCGCAACCGCCACACCAACCACGAGCCCCAAGAAGCGACAGCTCCCGCAAATACCCCATCACCAGGTAGATACTAACAAGAACGAAGCATACGGGTTTGTTTACATTATATGAATGAACAATATGATGAAACACAATCTAGACTCGCCCGCTACCTACTATAACCACTAAGACATGTCCCTAGTTGAATTATTATTTTGTTATAGCAGAGTGCCCAGAGGTCGGTTCGAGCTCAAGTGTCTGCGGACCTCGAGGAACGTAAGTGGATCGCCCCGCACCACATTGGCGCCACACTTACCTACCGCAGCACGCCACAAGGTCAATACACACTAATCCTGCTCGAAACAAAACAACCCTCCCATTCATTCGATAGGACAAGGACAGTACCGCAGAATGTAAGCTTAGCCTAAAGAGCCTGGCGAGTTCAGCTAATCACATAGCTAGTTTATAATTGTATAAGATATCAATAAAAGCTAAAGATACAAGTAGATTCAAATTTCAAGTTCAACTGCGTCAACTGCATCGTGCGCTTGAAGTATTTATGTCGGATAATATAGATATTAAAAGTAACATGGAACAACATTACATAACAAAAACAAAAAACGCTCCCTACATAGCACAGTGCAAGCTCATATTGCAAACCGTGTATGTAACGTTGTACCATGTACATTTAAACACCAGATACAAAGCTTTAAAAACATGGATTATCGAATCAACATCGCAAATGATATCTTGCATTTTATATCCATGCCACATAGTTACAACTTAGAACCTTAGAACACAACAGCACGATACAAATTAGCTCGTAGTTGTGTTGTGCATCTAGATTAGCTTATAACGATCTCAGCGTGTTTAGAATGCTCGTGGGCACGCTTCGTTTATAGTGATGTATGGTCGCTTGGTTGATACAGGATGGGAACGACATTACGCAGGACTGTCGGACTCTGAGCTGGCTGCGCGCGGGGGCGGGGGCGGCTGGGCCACGCGGCGCCGGCTCTCTCCCGACGCAACGGCAGCAGACTCGGACCTAGAGTCCGTCGCCTCGGTCACGTCCAGCGCGTTCAGCACGCAGTCCGAGCGACCGCGACCAACACGGATGCTCAGGTGATAATCACCTCCAATTGATTTACTATAATTACAAGCATCGGTCAAGAATCGCAAAGTCAATAGTGGCAAAGCATTGATCGCGTTCAGAAAATAATGGGGTGATGTGTGATCATCGGTGGACCAGATTTTTTTCAAAAGTACAAATGAATATTGAAAAGCGGAACACATGTATGTATGTAGGTAAGGCGTCTTTTTTACTACCAGCATATGTTGTTTACTGACATTTAATAATCATTATACTTATTAAACAAACCCCATAATGCTACCAATCGAAATATGTACCAATTTTATCAATTTCTGCAGCCAAAAACGGATTGTGCCGATCCATAACACATCTTACATCAACAGTGCTACTCCTACCCTGGCTCGGCAGCGGTGTGATAGACCTCGGGGGCGTTTGTTGCCCTGTATCAGTGTCCCAGTAGAGGCCGAGCGGGCTGCTATAAAGAGGGCTCTTTGCCGTTTCGATACAAACCCCGCCGTAGGGCATACTCGGCCGCGCTCCGCTCGCCGCCCGCGCCGCATGCTCGCCCGCAGCCGCTCGGCCGGCTCGGGAACCAGAGAACGATCCCGTCACTGCTACGAGCGTAGTCATAGCTGTCCTGAACACCCTGTACACACCAACACCTACAAAATTACCGATGACACAACAGACTATGTCTTCCAAGTCGACTTAAATCGAACCACTAAACACCAAATCCTACCTCTAAACACAAGCCAAAGGCGAACCTTACCTACGAATATATATTACGGTCCACAACCACATATCGTTAGAACGGAATCATATCCGCATAGAAAGAAATCACACAACAAACAACCTATTGCACGATGTGAAACTATTCAAAATTGTGAACCTCACAAAAAGAGATGGCTGCCCAAACTAGAATCATTGGAAAAACGAATTATAAGGTCACTGCCTAGTGTACCGTCTTTTCGTGAGGTAAGTAACGCTGACGAGTACCAGCGACTTCTATCAAACAATACTGATAAAATTGACAACGAAACACCTCACTGCCACGGTTATGACAGTGATGGGAGTATAGCTGAAACAACAATTTATGTTAGCATAGAAAAACAGAACAGCTTGGATAGTACCATGATAAATTCAAATGTAACGGAAAGCCCAAAAGACCTGATTGAAAATAGTACAAACAATCCTATTACAAAAATTACATACAGCAATAGAAAGACGTTAATGTCTCTTGATTTAACAACCAGTTACGATGACTCACCAAACAAAACGAAATCTCTAGATTTATCGCACGCAGACGACAATAAAGAAAAACAAGTAAAAAATCACAAAGAATTTAAAGCTCCACCACTCCCGACCACTAACGAAACTAAAGTCAAAAGACGCCATTCTGACTCTGTCGCCTTCATAAAATGCCTAGATAGTAATTTCAACACCGGCAGTGCAATTGAACAGGAGACTAATACAATATCAACAAACTCTCCAGACCAAGTAGCAAATATTTTTAAAAAGATGAGCATCTGTTCATTTAAGTCCGACCCGGACGAAGAGTCATGCAAGTCCAATAGAAAAGTAGCCAATGTTAGTATTAATGAAATTCCGAGTTACCAAGAATATCGCTCCCCTGATTCCCGCTCCCCACCCTCCAGTATAGAATTAACAGTAACGAATCATTTAACGTCCATCATTAAAAAACCTCGCCCTCGATCATACTCCCTGGCAGCGACTAATCATTTAGACAAAATTGCTAATTTATCTTGTGTTGGTCTCTCTCCCCCGATCCACGGCTCGCCTCATCGTGCGCTCATCCCTGATTATCCACATTTGCCACCCGTCGCCGACACATCACGCATCGGCAAACCTAAAACGGCTGATGGAACGTGTCCTGAAACATGGATGTCTATGATAATGGGACAAAATGCTAAAAAAACAACGAAAAAACAAACACCGCCAACTCGACGACGGGGATCGAAACGCAGCAACGACTACGGCGGCCGAGAGAACGGCCGCGGCAACAGTCAACAGCAGCCTCTAGAGAGGCGGGAGTCGCGCCGGGGACAGTTCACACGGAGCCTCAGTAATGCCGACGTACCTCCTGATGAAAAAGCCGGTAAGTAGAGATCGCGGTTTACTTTCACGCCTTACTAAATTAACTAAAGCATAAACGTAATGTTCGTTTCGGATTTGGCATATCATATTATATAATGCTATCGAATCAGTATATGATAAATATATTATACATAAACGTTTCGATTTCAGTAATCATACTGAAAAAAAACTTTCTCGACAATTTCTCACATAATTTTCGAAGACTTCACCTATATACATTATTTCATGTTGTAAAGACGGTAGTCTGAGCGACACTGCGCTGGGCGGGGGCAGCGAGTTGGAGCCGAGCGGGGACGACGTGTTGTTGAAAGCGGAGCCCCGAGACTACTTCGGCCCCGGCATGGGGAAGAAGAGCAACTCCACGTCACAGCTGTCGGCCACAGGTGAACTCCGCGTGTGTTCGTACACCACACCCGCCCGTCCTTCGCGCACCACCCAACCCCAACCCCACCCGCTGACCTTTCGGCATTGTACACAATGGAGAGCAATGACCGACTTCTTCCCTAACGAACAATGCCTAAAGGCCAGCGGAATAACAAGTGATTAATGCAAATATGTAATGAAATGATCGACAGGGCGGAAACGGAGGTTAGGTTTCGGTAAACGTGGCAAAAATTCGTTTACGGTACAACGCAGCGAGGAGGTGGGTCCCGGCGAAATGCGCGGCGTCGTGGGCGGAGTGTCGAGGGCCTCCTCCGCCTCCAGCGACAACGACGAGGACAGGTTCGCGGAGCGCTGAGGCGACATTGAGACAATAGTGGATCGGGCGGCGACTCTCTAATATAACACACCTCCTGCCGCGGCAGACAGGCTCGCGATGCTCTACTCGCAATCATGACCAACGTCGACAGCAATCGCCAATAACACAGCATGCTACAACAATACACTACAGCCATAGATGAATGTGCAATGTCGCTTATGTTACATTAGATAACTGTAGAGCTTTCTCTGGTAAATGTGCTCAAGGCTACATAAGTACAACATACAGAGCGGGCGCGGGCGCGGGCGGGTACGGCGGGCGCGGGCGCGGTCGCGGGCTTGTAGCGTTCATATCAATCGATAGATGGAAAGTGGGGCGGGCGCAGTCTGTTTCTCAATATCGCTTCCGTAAAATAATAATGAATCAGTATCCAAGCTTAGCCTTAGCTAGACTTATGAGTTTTTGGAACTCTGCACAGTACATTGCATATCACTAGGCATAGAGTCTAATATGTCATTATTGTCCCGAGAGGAATCATTCCAACTCGACATGAACACAATCCGGTTGGATCAGAGTGTAATATAAATAGATAGTAAGTGAGTAGCATTGAGTAGACTATTATAGAGGAGATGAAGTGCGAGTCTCGAGTGAGGTATCGGTAAGATGCAGTGGGTGTGTCATGTGTGTGTCGTCACGGGTGACTGTGGCAGCGGTGCGCGTGCGCGGCGAGGGCGTCGCGGGCGGCGGGGCTCGTCGCAAGCGCTCCGGGCCCGCCAACACCACGTTCCAGCGCTCGCACGAGGTGTGCGCCGCCAGCCTCGTCTCCATATCTAGCTCTGAAGGATCATCGTAAGTGGCACGGCCGCGCGTCGCCTGCCGCCTGCCGGCTGCGGACCCTCCATGTTGCTCGCGTCTTCCACTATAACCTTCTCTGTGTGCCTTCGTCTTGTAACACGCATGTTGCCGGTTTACTTATTGGTGTTCTCACTTTATTCTCTTTTTCTGTTCAGCACGCACGAGTCTTCCCTTGCATATGCAACGCACTCTCTCGAGATTGCAGGAATCCGATATTCGATGTTTTCAGTCGCTGGTTAGACGCTGAGGAGTGATGTTACTTGGTCGAAAAGAGCTTCTATTTGCACGAAACTTGATTGTTATATGTTGCCTGTCAGCCTACCGACACATCTGCACTTGTTATAACATGATTAATTGTTGATTTGTTATATAAATATATGTCTGATCGATGTACACATACACAGCCTCAACACTCATGCATGTCTCACCAACTATCACAATCCATTACCCATGATATAGACGCTTCAGTTCCCAATTATATGTAAGTATAACCTAGGGACGAATAAGGATTAACACGGAAACATTCGAGTAATGTTGAAGCAACGACAGGTTCATGTAGTCATCTACATTTTACTTACGCAAAGACTAGTAGATTATAATGCTTCTTTCACTAGATCAGAAATAATATCTACCTTTAGAGTACTTTTTAGAGTCCTATGCTAATCATGAAAATTTATTAAATATTACAATATATACCTAGGCTTTGATTTGATTCAGATCCTAACTATTTAGATATTGAACATTCTTAATAGTTTCTCTAGCACCTCACATCGTGGATTCTCTAAGTTTCCCATAGTCCCTAACTTCCGTAGGTGAGACCTTACTTTTATCTATCGATGCATCCGAAGGACTGCCGCCCTTTCTTCACTATTGTGTCAATGTTGTCATTGCTGTACTTTTATTATTATTCTGTAATCTGTGTTAGTTTGAAAATACCGCCGTCTATCCGATATTCTGGTATACAAGTTTCAAATTTTAGTCTAAACTTTCTCCTATACTTCATCTATTCTTTTCGGCCGTGTACCAAGCGAAATATTTTGCGAAATATTTTTCTTAACAACCACTCATACCTAATCTAAATACACGATACGATACCATACTAAACAGACAAACTAAGCTTTCGGGGTTCTCTCCAAAATCTACACGTTGTAAATACAACAAATATTATGGAAACATAAAAAAATCGATAAA
This sequence comes from Carcina quercana, assembly GCA_910589575.2. Lineage (NCBI taxonomy): Eukaryota > Metazoa > Arthropoda > Insecta > Lepidoptera > Depressariidae > Carcina > Carcina quercana. The sequence goes on from OU342429.1 coordinate 9,357,791, forward strand.
CGAAGGATATCCCTCTTACACGTACCCACTGTCGCATCAACTTTGTATTTTATTTCCCAACCTTATAAAAACAAAAATTTCAAGGTGTTGTTTTTCTAAAACACGGTCGAAAAGAAACATTCTCGCGAATAACATTTTAGTTCAGAACGTTCTTGAAGAACGCAAAATATAAAGTGCCTTAATGAAGACAAATTATCAACATTGATAATACCATAATATCGGACCGGGAAAACAATCCCTACTTCTTTCCGATTTGAATTTTACTTACTTTCAGAATAGCAATCTCTATGTTATGCATTATTTTGATATCTCGATCTCAACTTAGATACTCATTATAAATGCACAACGCACACATAGACCCAAGAACAATGCATAGCATACGATAATACTGCAACGCGCGTTTATGAAAAAATATTTTAAAAAGTGTCAATTACGAAATCAAATACTAGTATAGAAATTGTATATGGTCTATAGAAAGAAAAATGATCTAAAACCTAAACCTTCTAAAGAGCAATTTATTCTATTTTACACTTATTTGCTTTACAATTGTACTTCTATGCAAAATGATCATATTATACAATCCCTTTTTCTAATCAGACACTCATTAAAAATTGATATAAAGCGCTTCAAGTCTTCGCCTGATCCGTATAGTTCATTCCAATAAAAATGTCCCTGGTAACACGTTTGTGTTGTATAAAGTATGTACAGATATATCTCATACAACTAATAAATTCAAACCAAATATAATTTACTAAACGTTTAATAATTTAATTACAAAACGCGTTTTTCAGAATGGTCACTCACAGTTATTAAAGATGTAAAATCATTGTTTATTGTTCACCTGAAAATGTATAGTAAAATTTATTCTACTTTATATTTTAACGTTAAGTAAATACAAAAGTGTTTTTACGTAAAACCACTTATGTACAAACAAATTTTTTGTCTGTTCGGATTGTCAAGGGCTCGTTATTCGAAATGAACTAGACGTACCGTGGCTGGTAAAAGTGCGTAGTCAGTAAGGAAGTATTTCCTTTGGCCAGTTAAATCTGAGTACACATAATCGTATTCGTGAACTAGCTCAAACTGAAGCCCTTAGGAGACGCACTTTTAAGGCAATAGTACCATAACCTTATTTCTAATTCTCTTATGGTCCAGTCTCCAATATAAACATTCAATTTAAATATCTTTAAAATTGTAATACCGATTGTAATTGATTTCGAAATAGGTAAGCGGGACACAAAATGGAATAACTGCGCCGTTTCATTTGGTACAATTTTATGATCTACTTTTGTTATACAGTTTCATTAGAATCTGTTTTACAGTTTCAAAGATATTTGAATAGAAAGTATGTATGGAAGACGATTTAGTATTAGCAGGCGTAAGTATAAGGGACACTAGTTCTGTAGGTATTATCGTATACGGGGTTTTGTCAGATGGTCGCCGGGCATGCGGGGCTCGGGCTCGTCGGAGGGCGGCGGCGGCGGCCTGTCAGAGTTCATCGACGGCCTGGGCCCCGGTCAGCTCGTCGGGAGACAGCTACTGGGTGCACCAACCCTCGGCGACGTTCAACTATCCATGTGCTACCAGAAAGGATTCCTTGAGGTACGGATGTTAATAAATGCTCAAAATTTAACTTTAAGTTCAATCCAAATCTCTCGTCTCCAAAAATGAGGCTTGACAAGCGTATGAATACGAAAATAGATCACCACGTTAGGGTTCCCAAGAGGGTATTTTAGTACCATTTTAAAAAATATAAAAAACGGTGCTTCGTACCTTAAACTTTAGACTTGTAATAAATATAACCGTTTACATGCCTAAAATTGTGTGCAGCTGTCATTATGCGTCGATACCATAGAAACGAATTTTGTTGGACCTAATAAATAACAATATGTATATATAAAATTTATCAAGATCAGCTGATCCGATTTTTATTATCTTAGATTTTTTAAATTTGTCTCCGGCCCGAATAGCAGAATATAAAACATGTGATAAATTCACACAAAAATCTATTTTTTCATACATTCACGACCTAAATGATAGTTAGAATGTAATTATTATAAATTTAAATTTACTAGTTATAATAATTACATGAAAATGTATTAATATAATGTCATTATAATGTATTTAAAGTAATACTAGGAAGAGCAGGGCCTCCTAACACAAGTCATCAGTACTTAAGAGGAGGTCCTGAAAGTATTGTATAAATTCTTGTCCTTTTATGAAAAATAAAATTTTTAAATTCTTTTTTTTAAAAAAATTTTTAATGTTCGTCGCCAGGTGGAGGTGATCCGGGCTCGAGGTCTCCAGGCCAGACAAGGTAGCCGCACGCTGCCGGCGCCCTACGTCAAGGTGTACCTAGTGAGCGGCAAACGGTGTATCGCTAAAGCCAAGACGAGCACCGCGCGACGTACTCTAGACCCCTTGTATCAACAGACGCTTACCTTTAGAGAGAATTTCAAAGGGTGTATTTTACAAGTAAGTGCATTTAAAGGCCACCATGTTTGTACAATAAGTACCCTTTAAGACAAGCTTTAAAAACAGTTTTACTATTTCCGAATTACAATTGTACTATGCATGTCCATAGACAGAGCCATCTTTGAAATTCTTTTGCAGCTTGTCTTGAAAGGTCCTAATGAAATAAAACTGCAATTTTAACGTCAGTCGCTCATTTTAGGAACCGGTGCAGTACGTACTAAAATACTGTTTTTTTAATGTATAGGCCTTCCATAGGCCACCTTATCGTGAGTGACGATAATGCTAGGAAGTATGCTCAACCATAAACCTAAAATTAATGTAATTTTTTTACATTAAGTCTAATATAGACAGGCGTGTCTGTTCACAGCGAAGCGGAGTCTATTTCACAATGCTCCCATCTTTCCAAAATGTATCCATACCGATAACAAACCGGCTGGGACTCTTGGGATTGAAAATTTCATCTGATCTCAATTTCGGGAGCTATCGGAGGTCAGGCGGTACTTCCAGCCATCACAGCTCTTGAGTGTCTATCTTTAGCTGAAATGCGATCATGCATGGAGTTTCCTCTGCCACCTTTGGGATGGTTCAGCTCGCTATTATCTAGCTCGGTTGAACGTTGTTTTATGAGACTGGTATGATTCCGCCTTCGCCATTGAAGTACCAGTCAAACAGAAGAACGGCAGACCTTCGCCCGTATACTGTGGATATTCCTACAGCTCGCATTAAGCATTTCGCTTCCACAATTATCATGCGTAAAGCTATAATATGGAATACACTACCGGTTTACGTGTTCCCCGAAAACTAGACCTAGACCAACGTTTAACATCGTCGACCTCATCGTCACTTAACATCGGGTGAGATTGAGGTCAAGCGTTGATCTATTGTATCTTGTATAATAATAATAAAAGATATGTTTTTATAAACGCAGGTGACCGTATGGGGCGACTACGGCCGCATCGAGGGCAAGAAGGTGTTCATGGGCGTAGCGCAAATCATGCTGGATGACCTCAACCTAACCAATATTGTAATAGGGTGGTACAAGCTCTTCGGGACTACTTCTTTGGTAAATACATTTTGTTCTGTATTCGTTGCCCCATGTAAGACATACATTTATTCATCATTTGCCAACAGAGCAGCCATTTGACTTCTAACGAGAGTCTCGAAGTTGCTATCTTTAAATACAGCTCTTAGCCGAGTCATGAATTGTAGTGGAGGTCAACTGCTAAATCCCCAAGTGTACATATAATTATCCTTATTTTATGTTATACCTATAATAATATGTATGAAAATCTGTTTTGTTTCAGTAACCGAGGACACGGCATGTTCGCAGCGCGCGTTGTGAACTTTATCAACACAATAAAAGAATTAAAAGTTGTCCAAATAATAAATTTAGTGATACTGCTTTAATATCATAATAAAAACGCAAAATATCTTGAATATAGGAAATTTTCTATAAAACGAAACTTATTGAAACATAATAATTTGTATTTTTGTTTTATTGTGGAATGCCTACCAGACTTTTGAATAGATAGCATTTTATAGCAATGAAACAAATGTATAGTGTACTCAATAATATGTAATTAAGAATTAAAAGCCAAATGAAAACTCTTATTTATTTTTATAATATAATACCCGAGATGGTATATTTATATTCGCCCTAAAGCCTACTTAATATTAACATTCTCATTACTGTAACATGTACCTATACTGTACTGTACTGTATATGGAGTGAGCTAGTTCATTGCAGAATCCAATAAGGTATTCGGGAAGTATGTTTCACATGTTACGATAGATTCCAACATTCAGCCCAGAGAAATATACAATGAATATACATATTATATAGTACATAGTAGCACGTGTATTTTATAGTACAGCTGGCGTGTTTTAAATAAATCATAATTTGATTGTACATTTTCATTGAATTATCTGGGTTTATTTTATACTACTTTAGATATTATCATTTCAAATCAGTCGTTTGTAAATAAAAATACATCAAAGAAAGAAACTACAATCAAACATAATAACTACATTAGAGAAAAGAACATCAAATCGCAACACTAATACGACAAATAAAATATCGGAAGAGTATACAGCGTCAATATTGCATTCGGGCGTAAATTTTGATGGCAATTGGTGTTAGTCCTAAACATCACATTTACATAAATTTCGTTAATTGTAGTTTTTTTTCATACAAAATAATTAAGCACGCAATGTATTAACTACATCTAAAGTTATCGACTGATTGACGGTTCTTTTTACACGTCATAACATGACAGTTCAATATACCGTTTATCCTTTGTCAAGTCAATTTGGACGCAATACATTGCTGCTCGGTTGTACTTTTAAAAATGATTAACTCTTTATTAATTAAGCTATTTAACAAAATTGCTTTCACATATGATTTGTACGGTCGTAAACTATATCTGGATAAATTATACGCCCGCATGAAATATACACGCTGTAGTCTAAGTTTTGACACGATAATGCAAATAGGGTTGTTGACAAATTAATTGCACAACATTATTTGGCTAGTGCAAAAGTCACTTCCCTACACTTTTAGCCGTAGTTGAATATTGATTGATTCAGTGAATAAAATATTATACATTTTCAAGAGAATGATTTTCGAAGTTGATTTTGTAATGTGAACACAGAAGATATCGCATAGGCGCATCGAAGTTATACAACGCATCAGTTTGTCATATTTTCAACGACCCTATTATGCGAACATTACAAAACGGAACAGTACAAAAATAGTTTACGTCTATACATACATACCTTATCTACTTAATGTTAACAACTGTATAGTTACTCAGTGCAGGAGTTGTTTCTGCTGCTTGGAGGGGGAGGCGCCTGGTAGCCGGCCCTCGCCCGCTCGCTTCACCCCCGTAGATTTTATATCTGGCGAAGAGAACGTTTGACATTTGTAAGCCAACATCAGCTGTTGGCCTCGAGACTCCCCCACGCGCCTCGCCCCGCCCCATAATCACTGCACTTGTCTGGCAGATTGATGACAATAGAAAGGAAGTTTTCCCTTTGTCGCCATCACGAGACGACATGGGCTGATCCGTGCTGAGACCACACGGCCCAGTAAATTGTAAGCTATACTCAGTAATAAACGGATGACCGGTCCCGAACCAGGTAATCTTTAAAAATTCCCAAACTTGATTGAAAGTTAATCTTTACTGATGAACACTTTCACAAAGAATTTAGAGAACAATGAGCAGAAGAAACTTAAGTTTAGACACAAACAAAGATTAAATGTGCACCTAAGAGATGAACCGTAAAATCGTCAACCACTCCAAACTCATCCAAACTCATTAATTAAAAATACATATTAGAAATTCGAAAGTAAACTTGTCTCTTCGTCAGCACAGGTAAGCAGCTGAACCGATATTGATGAAATTTAGAACACAAATATGTTATGACATGGAGAACGAAGAAGCTACTGTGTATCCTAAATACTTAGGCAACTACTATTGAGGCGACTTCGCTCTACAAAAGTTTTATACTACATAATGGCAAAATGAATTTTGATTGGAAACATTATGAGCGGATTCACGTTAAATAATGTATGTATCCTCCTCACCTTGCAACCACCTGACCTGTGTGGCGGGCCCATACCCCTTCTCGTTTCTCGCCGCGATCCGGAATATGATGGCGGGCTTGGTGGAGGAGTCCACGTGCGCCGCGCTCAGCGACGACTGCGGCACCACGCACGTGTTAGCCTTGCCGCAGTACACACGGACGAACGCGAGCTGCGACTTGGACGCCTCCTGTAACGTCACCAAAAACAAATTAGCTATGGATATCATTGTATTTTATGATACTCGTATAAAGAGAACTAAAACTTCTAAAATATAATTTAATGATTTACAGGAATCAAAGGTCTAAAATAACTCAAATATCAATACACGCTTCATACACTTATGTACTTCAACACCGCCCGTTGTTTTTGCTAGCTTATAGCGTATTCTATTATCGTTTATACGGGATATTAAAACTTCAGGCGCGCTATTCGAGTGCAGCAAGGAATATAGTTATCAGGTCATATATTTATTTCCCATCTCACCTTGACAGCGGTATTAGTGTTCTTTGAGCTTATTTAGCACATACTACATACTAAGTTATCAATGCTGTAAAGAAGTGATGAAAAATTATCTCGATAAATTTTAAAAAGGTTTTAACAATCGTGAATGCTGAACATTCGTATCTTTTTGCCTGATAATAATCTGTTTTGTAGTAGGCAATTACTTCGTCATAAGACGACAAACCCTTGCCTCGAGTATCAGAATGTAATATAAACCTTTGGTTGTGAGCTGGAGCGCACCGCCAGGTACACGGAGTATTCGAAGATCCCCTCCGCGGCCACTTGCGGGGGTTCCCACGAGAGGTGCGCCCCCTCCACCGACTTCGATATCTTGATGGCGGACGGCGCGCCGGGGAAGCCCGGCAGACATGTCTTAAACGCAGACTCCTGCGCAAAAATATACAGTTTACATCTAAGACCAAACTAGGAATTATGACTCTTTATTAAATAATTTGGCTCTAAAAATAGGTTACCAATAAAAGTTATCCTATATGTATGGATTTTTAGCATTTGTGAGACAATGCGCGTAAATAACTGAACTGCACTCAGAGATTATGATATGAACACATTGTTGTAACTGAATTAGTTCAGAATGAATATTTGATGTCGTGTGCTTATCCATATTTAACTCGTAGTTCAGTTGGGGATTCGTAACGCCGCCGTATTCTGTTAATACAAGTACGCGGCGGAACTCTAAAAAACGACTCGATGTGTTTTAAAAATTGCTTACTTCACTGAAGTCTCCTCGTCCGCAAGAGTTGATGGCAGCGATGCGGAATTTGTAGGCGGTGCCGTGTTCAAGAGGCGTGGTTGGCAGCCCGGCCAGGTCCGGCAAACTGTCCAGCGACAAGTTGGACAGGTCCAGGTTAGGGTCCGACAGGTAGTTCTGTACCTGAAACCGTCAACGAAGAATACTTTAATTACTACACAAATTCATGATTTTTGCCAGAATCGTGTGTACAATATAATTTGTCCGGTGTTGTCCAGACCGTGGCCTTTGCTGTCATCAACCCCTATGAATATTCTTACTAAAATACAATATAAATAGCCTAATACTTTCTGATTTAATAGCAATCTTAGAATATAACATTACAAAACAAAGAACTTACAGTAAATGTAGTCCCTTTTATAATGCCGACGGTGTACCACGTGTCCTCTTCTATTTTCGGTTTCGGCTCTTCCGTTTCAGACTGAAAACAAGAACTTTCATTTTTAACACCACTATCAATACACCAAAGTAAAGTAAAATATTTCCCAAAATGAATGGCGCAAAGGAAGACGATATGATGACGCATATTTGAGTTGTTCCGGCTCACTTTCGGCAGACAGGCAAAGGCAACAAACCTCATATACGCCATGTATTTAGTTCTTGGTGCAGCACATTGATCGGCCCCGAGATCCTGGCATTGAATGCCTCCCATACACCACTAACAGTTGGTAGAACCCGGCACACGTGGCCTATACTCGAGAACTCCTACTATTCATCGGTTAACCGTTCTTGAAGCGATGTATGTGGCTTGCCCATTGTCACTTTAATATTATTAAGTGAATCAAGAGTAATCTCATGTAAAAGTCAATATAATGCCATAGTACACATTTGCGTATTAGATATTTAGTCTGGGCGTACACGAGCCAACGGTCATAGCTCCTTTGTTCGGTGGCCGCGACAATTTATTACCAGCTTGCCTTGTTTTTTGTGGTATGAAAATTTAATTCTTTCAAACTAAAAAGTGACCTCGCCTACCTCGTGCTGGTGGTGCAGCGCGGCGCTGGCGAGGGTTGCGAGCGCGTGCGCAGCGTCAGTGGGCGGCAACGGGGGGGCTCCGTTGCTGCCCCCTCCCGAGCTGCTCACCGCTCCCTCTGCCTCCGCGACCCCCGCACCCACTCCCACACCCTCCGCCTCGCCCGCGACCGACGATGATACCCCGCTCGTGCCGCCCTCCTCTCCTACACACAAGCAACATCATTATAAATATGTATATATAGAGACACGGCACTTTTATCTTATAAGGACATTGACATGAAGGCATTTTAAATGTCAGCCAAAGGAGGATATTCTTAAATCGAATAATGATTTTGCAATACCGTGTAATAAGGTTGGTGATAGCAACGCGGCCCCGTTTGCGGTCATGCTGAGCAGCGACGTGGACTCGCTGACGGTCGGCATCGTGTCCGCACCGCCCTCCATCTCGGACGTGTCTGCATCCCCGAACCTGACCATAAACATAGCATATAAATAGTTGATATTCTCAACAGAATACAAAAGAAAAGGTTATAAATTCGATCAGTATGGGTTTTACATGTAAATTGAATTAAATATTTCACTCCTAAGTGTGAACAATTAGGTAATGACATTTCACTCACTTCCCGTTGACCGATTTTAAAGCTTCTAAATAACTTTGTAGTCAAATTTATCCTAACATTGACTTTAGAATGTAATCCGTGAGAACTGCTCATTCGATCAGGATAAAATGTTGCCTATCCCCATCCTTGGCCTTTCAACTATCCTTCTACAAAAAATAAAGTAATTTAAAAGTTTCTATTAAGTCGTGAATGTATAAAAAATGAAATTTTTGGGTGAATTTCATGTTTTAATAGTTATTCTGCTATTCGGGACTGATACAAACAAAAGAAATCAAAAAACATGAAAATCGGTCCATACGTTCTTCAGTCTTCTAACAAACACGACTTTGACTAAGATAGAAGGCTTCATAGAAAATTGAAGTTGATTTTTAGTTATTTATGAAAGCATTAATTACTAGCTGTCCAATAGCTCCACTATTTGAATAGTACAACTATGTAAACGACTAGACGACATAATATAGGAAAGGAATCCTCACTCATTAGCTGGTTGTGGCTGTGCGATGAGCGTGAAGGAATGAAGAGCTGCTGGGCCGTTGGCTGTCGACGATATGAGAGCAGCCTCCGTCTGCCCGCTGCTCGAGATGTCGCTCGCGCCCTCCGCCGTACTCGAACTACAGGGAGTTTTAAAATTCAAATTACGAGACAGATATCCACGTGTCGACACGTATCCAAGTACCACGATCTGTATGAAAATCTAGCGTGCCACATTTTCTACATGCTAGTTTTTGTTGTCTAGGCCCAGATTTCCCACAGGGATCCTGAGTTCTGAAGACCTGTCTCAGGATGTCCATTGACACAACAAAGCCAAAAATTATAAAACATTACGGTGCGGTTTTATGTAACAATAGCAATCGAGGTCCTTAAAAAAGGTTGAAGAGCCCTGGTCTAGGCGGTAAGCTATCCAGTGATCCCAGATTGTCCAGGATCATGTCCGTTGTGCGATGTTTAATTATTGGTAGATTCTATTAAATGTTCCTTGATATTCAATTTAAATGTAGATTCGCGTGTGAGTACCTGATAGCAGTGGCGAGCACGTCTTGTGCGGCACTACTAATGTCTGTGACGTCATCGCTGCTCGCTACACCTTCCCCACCGCCCATGTCTTCATCCATAGTGCTTGACTCATCTGCAAGAGAAGTCAGACATAATTAGACCGAGAAGACACTGTCAGAAACCCTACATGATGGAGTACACACTACAAGCCATTCATATGATATTAACATAGATGCCCAAAGTATGGTCTGGTCAGCTACTAATTAAGCCGGTAGTTTTCCGTGTCCAACTGATTTTATCTGTAAAATGAAACACTAATAGTTTTACTTTATAAGGTCCAAACATACCATCCTGCACAATCGGCGCTCCATCACTGACACCACTGTGAATAGGCATTGCCGAGCTTATTGATTGGTCAGGTGATTCCTCTTGAGCCCCCTCAATGCTGTCACTCTCTTCTAATCCTTGCTCCTTCATCAAGCTGTCTAGTTGAGCTTCTTCATCTTGGGGAGAGTTATCTTCTGTAGCTGCCTGTATGTTAAATGTCAAAATCAGGGATAATTTAAGTAAATACAATGCAGGTGGGAATTACTGGTAGTGGTTTCCCTCCCTATTTTTCTTTTTCCTCTTTATTTACTGGTCTCAGCTGGGCTGTGCAAAAAAGATCTTGCCATTGGCCGAATGTATTCTACAAAAGTAGGATACAAAAGCCAAAAAGTAATCTTTTATAAAATGTTGTCTGGTAGCACCCAGCAGCTTCCTGCTAATAAGGAAATACATACCGGAGTAGATAGACAGTTGTCTCCTATGTATGACTCATCTGGGACTGCCCCAGTGGTGTCATCTATATCCATCTCATCCTCTCCTTCCGCTTGACCTGGCAATGGCAAAAATCTGATTACAATATAATAATAATTATTATTATTACTTTTCTTTGGCAGGCAGTAAGAACAACTGAATATAATGCATGTATCCTGGGGTAGACATTATATCACATTTACGAAAAAAATATTTGCAAGACCGGCCAAGTGCGAGTTGGACTAGCGCACCGAGGGTTCCGTACAGAATATGGTTAGTCAAAATACGGAAAATCATAAATAATATGCACCAAACAATCCTCTAACGAATGCACTTAAATAACATTTTCGATTTAGTTTTGTTACTTGTCACTAGATGGCGTTACTAATACTTTAAGACACATGTATCAAAAAAAATCACGTTTGTTGAATATTTGTTAAATACAACTTATTTTATTTCTGTTTTTAGTATTCGTTGTTATAACGGCAATCGAAATACATCATCTGTGAAAATTTCAACTGTCTGTTACAGTTCATGAGATACAACCTGGTGACAGACGAACAGACAGATGAACATCAGAGTCTTAGTAATAGGGTCCCTTTGGCTATGGTACCCTAAAAACTAAATAAATGTTGAGGCAAAATACCACAGAATATGCTGCAAAACATAACACAGTATCTATTGCAGTTCTGGTATACCCATCGAATTAAGAACCTCCTCCTTTTTGAAGTTAGTTGAAAAAACTCTAAAGCCCTCACACACACAGAGAGAATCAAGCATGAATTCTCTTAGGAGCTAAAAAAAGGTGTATATGTTATATGACTGTTTTCACACATGTACTAACCAATAGGTATGCCCAGATTGTTTCCTCTAGAGATGGTAGGTTCATATTGTTTTGCATGACTTGTCTCATATAATATGTATAGATTCAAATATAATAAATTGTATGTATTCAAATTAAGACAGAAATTAAACTGCTAATTTGTGAATAGACTGCCCCTGATGAGATACAGGTCTTGGCACAGCCATATATGTCACTTTTACGTCCTGATCAAAAAGTTTGTGACACTTTTATGAATGTGTTAGACCGTGATAGACTGAGAAAACCAAGAGCCATCAATATAAGAGCATGACACAATGAAAATCCAATTACAACATTATGTAAAACAACATTAATACACAATGTGGCCAAATATGTAATGTTTACATTGAAATAGTGTGTGTAACTATTTAATTGTCTACTTTAAACTTGTTTGAAAGATCATTACCTGGTTCTAATTCATTCTGAGCTTCACTATCAGCGAAGTCCAAGCTAGGCTCCGCCTCCAGACCTTCATTACTACTAGTGGGGGCTCCAATAATTGATTCTATACACAACACAAACCAAAAATCAAGCTAGACAACACTCAAAATCTAAGACCAAAGTTCATGCTTGAAATGCTACTAAGTTTTAAAATCTTTATGTTTTACAAATGGTTAGCAATAAAATCAAAATTAGTGTCAAAAATAGACTTAATTTAAAGCGTTTATATGATAAAGCCAACAGATGCAAATCTATCTGCAAAATTATACACTACCAAAAGAAAAACTAACTGCAACTTGAGCAAGACATAACTATTTACATATAACTTTATTTTACATAGAGTAGTGTTCTATACCTGCCGCAGTATCCGGATCATTGCTAGTAACATTATTATCGGCTATTTCTGCCGAAGGCTCTGCTTGGTTAGCGGCTGATGGGGACACTTCCGCGCCATCCAGAATATCGTCATGAAGAGGAGATTCTGACTCCATTTTGTTGGTCGTAGCAATAGTGTTTTATAAAAGACGACTAAATATTGAATTTTACCAATCAAACACGTAATTCATATAGCATTCTACAATAATACAATCAAAAATTAGGGAATTTTGACAATAACGCTTCAACGTTCACACGCTTCTTGACAGATTGTAGTTTTAAAATTTCTCCCATAGGGACAGGCAAAGGACAATAAGCCATACAGCCTTTTTGATAGATTGATTGACACTTTTTGAGTCTCATAATGCAGCACAATAATATCCTCCTCCTCAATGTTTTTGAAAGACCTATTTAACGAATGTTCAACGATATTCCATACAATGGGGTAGACGCGAAAAAATATTTCATCATTAAGTTTATTACATGAATTACCACGCTTAAAATAATATTTTTCAAGATTTTATTCTACCACTTTGTCGGCGTTATTAATATGTACACGTACCAAATTATAGCATTCTATTGGGTCTCGCCGCTAAGCCGCGGACTAGACTACGGAACCCTAAAAAAGGAGAAACCCTGCCATTGTGTTGAAACCAAGGCTGATCTTTGGAATTCTTGTCCATAATCACAAAACTAGTTATACGTACTAAAAACTGAAGAAATGGTTTCGCCCTTATAATTTGTAACCTAAAAATTCAAAAAGTATCAAAGACTTGGCTGTATGTATGGTTGGTTTGCCTTTTCCTTGTGGAAAAAACTTGAAGAAAAAAAAAGTAATTGATTTATTATTGTGAAATATTTTGTATTCGATTTTATAAAATAAAAGTTTATTACTGTCTTCATGTTTTTCAAAGTAATTGTAGTGCTCCAAATTGTTATCGATAAATAGCTGGGTACATGGGTATCTGTTTCACAACACAACACAGTTTCCCAATTCGCAATGTCAAAGCAGCCACAAGAGAAAGATGAGGGCATTCGATCTATGCGGTCTACTACGGCTTTTAGACTAATAAATTTCGAATTATATGCAAAACCGGCAAGTATTTCAACATTTAATAAAAACTATCACTTATAGGTTGGGTGGGATGCTCTAAAGAAGGCGCTATGACGGAACTGATAATTTAATCCCTCAACACTAAAATAACCTTCATTCCTTCATTGCCTGAGGAATTAAATTGAACGTAATTCATAAAACCCATACAGATTTTAGGTTAGCAATAAAATAAAAATTTGTAGAAGTTCTCAAAATTATATTGTTTACTACGGACTGGTTCTGAAGTTTTATTGTTCTGCAAAGTATTTTGTGTAAGACATTGCTCAATATCATATCATAGTAGCTATGATCAAATAAAATTTAATTTAAGTCATAAATACTGTCTTCCATTTCAACTTCAAAACTGTTATAATCAATGTTGTGCATCTCTTTATAAAATTTTAGTTTTTATAGTAATATCATTTTTTGTTTTGTTTCAGAACATTGTAATAATGAGCATAGGACTTACATGCTTTGGACTTGCACTTGGATATATAGCATATATGCGGCAGAAATATGAATCAATGGGATATTACTCAGCAATAGATAAGGATGGTAAAGAAACATTTGAAAAGAAGAAAACAAAATGGGACTGAATACTGAGTTCTTACCGAAGTGGTTATTTGTGATAGAAGATTTTGTTATTAGTTAGCTGGGATCAGAGTTTTCATAGAAGGGTAATGCTAAACCGAGATTTGGAGTCAAATCTCGGAGTCAAAATTCGGAGTAGATTCATATCAAAAGCAAAAACCACATTTTTGGATGAAAACATTCAACAGAAATTTAGTTACATAGAGGCTATTAAAATAATGTGTGGGTCGTCAGCTTCCTCATAGAGCTATGAGAATTCTACGCATGGCAAATTTTAAGGCAATTTAGGAGCAATCAAACTTTAGCATTCATAATTTAGCAGCAACCATAATTCAGTTACATGTGACACGGGTCACCAGCTTACACACGGTATTTCGTTCGTAGATCCAACAGTTTATCAATGTGATCGTCAATTTTTTTGGCTCTCATTGCTGTAATTGTCTTTTAAATGCCTGACTATAGTCTAAAGCCCTAACCTCACTGGTTTGCCTTTCTGGCATGTGCACTAAAAACAGCTCGCTGTAACTGAATGGTTGCTGCTAAATTATGAATGCTAAAGTTTGATTGCTCCTAAATTGCCTTAAAATTTGGCATGCGTAGAATTCTCATAGCTCTATGAGGAAGCTGACGACCCACTCATATTAAAATATTACGTAAGCACTTATCGGAGAGCGCTTTTATAGGGGCTCCCCGCTTGTTCGTTCAATGAAATACTGGGTGTGATATTTCTGAATTTACATGACGATTATTATATGAAAGTACAACATAACTTATTACAATGTTTCTAGATCGGCTTCTTTAATGGTTCTCTGAAGAAGTGTGTTCCACCAAACAAAAGAATTTATTTTCAAAGCTGTAGTAAAATATAACATCCAAACAGCTACGGACCTGCAGCTCACCAAAGAGGCGGCATGCTACACACTATAGGGGTCAGCAGTAGTTATTTACTTTTTTACACATATGGCAACCCACACATTGTCTATGCTTGAAAACTAAAACAATTTTGTTTAAATGAAGAGTATGTGTGTTAAAGTCCTCTATGCTAAAACCTATTTTCTTGTTTCTAAAATAATATAAAATAATTGTAGTAAATTTGCTTACGTAATACTTGAACAGCCCCATATTAGATGTGTAGAATTTTTTATTCAATTACTAAAAAAGAATGCAACATTTGTATAAAACAGACTTAAATAAAAACAATGGCAAGTGTTAACAATTTGAGCGAAATATATTATATCCAACCCTAACATTAGTTTTTGTACAGTGTTGTTTTTGAACTCAGAATTTTCTTTTCTATAAATGTTGAAAACGTTTTACACACCTGAAAAATGAAAAAAGTCACAATTCACTCACGAATTCACCACTATACTGACGAATTGAACACCATGCCATGTTAAGATTTTGATGCTCTTATTCCTGTGGCTCACAGGTTTAAGTATACTACATACTTATTTTTATGTACCAAAGAAGTGAAGTATGTTATTAAAAAGAAATAATGATCACTAAAACGAGAATTAAATTTAGGAATGCAATAATAAAACTGACTATGAGTATGACTAGAAGGTAAATTTTATATGAACATCTACTCCATATCTCACTTTGGCATTACCATAAAAAAACTTAAAAACCTTAATTATTAGATTTAGAGATATTGCTCCTGTATCAAAAACTGTTAAAATATTAGTAAGAAGTCAATTATGTAAATAAAAATTTAATAATATTTCAAGTAGGAAACTGTTTTTCATTAGAACCAAAGATGAACTAAATATACTGGCGTGTACAATCTGTCACACACTGGAAACAAGAGAATAAAAATATTTACCCAATTTTGTACCATGTCACATTTACCCTTTCTTGTTCCTGTGTAGTGTGTTATGGGAAATGTTGACATGTTACAAAAGTACGTAGGTACATTTTTCTGTACTCAAGTCTACAAACTTTAATGGATGGTTCTGCCTCATTTATCTTAAATGATCTCTTACCTCATTTTTAGATGTGTATATGTCACCGGAAGATAACAAGAACCGCAAATTTATAAATTTCCTAGGAAATTTATAAACTTTCGTAGGATGCTAAACGAGAGATATATTGTATTATTTTACGTCCACATTTTCGCAAATTGATAAATTTGCGACGTCTCGTGGTAAATTTATAAACTAACTGATATCCATTCGTAAAATTCTAAACGGTTCGATCAATCACAGAAGAGCTTTTAATTTTACGCTTTTTAAAAAAACGGCAAATAACACACTGCTCTCTGATTGGTCGATGTTGTCCGTGGCAATGCTTGTGTCCATAGACTTAGGTACAATCAGACTTGCCAAACTATAAATTTATCAGTTTCGATTACCTATCTAATAATGCTTTTACTTTAAAACTAGGAAGGTACCTACATGGATTAATGAGTACTAGAGGATCCACAACGCCATACAAAAAAACGTAATCCGCTAAAAAGCCAAAAAACCCCACCAGTACTAGATGTCGCTACATCTCGCACGCTACTATTATTATTTTTCACCCGACGGACTAATTATTTAGTAGATTTTTTAGATGGCGCTGTGAGCTGTTTTAATGTATTACACAAACAGTAACAATAGATGGCACTGTTGACATTTTATCGCACGACTAACCCGCGCGGGGCCCCGAGGCCCACGTGCGTATTCCGTGTTCGCTTCGTTTCTAGTATTGTATGATAGGTAGGTAGACACAGTAAGTATCGAAAATTGGCAAATGGTTAGGCCACGCAGCGACCGTTCTTGCCGCGTAGTAGAAGTTTTAGATAGGAATATTGTAACATTTATTAGTTGTTGTAAAACAAATATATGTAATATCAATCCTGTCATCTGTAAAAGCAATTAGTTATTAAAAATAATAATGGTCCGTCCTCATACAAAATGCATGCTACGAGTATATGCGTGTGTACCTATATATGTCAGGGCGAGTCTCGAGTCTTTTTTTTTAGTTACCTACATAAAAATTATTTTTATATTTGTACAAGAAGAATGATTATATTACAATGAAGTAATCCTTATTATTCGTTGGTCTTAACATAATTATGTATATGATGTGGCCTCTGAGCTCTGAGGCAACGTATAGTAGTCATGTCAATATTTCACGATATAATAATAGATAAATTCACAAGCTTGGTTTTCATTACTGCGTAAAGCATTTGTTAACCAATAAAACGACCCCCATAATGTTTTTTTATAAAACTGGTATAATTTATTTGTTTTCTCTCGGTCCACACACGAAAAATACAAACCATGTACCTAACATAAAAAGCAGCCAACTGCGTGTCGGGCCATGCGCAGTGAAGGATTCTGTAGTTACACGCAACAATAAGTAACGGGCCAACACAGGACGATGTAATTTTGAATGGAATTTATACAAAACTCTCATTATAACATCTCCAAGTATATTTTATGATTTGATAGACTATTACTCGTTAACCTATAAAGCCAACTTAGTCGTGATAGTTTTCCTTTTATTCAGTATATATGCTATTACTGTGCGGTGCGGTATTAACGATCATCCCCAAGTTACGTGTATAACTGACGTTATCATAAAAATAACTGACGTTATCATAAACATCAGAACAGAATCAAACATTAGAAATGGCGCGTGCGACGTGCGTTGTAATTGTCCTCAGTGTTGCCAAATATTTCACAAGTGCAGAAGATATCATTTTAACAAATCATAATTTTACATATAACTCATTCATGGTTTTGTTTAATTTGAATAAATAAAAAAATTATGTTTAGTATATATACTTAAATCTCGGTGTTTAGTCTATACAATCTGCATATAAATAAAGCACATGAAAATGAACGTTAAGCGACAGTTATTCTGCATACAGCGCCATCTGTCATATTTCTATCGTACCACGGTATATAAGTAGGGAGATAGAAAAAAGGTATGTTTACGAAGTCGACGTCATTCGAAGTGTAATAAAGCATTTTAGATGATTATTATGATATTGTGTACTAGTAGCGACATCTGATCGATCAATCGGAACTAAATATCGAATTACGCTATAATGTATGAGCGTTGTGGATCCTCTAGTATTCATTAATCCATGGTACCTATAATACAGGGTTTCTTTTTTACATAATATGCTAATGACCCCTACTTCACTCTAACAAAATAAAACAACAGAAATCATGTTCTACAATATTAAAAAGAAAAAACACTCATAAAACAAAAACGAGCGATTCTTTGTCTGTGGGCTGGCGTCCCAAAACTTTAGCTTTATTAAAATCTTGTATCATTTTAATGACATTTTTAATTTTTTTTCTCTGTCCATTCTGACTTCTTACTATTTTGGTCATGGCCACTATTAAACTTTCGTAGCTCTGTGGTAAATTTCACTTCGTCAACAAATTTTTTAACATTTACCATCTAGTTTAGTAACCTTAGCAAAATAAAATTATTCTCACAGTTCCAACATTTAAAACATTACAAGAACACACGAGCACAGGTTTGTTTGTTTCGTGGTGACCAATGGGGGTGGAGAGGAAGGAGAAGGAACACGTGACTTATTCAACCAATGAGCGCACATGGCGCTTGCTTATTGCTTACTTATTATTTTACGCGTGAGTTCGGTAAGTTTATCAATTTACGAAAATGTGGACGTAAAATAATACAATATATCTCTCGTTCAGAATCCTACGAAAGTTTATAAATTTCCTAGGAAATTTATAAATTTGCGGTTCTTGTTAGTTTCCGGTGACATATATATTAAAACCAACCACAATATCTCGACAAGTTGAACCTAAACTTGAGATAAGCTTTAATTGATACACTGTCGCAGGCCAGATATTTCATAGAAATGACGTGATATGGTATCCTGCGAGCGAATGACGTTTGTATACACGCGCATGTGAAGGTGAGTACGCGCGGGCCATATTATCCACCCGACCCTGGGCTGGTTATTTTCTTGCGAGGAGAGGTGAGGTATCGGTGGAGGGGGTGAGCGTCCGTTCTTCTTTATTAATTCTGTGATTCGTTAGGTGCATCCCGCGAACTTTTGTTTTCCTTGCAATGCAATTTCACTCATAGCTATTTTTTGCATCTGGTTTTTGTTATAAATAATATAGATTTTTTCCATACAGTATTTTCCCGCAATCGGGGTTAGGGTGTACAAAAGGGGGCGCTGAGGGAAAAAAACTTTGAAAATTTCGCAATCGGTATCATTCTTCATAGCATTTAGACTGGTCGCTTTTTTTACACGTTTTCAGTTCAGTTCACTTTTTATGTATCAATGTATGTAATCAATTCTAGGAAGTCAATTTTAAACTACTTCTAACTGTCGTATCGATTCGAAACTTTGCGATTGTATTGATAGTAATTCAGATGACAATACAATAACTTGGCATCATCGAGCTGGTCTGGAGGAGGTGGAAGAACTCTTCAATGACATAGCATAAAACGTGCTTATATCACAAGCTTATATCCTCTTAGAGCCTGCGCGCACTGCGGCAGCAACCGGTGCGGTTTGCTCCCTCAAAAATCTGTGATGTATGAATCACAGTGAAAATGCGCGCACTACGGTTCAACCGAATGCGGCTAAAAAATATGTCACAGATTTGCTGCGATGCGCCGCCGCACGGTTTGTTTGAATCATAGGAACTTGTATCAAACCCCGCGCACTGCGGCAGAAAAACCGGGACCGGTCGATGTGGCGTACCATGAGGGAGGCCTATGTGCAACAGTGTGAGTGGACGTTTCCCGGCTGATGATGATGAATTTTATGCACTCGATTGTCTGGCTGCATTTCTTTCATCTTGAACATTAATCCTGTCAATTCTTTTTGGCACACGTCCATGTAGCCAAAGCCATATAAATTAAAAAAGAAGAGGTTAGTATATAAGCACATAAATAATGATATATATCTATGTGTAAAAATAAAGTCAGGTAACATTGTGAAAATATATAAACAACATGGTTTGTTTCTATCAACCGAAAACATCAAAAGTGTTTTTATAATTATATACATGTGTCATATATAAGTAGTGTATAACACAGATCACTATATGTTTGCTATATATATAAATAGTAATTATGAATAGATTATGAACAATGATGAAGAGCGTGCAATCTAAACAATATATAGTGATCTGTGAATCTAAACACATATTAGATACAGTGATTTGGATTTGAACTTTTCTGATTGTGGATATAGATCATTTTATGCTAGATTGCGTTTAATATAACAGTTAGCACAATGTTTTCTGCTCTCAAGAAATTAACAAGAAGCGGTGATGATCGCTGTCAGGCGCCAGTCCCTATGTCTTCATCCTTGCAAAAGAAATTTTCAAGAGGAGTTCACTTCAACAGTATGTGGAAATTTAAAGTTTTCTCCAACCTGTCTTAAACTTGATCAGACCAACTGTTTGTCATGCAACTTTATACTAAGTTTAACTTATTCATATTACTTTTTTAGTGAAAATATTGATAAAAGGAGACAGGAACGTTGGAAAATCATGTCTTTTGCAAAGGCTACAAGGAGGGCCTTTCATAGAAGAATATGTGCCTACAGATCAAATACAAGTTGCCCCTATACACTGGACCTATAAGAATACAGATTATATTGTGAAAGTATGCAATTTTTTAATAATTTATTCATTATTCTCATTTGTATATCTTAACTAATTTAGGGTTGGCTTAAGATTTTAGTTGTGATTTTAGTGTAGGGGAGATCTTAAATAAATTCAGGAGATGGGCAGCTGGACCTGTGTAACAACAACAACTTACTGTGATTACCATTCTGCCTGCCAAGTGTGGCGATTATGTCAAAGCTCCTCGTAGAAAATCCAGTAATCTATGATGAAGGGGGCAGCATTGGGGATGAGTATGGGATTTATGTTTTCAGTAGCATGAAAATTTGTATTTAACAGCATAAATTTAAATAAAGAATGAATGGGATTTTTAGCATTTCACCCTGTGAAAGTTTGTCATTTAGGTCAGTGAGGTTAGTTAAGTCAGTAAGATTAGTCAATGGGAATTGCTGTTAAAATTAAATTAGAATAATTTCCATTTGTTTTCAAATTGCAGGTTGAAGTATGGGAGGTGGTTGATAAAGGCAGAACAAGGAAGAAACCACCAATTGGATTGAAATTGGATAATCAGGCTGCCCCGGCTGTGGCTGACGATGGTTATGAAACTCCTGTACTAGATGCAACTTTTTTGGATGTTTACAAGAATGCTAGTGGCGTTATATTGATGCTTGACATCACTAAACCATGGTGAGTGATAAATTTAACTAAGCTTATATAGGTAATGGCTGATTTGGAGGTTAATGATTATGTTAAATGTGATTCAGGGCCTACATTGACAGACGTTGCTATGCTTTAGGCGATTGACATTCCAAATTTCATCATGATTGGTTGTTTCGCTGAATCACAAACAAATAAACATACAAACAAAATTATAATATTAATAGAGTATTGTTATCCATAGGACATTTGAATATGTAGTGAAGGAGCTAGCAAATGTTCCCGCTGACATACCAGTAGTGGTGCTTGGCAACCACTGTGACATGCAGCATCACCGGCAGGTGCACTCACACCACATTGACCAGGCCTTACATCATGCAAAGCATACAAGGTACACTCATACCTTTAAGTCGTCATAAATGCTCATATTAGTCCAATGTTTAAAGAGCCTTTCCGAGCTTACAGTAGAAGGCTATGACCTATTACTCACAACTAACCTTAAGGTCGCTTTTCGTTTACAATTTTTTTAACAAATGTGTAATGAAGGTATTCCCCGATGACTGTTACCATAAGAATAACTAATAATACAAGTTTATCTAGAAATGAAACTCCCACTCCGGACGCGTTCAAGATCACGATAATAACCTAACTGTTTGCCGTTTCATAAACAAGTGAGTAACGGTTGCTTGCACCGCCTCACACTCACCCTTACATGTTGCCTCCTTTCGTTTCTGTCAACGTAGGTGTATCAGCACTAGCGGGATAGGGGGGCGTTGCGGGGTGAGATATGATGCGACACGCGATAAGGAGATTCCATTATACACTCGTATCTGGGGGCACGGCAGTGCCCCCACAAGTCGAGCAAGAAAGCGTCACGGCCGTACCATCCTTTTCTCGAAGCAATTCAGACCATTTTCGACCCCCTGTAACTTCGTTGTGGATAAAACTAGAAGACTAAAATTTTCAGTAACCATGCAGGCTTGTAAAGACACGGTATATTTCAAATTTCATTCAATTTGAACCAGTATTTTAAGAATTATAACGGGTCAAAGTTTTAAGTTTTGTCACTCACTGACTGACTGACTGACTGGCCGATCATCAAAAGTCTAAGGCACTTCTAGCAGACCTAGAAGCTTCAAATTTGGAATATAAGTAGTGTTTGGTGTATGAATCAAGGAAAAACTAAAAAATCTAGAAAATACCGCAGAAAATTAAAATTAATTCAGTAAAAAAGACGCTAGATGTCGCTATTGACGGAACATTTTGTGCATCGCTCTTTGAATTTTAATTAAATTAAAATATAAAAACATCGTTTTGTGTGCTGATTTGTGTGTGATGTGCTGGGACTTGTACTAAACTATGTTATTCAAGCACTATTTATGAATATTTGAATCAGATTTTACGAAAATACGGAAATTTACCCTCCACCGAATTTTAATTCATGAATGGGGCTTTTGGTGAGTAATTTATGGAAATTGTGAAGAAATCACTGAAGAGGAATTCAAAAATTAGCATACTACATGAAATGTGAGTTAATTCAGTACAATTATTTAATTGAATCATCGACGACAGCGCCATCTAACTGAAACTGCAAAACAATCAACGATCTAAGGTTGCGCGCCATCTATTAGTTCTGCTCGGAGCTACTGTGATTCTTAGGGCACTCAAATCAACGTACGATTTAGTTCCACCTACTATCATCAACAGAGGGAGCTGTACATATGATTCGCAATGAATGCGACTTGCGACTCGCGTTTTTGACCATTCTTGTTCTTGTTGGAAGTGTTAAAGCGCAGGAATCGTCAATTTGTGAATACAACAGACTAAGAAGCATTTACCGTCCAGATTTGTCAAAAATTTTAACATCAAAGCCTCCCAGAAAAACGCATAGAGACAGGGAGTGGGCTCTTAGAAAAACTGTAGCTGAAGCTCAAGAAGTAGTACCGGAAAAGAGAAAACGGAAGGCTACCTACAAAAATAAGAAAAGTTCATAAGTCAGAGAGAGGGCTTTAAGAAAATTCGTTGCTGGTAGATATACATATATACAATAAGTAGAAGGTACCGAAAAGGAAAAAATTAGAACTGTCTACAAAATACAAAAAGAAATGAGATCCCATCAAAAACAATACTTGTAAAAAAAACAAGTCTCGCAACTCAGTTGTTCTGCGGTAAAAAGTTGTGAGATCCATGTAATACCAAGTCGGTTATTAATTTATTCAGTCTCTACTTAAGCGACTTTCTGTCTTAATACGTTCAGTCTCTAAGACCACGATCGTGGTCTATAACAATTGAAAATCAATTGTGTCTGGAATCTCCGTACTCGAAGCATTAAGTTGTTACGTAATAATTAACAGCATCTTATAGTGACGCATATCAATATTAAAATTCTTTAATGTTTTATATAAATATGTTGAGACTTGGCCATCGCCTGAAAACACGTGTTAATTCAATCGCCTGAAAACACTTGTAAATTCAATTATTTAGTGCGATGGCCAAGTCTCAATATATTTATATAAAACATTAAAGAATTTTAATATTGATATGCGTCACTATAAGATGCTGTTAATTATTACGTAACAACTTAATGCTTCGAGTACGGAGATTCCAGACACAATTGATTTTCAATTGCTATTGACCACGATCGTGGTCTTAGAGACTGAACGTATTAAGACAGAAAGTCGCTTAAGTAGAGACTGAATAAATTAATAACCGACTTGGTATTACATGGATCTCACAACTTTTTACCGCAGAACAACTGAGTTGCGAGACTTGTTTTTTTTACAAGTATTGTTTTTGATGGGATTATTATATACTCGTATAGTTTAATTCTTATTTTTGGAAATAATATTTTATCTAAATACAATTAGGAATGAACTGACTAACTGTCCTAAACATTCTATTGAGCTGGTCACACACGAACCACCAAACACTGCTACAGGTTTCCAGCGCCAAGCAGTTCACTCTATTTTTAAACGACTTCAAAAAAGGAGGAGATTCTCAATTCGACAGGTATGTTTTTTTTTTTAAATTATGTTTGTTACCTCAGAACCTTTGGACCGACTGGGTGAACCGATTTGGATGATTCTTTTTTTGTTTGAAAGCTGGTGCTTTCTGTGTTGTCCCATTTCAATTTGATCCAATTCTGAAAAAAAAAATAACTATACACATCTTAAATTTGCCTTAATAAAAGTTGACTTTTAGGGCAATTGAAGTCGGTTTCCAGTTCTGTTTGAACGCATTTTCTTGTTCATACAATTTGTAGGGCATGCCGTGACGGCTGCTCGCTGCATCAGGTCAGTAGGCCACACAAAACACAACCGTCCAAACAACTGTGGCTGTTGTTTCGTTTGCGCCCAACCTTACACATACTGTGACGGAGGGTGACAGGCGCGGCGGGGAAGAGTGCACCTACACAAGGCGTTTTGTAGCGCTATAGTAAATTATAAATTATAGCAAATGAAGAGTTTAAGTTCGATCATTCCTTTTATGAATTGATTTTGTTTTAAATATTTAATACTGTATTTTGTATATTGTTATTTGTTACTAGGACTGCGCCAGTTAGATACGCCGAATCTTCAATGAGAAATGGTTTTGGATTGAGGCTGCTTCACAAGTTTCTCAGTATTCCCTTCCTGAGACTTCAGAAGACGATGTTACTAGAACAGCTGCAAAGAAATCAGAAAGACATGGAAGAAACAGAAAAGGAACTAGATGACTTCCAGGTATGCATGTATCTTATTCGTTCGATTTGTTTAAACGATTGTTGTCATGAAGCTAAAAAGATGTTACTGTGCCGCCAGGGCAGGCGATAATCTTTTTACCTTCATGATTGTTGTATATTTCTATAAATTTTATACACCTCAAACTGCTTTAAAGATTTTAAGTGGTTGACACGTTTTGGACAACGTTTTTTTCTTCTCCACAGAATTCAGAGGAGTCTCACTACAGCCTGTTCGTGGACCGCCTTGCGAACAAGCGTCGCCAGAACACGGCGCCCCCGGAGCCGCGTCCCAACAACGACCGATCGCCCAGCATTGTTCTGGGCGCGGGGAAACCGATCGTACCCAACAATGTTAATCCATTGGTGAGTTGATGATTTAATACTAGCTTTGGCCCGCGACTTTGTCTGGGTGGACGTTAGAAATTATCACACGGGAAAGGCTTCTAGGTGAGAATTTTACATGCCCTACGCGTATCATCACTAAGAAAAGTGCGACGAAGGCCAAGTGTGAACCTATTTTACATAGGTTTAAAAAAGGACGCATGTATTCATTCGATGATTATCATTTGTATTTAATAACAACAGTATATTTTTTCCAGTTGGCACAATCTCTGAACCCTACGGTAGTCAAAACGCCAACTAATCCTGAAGTCACAAAACCCAAACAGACTCAGTATGTAAGCGCGGAGCTAATGAAGCCCAAGCATTCTGTCAGCATGGATATGACACCCTCGAGATTGGTGCACCAAGACAGGTAAGTTGCAGCCATGTGATCGTTGCGTAACCAGAGTTTATGAATGTAATTATTACTTTAAAATTGCTATCTTTAATATAAGTGTGTTAATTACTAAACATACTTATATTGGACATTTTAAATCCCTTCATTTTTGACAACGGAAATTAATAAGTAACTCATAATGTAAGTAAATTATACATAATGTAAATAATTCAAAAAGAGCTAAAGAACCGACACTGAAATTTATAATATAAATCGCCGCCTCCGTGCCTAATGGCTAACATTGGACGAACAATCCAGAGGTCCCGGATTCGATTCCCCCTGGGGCTACCTATCTGTTTGGTTGGTGGTACGGCATTTTCTATGTCCGCCTGGCTAATACAACCAGGTTACCTTAGTCTTCCGCAAAACAGCAGTGTTAATAGCACTGTGGTGTCCATTAGCTTGCGACTTATGGGTGCGCATGCCTACCATCTAACGACCTTATCGTCACTTACCACCAGCTGAGATGAAGGCCAAGTGTAGACTAAACAATTTATTTTTAATTTAAAGATATATTTTTTGTACAGTGAGCAGGCGACCCCTGCCGCCGCCGTATCATCGCCGGCGTCGGCACTGGACGAGTTCTATGCGGGCACGCTCGACAGCAGCTTCCTGGACGACCTGGCCCCCATACCCAGCACCAACCAGGATATCAACTACGACAGTGACAGGTGCAGTATCAACATCTTTGTTATCAGTTACAAAGACCACAGAAAACTGTTTATTTAACAACAATTTCTGCCCAACAATATTATTATTAATGATTTGTTGAGTCAATCGTCACATTATATTCTCAGCGGTTTATACAGTATGAGTGCGTTTCCACTGTTGACCGACCGAAATAGGATTTGCAGCCGAAACCGAATCTTCGGTTTACTCTATTTCGTTTCAGTTCGTTCAGCTCTCAACGTTGTTTTTGCTCGACCTTAATTTAAATATTGTACGGTAGTACGTAACCCTTTGCGTGCAAGCCCGACTAGCACTTGGCCGTTTTTTAAATTACTATTTGTATTATTACAATTTATGGACGCTCCGATTAAATACTCTTTCGTTGCGCTGCTGCAAAGCCAAAGAGTTTTTAATCTGAGGCTGAACGTAACAAATTATATGTATATATAAACTATTTTTGTTGCTGTTTAGATAATGAAATGCCTTCTTTCTGAACAGGATGGATTATAGAGCAATTTAATTCAGTAAACATGTAGCTTAATATTTAATTTCTTTATTACAGTGATGATGGAAATGTAAAAAATCCGATGGTTGCCTTTGATCAAGACGACTTAGACCTCGATAGTCCAACGTTGGACAGAACATTTAAAAAGAAGACCACGGACATGTCGTCGAGATCGAAAGATGACGACGAATTCCTCAGAGAAAGGTTTATGAGCCAAGCTACAATTCATCAAGACAGTATAAGGATAGATAACAGTGGCAGTATAACTATGATAACAGGCGACCATGACCTTCAAATGAAATTAGATGATTTCCCTCTTTGGGCTGGGGACTCGAGCGCTCGACGTTCTCCAGAAGGTAAATAAACGTTTCATATAAGTTAAATGTGCGTCATTGACCAACCACATACGAGACAGCTTTTTGACAACACATTAGACTAATATGTCTTATACACTAGTTTCAACCACTGGTGACATGGCGTGCACTTCCCCTGCGCACCTCATTGCTTTTGCTCGTGATATACCTACCGGTACTCGGTGTGGTTGGTAGTAGGTTATTTTATATGTCCGTTTAGCTACCACCATGTCACCTAAGTCTGTCGCCAAACAGCAGCGTAGCAGTGTTGTGTTCCGGTATGATAGTTAAAAGAGCCGGTGCTTCATTAGTTTGAGGCTTCTGGTTGTGCACGCTTACCTTCCAACGGCCTTATCCTCACTTACCATAAGGGGAGATGAAGGTCAAGTTCAAAATTATCATGTAAAAATACAAAACCTAGGTGTGCAAACACTTTGTGAGGCTTGATTTGTTTCGAAGTATTTAGCCAATAAATAAACTAAAATTTAATTATTTTATTTTCTCGACATCCTAACCTGGCGTCCTATTTTAGATAATAACTTATCAAAGTCAGCTCTTTTATTTTTAAAGAAATGTATGGAGACATCCTAAAAAAAATTATATTCGAGAGAAAAAAAATACCACAAAATAAAACCTAAATAATGTAACATTTCAGGCGGAGAAGATCCGGATGTAGCAAAAGAACGTCAAGAAAAGGTGATTTTATTCAATTTTATAATATAACACACATAACATATTGCAACTTATTATATGTCCCAGAGTCCACCTATCTGGTATATATGGACCAATAAACGGATCTTGAATTGTTCTCGTTATAATTGACGAGGATTCACCTCTTACCACTGTAATTTAATTTTCTAACTTTCAGGACAAAAAGCACAAAAAGAAGAAGTCGAAAGAAAAAGACAGAGGTGACTCCAGCGAAAAGTCAGAACGTAAGGAAAAAAAGCAAAAGTACAAGAAGTCGAAAAGCGAAAAGAATCCACAACAAGACTTGCTGGCGCCAGTCACCACAGGTGATTTCAATTACGAAGAATATGACAGTATCTAGATGTAGGAAAGAAGTTGTTCCTATCGAATATATACACATTCCAATATTATACTAAGCATATTTTTAATCAAATAATATTAAGCCGAGTTTCAACTAAAGCTAATGGCATGCAAAAGAAAGTCAATTTATAATCTCGAATTATTATTAAGATGCTGCCGACAGTTATTCTTCCTTTTTTGCGCTTTGGCGATTTCTCCTTAAGGTAAAAGTTTAACAATACAGGAATCTTCACAGCTCGAAACTCGTTCGACCGTCCTACCCCTTATATAATACTAATAAGAATATTCCACAGGTTCTATACCTCGTTGCCGTCTTTGTTGCGTAATGGGCTGAATAAAGTTAGGTCTTCCTTTAAATAATCATGTATAATGTATGTGTTATAGAACGGGCGCACGATAAAGTGCAAAGAGCGAGACGAAGTATATTACAATTTTGTAACACATTTATATATCTTCCATAGTTTATTGATAAAACTTTGTAGGCAATCCGGAAATAAACAACCAACATACAATGCAGTAGGAAAATTTAATTCAGGTCTCCCGTTCTAAATAATATGCCTACTTTATGATACTTCTATTAGCTTTAAAGATTAATTATTGTTTGTACTTCTTTTGGAACTTCAGTTTTGGGTTCTCGGAAGATTTTGACAATTTGGCTGAACATCATTGATCACAAAATTATTGTATTAACTAAATTGAGATCTATATACTATTTATATAATAACATTTTATCATCAACTGCATAAGTCCACTGCTGGACATGAATCTCTCTCAGATCGAGATATCGAATGGTCTCTCCTTAACGGGAGTTACCAGAATCACGCTTATCAGTTACCAAGTGATAAATGAAAAATTTATACTTTAGACAGCTATTTAGATTTTGGGTGATAAAAATATTACAAACATGATTGCAAATGAAATATTTTTAAACTAAGTCATTTTAAGCTAATAACTTTAACAAATATATATTTGCAAGTTTGAATTATATTTGTAAGTACCTATAATAACAGACATTCATTTAGATCATATTTTGTATGTGAATTGTACGTTTTGTAATATTCTAAAACGTTGTTGTCCATGTTTGTTGGTGTAAATAAAATTATTTTATGAAATTAGTTTTCATTGTTAAGTACTTACGTATCTGTTCCGGTTAGTCCATTGCTCCTGAAATATTTCTCCCATGGTAATTTGGTAAATCGTATCCACATATTGGGTTCATTACCCAGGGTAACCAACTGGGCCCTTATTGCTAGGCCTCCGCTGTCCGTTCGTCCGTCAGTCAGCGGGATGTATTTCATGACATAGGTAGATAAGACAGTTGAAATTTTCATAGAATGTGTATTTTTGTTACCGCTATAACAACAAATAATAAAAATGACAATAAATAAAAGAAGGCTCCTCTACTAAATACTTGTCTCCATGATTACAAACTTAACGTTGCAGTTGAAAGCCATACAACGGGTATAGAATTTAACTGCAAAGGTTGTTTTTCTCGAGAGACGGAGTCACTTCCGCGATTTATAGTACTGGTGGCGCCATCTTGTGACGACGAATTCTGAATGTGATTTATTGCACGATCGAACCATTCATCCATCTCTCGACATTCAATATGGGAAAGTGCTTCTCACCGACCTCTGCAGCCAAAGAGCTGACTGGAATTTTACTATACTATGTATTACATCAATAGCTTCTATAACAGCCGCAAAGATCGTTGAAAGTACTGTAGAAAAAAAAATAGGGATAGGATGTGCATTTCAACAAAAGAAGTTTAATAAATAGAGTACATTCTATTCAAAATGTAAATGTACAACCACATCGATAATTTTATTGGTTAGGTTATAAAAATTGGACCACCTGTGAGAAGTCCACGCTGTTTAACAATATTACAAACAAAAATCTCTACATAACAGAACTTACAGATATTAGTCAACTTTATTTTATACATACTATGGTACATGATTAACACTTATATTTTGCCTACCATTATATTTTATACATCCTATTTAAAGTAGATAATAATTTTCTTTTCGTAATAAGTTAATAAAATTATAAAATATTCTCTTCTGTTAGACATTAGGCAATTGTAAGGCTAATGTAGATATTGAAAACAATATTTGGTGGTTTATAAGGGCCATCTCATTTAAACAAATATCGCTGAACGACTGACACCGGTATTGACTCCATCAAGTCGTCGTAACAATGTCTTTAGAAACTGAATTCTTTCAGATAGTTGTTACAAGACAACTTAATTCATCGTGACCATGTATTCAGATACAATGAAATATTCCAAATAGTTGTTACAAGACAACTTAATTCATCGTGACCATGTATTCAGATACAATGAAATATTCCAAATAGTTGTTACAAGACAACTTAATTCATCGTGATCATGTATTCAGAAACAATGAAATATTCCAAATTAATTCATCGTAACTATATCTTCAGATACAATTAAATCCTCCAAATAGTTGTTACAATACAATTCGTCGTAACCATGTCTTCAAGAACAATTAAATCTTCCAAATAGTTGTTACAACTTAATTCATCGTAACTATATCTTCAGAGACAATGAAATCGTCCAAATAGTTGTTACAAGACAACTTAAAGACTTTTGAGCAGATGTATGTCTTTAAAATACATAAACAAATTATGTTTCTATTAAACGAACAATTATTGAAACTAGCAGTATAAAATAAAAGGTAAAACTTAATAAATGCTTTTGAAAAGATCGCTTGCAGAGAAATGCGCAAAATCTACTCCGACGTTCACGACACGACGTTTAAGGATTAAACCGGAATTAAATTACATCCCAAACCTGGATACGGAATAGACTTTTTTTTCTCGTATTTTACTCTTACTTGGGTTCAAAATAATTTATAGTTAAAAAACACGCATGGAGCTTCCATGGTGCATAATTATTGTATTGTAATTGGAACTATATACAACCGCACAGTTTCATGATTAAAAAAATTGAAGTAGGTTAAAATTGACTTTCTAAATACAAAGATAGTTTGTTAGTTACATACAAGTTGACTTAATATAAAGCATGTAAAAACCAGAAAAAACATCCGCCGTTCGCGAGGTCAATTCTTCAGGTCAAGGATACTTTAATTTCAGACTAATAAAATACACTGATTTAAAAAGAATTTGGGGTGCCTTGGAAAACTGACCCAGGTTCTTGCTTTTAGAAAACCTAGTTTTGGGGTCTTGGGTCCAATGGCGTCGATGAGCTGGGGCTGCGAAAAGCCCATTAAACTTAAACTTTCACCCAGACTATTTTCAAACAGGATTTCGTAAAAAAAATTACTTAACAGAACTACGTGTCACAAACGTTCAGCGCTATTCGTGCCTTTAGAGACTACTCGCCCTTATTGTGCTTTTAATTATAAATAACAAAATAGTATTTAATTTTTTAGACACACTATACAAAGCACTTTGTACTCAGCTTTAATAAGTTTGATTTTGGCTTTGAAATGTAATATATATATTTTAATATCTATAAGTTTTTGCACTCCAGACGTAAAATTAAAATTACATTTAAATTAAAAAAAGTCGGAATTCGTTATAGTGCAAATTTATAAAAAAATACGCACTTGTAAAACAATAAAACGAAAGTAAAACTTATCGACTATATGTCAAAGGCTATTATTGCTTAGAAGACAGGAGTTGTAAAAATTAGTAATTTATTTAACGATTCCCTGATTTCTTGTCGTTTTTACTATGTACTTTAAGCAAACATATCGGTAACTGTCGAGTCAAAATCTAAGGCCATTGGTTTATTAATAACTTTAGAGCTATGCTTTATTATTACATATAAAATAAAACAATTAGCATAAAATGTGCGCAGGAGAAAAACAAAAGCACGTAGTAGTAAACTGTAGACTATTTCAAAATTATAGCAACTTATTAATTTTTGATAATTCTTACTTGCCTCAAAATTATATCTGAAAATACATCTATCTAATGAATCTATTTATGGCAAATTCTATACAGCGAAATTTTAAAACCTACAAGACGAAGTATTCGATAAAAGTAAATATTGTCCCCAAAATTGTTTTTAGAACATCTGGATATCGAGAATAGGTATACATCATTATTTTTATTTAAAGAGATAGTTCTATTTTCGTCCTTGAACACATTCTATGTAAATGTTTAGGATTTTTTGACATGGTATTTCCACTCCTTGTAATTAAATATCAAATTTAATAGGCTATTGAAAGAACGCACATCATTCAAGTCATAGCATAGCTGCTCGAAAACATAGACACAACAGATTTACTACATTCTAAATGACTAACATAACTATGTAAGGTTATTTATTGTACACTGTAGATTGGCGCCTGGCATGCTTTTCCTTATGAAAACAAACATTTCAACCATTTTGTTCATGTCATATGATTTTATTGTACGATTTACACCGAATGGCGGAGCGGGTTTTACCATGTGCCAGACGAAATTAATGCATCTATACAGTATTTTAATTTCATATTTGCATCGAATGTATACAGCTTGTAACCCGGTGGGATGCCGGTGGATCCGTTCGTCTGCCGCCGCGTGCGCTCGGGTGTCGTGTCGTCGCCGTTTACACAGTTAAATCATTCAAATGGCCAGAAGTGGCGTGAACTAAACAGTTTGCGACACGGGAGAGCGTGCCTGTGGCGGAAGCGCGCATTTCAAATTTTTCCCGTTCAGTGTAAATCGTTAATATTCTTATTTTAGGTTCTGGCAGTACAGTCAGCATCAACTACACATTATCATATTATTACAAGATTCGTGTTCATAGTTTTATGCTGAATGTGACACCCTCACTATCTAAGCGCTCAATAACGTGTGACGTGAACAAATCACAACTTTTATTTATGAAATACATTTTTTAGGAATGTTATCCATATACAGTGGAAACCTGAAGCCATATAATTTTTTTTATAAAGAGGTACAGAATGTGAAAGTTTTATGACATTAATTGAATAAAAGCAAGAAATATATTTAAATGTAAAAAATTTGGCGTAAAGTAAAAATATAAAACGTGAGTATATCCAATCGAAGTAATGTAGATTCAATTTACTAGTAATTACAATAATATTATGTGCTCTTAATTTTCGAACTTTATCCTACGTTGCAAAATAATTGGATGCATTCCTAGATTTACTTAAATATTAACTAAATAATCTTATTTACAATCTCTACAACTTAATTGTTCAATATGCATTAATAGAATGTCACCCTACCCATCTCAAGGGAGCAATGTGTCTATAATAGTTTACCAAAGTTATCTCACCAATGTTCACGTTTAGGGGGGGGTGTCGCGGCGGGGGCGCGCGGGGCCGTCAGTCCACGCGGGACGACTCTGTGAAGCTGTCGTCCAAGTAGCTCTGCAGCACGTGCGCCTGCTGGCTCACTGAATGGCCACTCAACGATTCAAAACTAACGTTCTGTTCCACGAAGGTATTGTGCATTTGATGTGACGAGTCCATAGGAAACTGTCCGGTCCACGGATCACTTAAATTTTCATGCGGTCTCCGTACACTAGAATCGAAACTCGGCAAAGTGTTCCAAGCCTGTGCACTCGGTGTATTATGTATGGTGGGAATGTTGTCGTGACGAGGCGGCTGCGGCTGCGGGGGGTCCGTATTGAATACCTGCGTGCCCCACACCAACGATTCGATGCTGGTCACGGGGCTGCGACCGATCTGGTTGAACCTGTCTAGACCCCACGAAGCGGTGGTATCACTGATCGGTGCGGTCGGTATTATTTCTGGCACTTTGTTCACGGATCTACCGTAAATGTCCTGCGAGCGCGCACCCCCCACTGCCCTCGGAGGCGGGCCGCCCTCGGGGCTAGGCAGGTGACAGTCCGCGCGCATCATTGGGCTATAATTGCCGACACTGACAGGGCTCTTCTTGTTGCTAAGCGTTGGATTCTCAACACTAGGTCTTGGCGAATAAGGGCTTTGATGTATGCGGTCTTGTCTGGACATAGGGCTGTATTGCCCCGACGTTTTACTGGAGCTGTTTCTGTGAGAATCACTTTTGACTCCTATTCCAGGATCAGGACTCGGGTGTGTAGAGGGATGAGGTGAAAACGGAGCAGGATGTTTTGGCATTGGACTGTAGTTACCTGTATTCCAAACGCCAGGTTTTTGTATGTCGGGTTTAACAATTTGACTGGTGTCGGGGCTCGGTTGTGCGGAATAAGGACTAGGTTGTGAAGAATATGGACTAGGCTGGGTGGAGTAGGGGCTGGGTTGAGTGGAGTAGGGGCTCGGTTGAGCGGGACTCGGTTGAGCAGAGTATGGGCTTCTCTGCGAAGAAAATTGGGCATCTTGTCTTGTCAAAGGACTGTAGTTTCCATAGTTCCAGCTACTGGGATTCTTCATGTCTTGCTTAACTCCTACAGTCTCAGGGCTAGGTTTGTTGTCTAAGGAAGTTGTGGGACTACACTGTTCTATGGCTTTACTGTGCTTTAATTTGCTCTGACTCTCTAATCTATTTATAGGACTCGCTTCGGACATGTTATTAGGCGTCGTTTTAAACTGTCCTAAATTCCAAGAGTTACTTTTAATTACTGATTCTGACTGAACATCAGGGCTATTGTTTACTTGACTGTCAGGTTTTGGAAGAGGACTAAAGTGGGGACTTCCTAAGTCAGTTTTGATAGAGTCTGACCTTGGAGTCGATGAGGAATCTGGTTTAGATTGTGCTATAGGGCTTAACAATTTTGGAGTACCACCACTCGCTGAACGCCTGCCGTCAGACTCTGCATCCTCTCTGCTGGAAGATAAATCTGCCATCTTGCCTTGAGGCGATTTCAACCGCAAATCTGATGATACCTTGTTAGGACTAACTTCCATAACGTTTTTAGGTTCTTGGAATACAGACGAAGAAGACTTAGATTCTGCGTCTGTGCTAGTGTTTTCCGAAGCTTCAGTTTTCGGAGACGCTTTTGCCGTACTTTCTGGTTTCATTTCTGCCTCTGTTTTCTTACCTTCGTCTTTCTTATTTTTGCTATCTTCTTCAGCTTTTTCTTTGGCTTTCACCTTTTCAGGGTCAAAACTGTCTTTTAAATCCTGTAATTCTTTACCTGTGTACAGTCGTTTCATGCCTCTAGGCAGAGCTCGACAAGAGCTGAGGTTAAGGGATTCAATATGAGAGCATTTTTGAAGGAGTCTCTTTATCGGCTCTAGCGATACCGATGATCCACAGAGATTGAGAACCCTGCAATACAAAATATGTTTGGGTTACACGTCGCTCTAAATATGTGAACGTACATAAACAGAGTAGGAAGTAGACCGATTTTGCAAATGAACTATACAAGAATATAAGTATGGCCGAATCCTTATCCTTTGGAGAGACCAGTAGCTTCACAAATGAAATCTTCCCGCGACTTGAGGCTATATTACATTCAAGACAAACTTAGAAATAGCATTTGAAAATCCACGGACTATACGCTCGCTGTAATCACATCAGGGCCATTATATTAAAAAGTACCTCAACATAGTCAAAACTGAACTAAATGGTGCAACCAGCTTATTGCAGTGCAACCAGTTCAGCACAATATCGACACCTACTAAGCAAGTAATATATGCAATAAAGTTTATTAACATTTGTTGATTGATGATGATGATTAACCCTTTACCAGGTCGTGGGACCGTCTAGAATGAACACTGCTGACCATAGGCAATATAAAATGACCACACCCAAGATGCTTGAATCTATCGTCTCCCTATGTGACCTTAACCAATCGTCAGTCATATGATGGCCAATATATGATTAACCTATTTCAAAAAAGGTTTTACGATTTGTTATTTGAAATTGGGGGATGCATTTTACTCTAATTTGGTCCAAGCGAGAACCGATTTTAATTAAAGTTTTTAAATTAAATAGGCTTATATATTAAGTGCAGTCCCATTTCAATTTAAACCAAATATTCTATCATTACGATTCTTAGTTATTTTTGAACGTGGTTTATCCATACTAATATTATAAATGCCAAAGTTTGTTTGTTTGGGCAAGTAGTTCCTGTGGGATACGCGGGCAAAAGCTAGTTATTTCATATTAGATTGTTTGATGAAGGACTTACTTGAGCCTGCTCTCTGAGGAGTCAGCGAGGGCTCGCACCGCGTCGTCTAGGACTCTTGCGGCCGACGCCCACGAGAGATCCAGCTCGATCAGGCTGTGCGACCACTTCTCACAGATCAGCTCCAGGCACGCGTTGTTCTGACGCGTCACGTTGCAACCTGATACAATGTTATACATATATCACTATTATAATAAACAGTTTATTTGTCCATAAGTTGCCTTCCGAAGCACTGAATCATCTTATTTTTCAGACAATCAGGTGATTCAGCCTGCAATGTGTAACCAAGTTGGAGAAAGTCTCACAAAGTGATTATGACAATGTCCCCACCAGGAATCAAACCAGGTACCTTCTGATTGTGTAGCGCGTGTGAGTCGAACACTCAGACAACTGCGTCACTGATGCCGTTTCAGTACCTATCATCAATTATTGTATACACTGTCAACGGTGTAAATGCCCTACCTCCGAGGAAGAGATGTTGTAGGTCCCAGGCGGGTACACGCACGAGCCCCGAGTCTGTGAGCCGCTGCAACCCGCGGAGGTCGAGCAGCCGGAGCCTGGTGGCGCCCCGCACCAGACGAGATAGAGCGTCGTCGCCCAAGCGGTACTCGCCCACTTGCACGCGCTCAGACGCCGCCTCCCCAGCTATAGATAATTCTTCCAGGGCTGACCACCCTTCCGACTCCATCTAATGTGATTGAAAATGAAAGATCTATTAAAAAGGATTTTTTCGCATGGAAAATTTGTGCCATGAAGTCGCCAGCGACATTGACTCATCTAAAGGTTGCTCGTTCGGAAATCTATTAATACATGTATTAATATATTTCAATGCCAGACCATTATCTTCTCATGAAGACGATAGTTTCCTTCACAAAAAAGTATTTTTATCATTCATCCGTAAGCTCTAAATTACACATTGTTGTTTAATTGAAAATTGATTGATGGAATAAAGTGACAAGGATTTATAGTATATTTAGTTACCTGTTGAGCCGTAGTGGTGGAAGCCAGGACGAGCTGCGAGTTAGCAGCTCGGAATACTCGCATCTTGGGGCAGCCTTTCTGCAGAGCCTCCAGCGGCACGGCGGCCGGGTGAGACGTTGCTTGAGCACCAGATATGTCCAGCACCTCAAGGTTATGGCAATGCGCCTGCAAGTAATCACACACTTTTTTATTCATTTTGTTAAAATAATTACAGCTAATAATAGATAGGTTGAATATCACAAAACGGCGTATAGCGACGCCCGTATTGGATCGTCACTGATGTCTCCTAGCCCAGAGACTTATAAAACCTATACGAATAGATCTTATTACTTACTAACTAAGCATAAATTTAATGAAATACCGGTACACCTACTGTTTAAATTTTAGCAATTTTGGCCACACTTTAGTGCGTGAAATTCTGTCGTTGACTTTAGGTTGTATGTTAATATAACTTATTTGTGTGTGTAATTACCGCTACGGAAGCCAGTATCTGTGGTAGTGCAGTGAACTTATTGTTGGCCAGTATGAGATGTGTGAGCCGGCCGCCGAAATTCTCCGCGATCCGGGCCATCGACGACGCGGATAGACAGGTGCTTGACCCTCCCGTCTCAGACTGCAAACGATACAAGTTTTATATTACATACATGTTATATTTATTACTACAAGCATTATTGAAAATACCGCGTGATTCTGGTCTTTAATAACCGGCCAAGTGCGAGTCGGACTCGCGCACCGAGGGCTCCGTACAGAATATGAATAATTAATATACTGAAAAATCATAAATATTATACACCAAACAATGCTCTAACGCGCCTAAATACCTAACATTTTCTTCCGCGTCACTAAATGACGCCACTAGTAACATAAATCGCACAAGTAACCCGTTTCTAAAACAAAACAAACTTTACTTTGCAGCTAATTTCCATACACGTATGGCTTTCAACTACAAAGGTAAGGTTGTAATCATAAAAAAAGGTTTCTAAGTAAGGGAGCTCCCTTTTATTTTTAATTTATATTCATTTTTACGGTTTCGTACCCAAAGGGTAAAAACGGGACCCAATTACTGAGACTTCGCTGTCTTTGGGTACGACTAAAAAGGACTGAAGAAACTGGGCATCAAATTATTGCCCAAATTATTGTTATATTAGGTTGCTCATACAACATACAACTGAAGGCTAAATGCAAACCTATCATACATTAAAAAACATTTAAAAATGCTGCTACCAATCCTTTTATTTTTTCCACATAAATCTTTACGACACTCACAGGATGAAATGAAGCTATCCTATTCTAAAGTCGAGACCACACGGCCAGGTAATTTATAGACTCAGCTATAGAGTTTATTTCGCTTTTCCGAAAATGCCGATAGATTTCATTTACTTTAAAAAATATTTTAAAATATGAATTAATTAAATATTACGGTGAGTGATAAGTCTAGCCGCTGCAGCTTGGGCAACCCCTGGACGAGCTCGAACAGCTGGTCGGGGGTGATGCGTCCCCAGCCAGCCAGGCTGAGCTCGGCCAGCTCGGGGCAGTAGTCCGCCACGCACGCTAACACCCACGACTCGTTGCTCACTTTCCATTGAGCTGAAATTATATAAATTACAGATGCAAATTAAAAAGTAACTCTTACCTTTTGAAGACTATTATAGATAGATAAGAAGATAATTTAGCACGAAATCTGATTCTATCTCATATAGAGCACTAAAAACTATGTTAGGTAAATAGTGCTAATAATGCCTAATGCCAGTAAATATTCAAGAGCGAAATTCGAACTTGTCAATTAAAGAACTCTCGGGTCGTATGACTGGTGCATCTAAATCATTCACACTAACCGGAGAGCAAATAGCACTAGAGGGGACAGACCTCCACTTAATGGTCTTAAACTGTATACCCCATTTCACTGCCAGTGCATGCGCTAATTTTAAAAAAGAGTTTTGATATTTAAATAATTTACTGTGTAATTTTAACAAACTATTTAGGTGTAGGGATACAAATAACATATTAGTGCAATAAACTATACATACAACCTATATATGTATTTGTATACACACAATGAGACTTCCCCCATCTCCTTATATAAACTAGTATACTTCTCGACAGCCTAATGACTATCACAAAATACTGTTCTGTCAGTATAATAGCAAAGGGAACAGCAAAGGCACAATGAGCCTCATTTATTATTACTGACTAGTAGGTTCCCCGTGGGTCATCTTTATTTCAAGTTGTTAGTCCAAGTGGTTTTATAGAGGATGTTGATAAGAGTATGTCAATCAGTCTGGGAAGTCTTTTATAGATATGTATTCAGTGCTAAAATTTTGAAATCAGGAGGAAATATCACAGTTTTTATTTTAACCTACTTATATGGTTTACTCATTATCATTACTGTACTATAAAAACAATTATAGCCCATAGCTGTTAGTCATATTATGAAAGAAACAATCAATGCGCCAAATTAATAAGAGAAAGTGTACTTATTTAACTTTAACTTACCAATGTTTAAACTTTGACATTTGGACAATCGGTTTTCGAGAAGCCAGACCAGTTTATAGTCAGTTTTGCATTTTTCACTCGTATATTGCGCAAGATCTACATTCTTCCACAACTCTGGCCTACAACTCACGCTATGCCACTGCTTGCACACTCTTCCTAGCCTGCAATCAAACCACAAAAATTAAACTTTGCAAAAATTAAAGATAACATTGTAAGAACGTAAACGTAAAGAATTGTAAGAACAAATTTTTCTTTGAAATTGTTTATCAGCATTTTTGGTATAACAGAAGAAAAAAAAGAATCAATAGACTAACGATAAATGTGAAAACTGGCGGATAATAGAACTAATCATTGCAATTAGTAACTTAGATTTTTTGTAAACTGTATGAAAATTTTGTCCAATGTTGAGATAAAGGAGAATCAATGGTTTTTGAGCAGACATGACAAAGAGAGTTGTGCCCATACTTAGGTTAACTGTGATGGAAAATCAGCCGCCTCATACAAATAAAAAGTTTAATGATTTTAATACAGATAGACTTAACAAAACCGAAAGGAATAATAAAATGTTATAAACTAAAATGGTAAAAATGATTCCTTGTTGAATTTCCTTTTTTTTCTTCTTCTAGGAATTGAAAAAAAAAACTCTGTAAATTTATAGATTATATATGTGGTTCCAAAAATAAAATTAGCTAATGATAGGTATACATATTTATAGGGTATAATTCAAAAGCCATGGAACCTTGAGTGTGCAAGTTCCACTAGCACTTGGACATATACAGGCTTTTTTTGAGAAAAAAATGCATATACATATTTAACCAATAACTTTAAGTAAATGCAAACATTACCTAATAACTGCAGGTAGGGTCCCTTCTGAAGAAACAACACACTCAAATATTTTAGTGAGAATTTCTTCAGGCAT
Source organism: Carcina quercana (assembly GCA_910589575.2). NCBI lineage: Eukaryota > Metazoa > Arthropoda > Insecta > Lepidoptera > Depressariidae > Carcina > Carcina quercana. Next base: position 9,398,630 of record OU342429.1, read on the forward strand.
TGACTCTGCCCAAGGACTTTGTGGTCCAGTATCCTTGGTTTCCGCTGCACTAACCCTACTTCTTTCAGTCTTTTCACTTTTACCTGCAAATAAAGTATTTTTATACCCATTTTTTGGCAAACTCTGGTAAAGTATTGATTAAAGGAAAAGGCAAATTATACAATCCATTTTTGGATATGCTAAAGTACAATGAATTTTAAAGTAATTTTCCTTGTAACATTTAAATTTGTCTACAGTAATTTTAAAACTACTGGTTTGTTAATAAACATATGCTGTGTAATTTGATTTTAAATACAGAAACGAATATTTTGCATTTTCCTCTTTTATTGTAATTTTAAAATTAATAATGTTCACTTATTTACAGACAAGTTATGGTACATCCAAAATTTGACCCTAAACCACTTCCACATATTTCTTTATTGATGCCAGCTTAGATTATAGTTTGTATTAATCACTGATTGTTACATCTCCTTTTTTTAAATCGAACAAAAATTATTCGTAATTTATTTATCCATGGTAATAGTAATTATTAGTAGAGTAATTAGGTTACTCACCTTTACTTTTATTACTTTTCCCACTGCTGGGTTTACGCGTCTTGGGGCGCGGATGCCTCGGTTTTGTAGCGGCAACACTCATGGCCGCAGCGGTGTCCCCCCGCGAGGGGTCATACTCCTCGCCAGAGCTCTCGCTGGGAACAGGCGATGATGCCCGCTTCTTCTTAGACTTCCTCAGACCAATGTCAGAAATTGATATAGGTACAATAGGTGCCACCTGAAACATTTTCAAGATTCTATAATATGTATATCCTATCTTATGTGTGTGTAAGTGCGATTTTAAGGGGTGGTTTATTAAATTTGATAAATAGTTTGTTACACTATCAACAACAAAGGGATAAAATGGAAATAAGGTTATTGAGTTGGCCCACACATGGGATAAAGATCTGGAAAAAGTTGGTAGTGAGGAGAATACAAAAAGCTCAAGACTGTGCCTTGTTGTGCCAGATAGATAAGGTAAGGTCAGTTATTCTACTATGAAAGTTTCAGCCTGAATATAGTTTTAGCACCAGTTGACTTCCATTTGTAATAATGCAAAACAAATACTAGAAGTGAAATGAGTTAATTTCCAATCAATAGTTTCAAAGAAATTTGTTTCTGACAACTCGTATTTTTGACACTGAAAATTTATGGAAATTAAAAAAAAAAGAACAATTTTATAGGTAAGTATACAACTAATAACCGTTATGCAACTAATGGTCCCTAGATGGCACTTGAAGAATAATCGAAAAATAGTGTGTAAATGAAATTGTGATTTCCTAGGAAGTTGGATGGTAATGATACTCATTTTGCGACATTATAATCTGATGTCCTATTTTTAGATAATTACTGCAAAAGCCAGCTATTCTATTTTACTAGATTATGGCAACAGAAATTTCAGTCACTTAGCAGAACACATAAATAAAATTATTTTTAAATTAGTAGCAAGAACTCCATGACCTAAATTAGGGAATAGGGAGAGGATGTATGACCAAATATCAATGACAGATTTATATAATCTTTCAATTTGGCACAATACAGATCATTCCTCATTGTCCAAGCTTTATAATAATGACAAAAATTAATTAACACAGCTACTATTCCTCAATAGTACCAAAGTGTTAAGAGGCTATTTATGTACACTAGGCCTTCATCTCACTTGATGCTAAGTGATGTTGTTAAGACTGTTGGATGAAAGAATGCTAACTTAGAAGCCCAAATCAAGCTAATGAAGTGCAGGCTCTGCTACCTTTTATTACTGGGACACAACAATGATATTAATACTGCTGTTTGATGACAGGACTTAGGTAACATAGTGGTAGCTAGCTAGATGGACACTGAAAATTACACCAACCAAACCACACACCAATCAGAATCGAGCCTGGGGACTTTGAGTCCAATGTTGCCACTTGAGCATTAGGTAGCTTAAATTTAATATTTAAAGCATTATATAAATGTTGACAATTGAAAATGTGCTTGTTTGTGCTTCACCTTTTCAAACTTAAGCCAGCACTAAGAGCCCTAAGACCTTTTATAATTTAAGACCTAAGAGAGGAGTGAAAGCCCTAAAACCAATATTGACTTAGGGGATGGAGTTGTGGGGAATCAGCCAGCAACTCAAACAAAACTTGCCTTCAAAAGGCCCAAATTAATATCTTTGGCAACATAAATAGGCTCAAAAGGACTAAAATGCTGTGATAATAAAAAGAGATCTGGCAAAGGCCGGAACCTCTACACGAGGAGCTATTGAGTAATCCCTAAGACCAACTTCTGCCTGTATATGTCACATGTCAGATCAAGCTCGAAATGTCTCAGAAATAAAATTAATAATAAAAGATACCTGTAAAATATGGATTTCAATACTTAATACGATAAATATGAATGTGATTTTGTTTGTTTGTCCTATCTCTTAGATGAGATGGATAGTCATAATGACTTGATTTTTCTTATTGAATTGGATTCAAAAGCAGAAAAAGGACATGGGTCTCCTTTTTATCCTGATGGAACAGTAATTTCCATGGGTTAAATTCTAAAATCCATGGGGACAAAGTTGTGGGTACAAGCTATGTTAGTTCATTCGTTCGTTCATCATTATCAAAGTATATCATTAGCAAAGCATACAACATTTCAGAGAGAACACCTCATATGAATATTGAATACTAGTAATAATAAATGTTGTTCTTGCTCTGTAGGAGAGTAAGCCCGAGCTCCTGCAGTGGGGACATATATAGGCTGTAGATGATGGTGAAATAATAAATGTATAACATAAACACCTTAAAAATGAATTCAATCCTATCAGCTTAATAAAATAAATGTTTTAACAAAACCATCAGCCCATTGTCCCTGTTCTTAAATAGGACTAAGGAAATTTTTCTGGAGTTGGGCAACAGACTCTACAAGTCTACACACATCTTTACCTTTATATAGTTAAACTACTCAATGGATTTTAATGCAGTTTTCAGCAATAGATAGATTGATTGAAGAGGTAGGTTTATATGCATAATACAAACATAGTGTAGTATAGAAAAGCTGAAAAATATAGTTTTGTGCACTTAAATCGTAAACGCTGGCTAAACCTTACAAGATCGATCAAATTCATGTCATCATCATCATCAACCAGGAAACGTCCACTTCTGGATATAGTCTTCCTCTATGGCACACCACATTGACTGAACCACTTGCATCCAGTGACCAGGTCTTAACCAGGTTGTCAGTCCAACTAATAGGGGGACAGCCCGGTACACCTGAACCACTTGCATCCAGTGACCAGGTCTTAACCAGGTTGTCGGTCCAGCTAATAGGAGGACAGCCTGGTACACCTGAACCACTTGCATCCAGTGACCATGTCTTAACCAGGTTGTCGGTCCAACTAATAGTGGGACATACCAGTACACACTTCCCTGTACGTGGTTGCCACTTGAGAACAAACCCCAATGTGAGCAACCATGTCTCTGCTGCGTAAGTAATGACCTGGAGAACGCATTGGTTATACACCTTCATCTGCATACATGGCATTGCTGCATTGGTAAGAGTAAGATCAATGTGTAACCACGTCAACCTCATCATCACTTAACATCAGGTGTGATTGAGGTCAAGTGTTGATCTATCTTCTACAAAATAAAATAGGAAAAAGATTTCCCTGGCTGATGATGATGATAACAGAACAGATGACGATCTCACATCTTTCGTGCTATAATGACAATTGCTTCAGATAATTAGTTGTAGCAATATCAATCATTATTTTATGTTTCCCAGCACTTTCAGAAATCATTAAATGACCATTGAACTTGTATAACTTGGTTCAGAGTGATCCTATTGCTCAAAATGGCTTTCAGCATAGGCCCAAAAATGTATGGAGCCGGAATGATCTCATTGAAGACTTATATGGGTTTCTCATGGATGCCATTGTCAGAACTGGACCAAATTGAAATGGGACTACACAGGAAGCACCAGCTCTCAAATAAAAAATAATCATCAAGTTTTTTGGGGTCTCCTTTTTTGGAGTCATTTGAAAAGCTCATTTTACTGTTATAAAATTAAAAAGTTGTGGTATTCCCATTGATCCCTATATACTTTTGCTATAAGACCCTGATTCTTGCCAAATTTTTGAATTCTAGGTCAACAATACCCTATGTTTTGATTCACTTGCATTGCAAAGGAAATGGTCTAAAAATGACGCTTCTGCTATAGCTTTTGTGTTGACCTAGCAATTTGATTTTTTCACAGATCTAAGAGACTCCAGACTTGAGTATTCAATATTAATTGATACCTCTGAACTTGATACCTTCACATGTTCCTGAGAAAAAGGGTATTGAGAGACAACAAAGTGATCCTGTAAGGGTTCCTTTTGAGGTTTGGAACCCTAAAATATTGAGTTCCAAAAAAAAAGTCTCAACTCGACCTTGTCCAATTTAATACCCAAAAATATTGTCTTACTCTTCCTTTAACTACAGTACTTTGACATGTCAACAATGCTTTTAAGTAATATTACAGAAAAAATAATTGATGAGATGATAAATAATGTGTTTTCCGAGTAAAGTTCATCATTGAGATATACTTACAGTTTCAGGGTCACTTGTTCTCTTAATTTTAATCTTTATTGTGTTCGTGTTCACTATTTGACTTCGATATGTGACTGTGCACTCAGACTTCTTAGATTTCTTTTTACTACGTGAACTACATATGTCCAACATGGAACGTGGCTTGCCACTACATGGTATCACTGCATGAGTCCGTCGCTCTTTACTAGAGTTTTTTCTTTTTCTTTTCTTTGTTGATAATTGACTAAGTTCATGACTGTAGGGCTTGCCAGTCTGCCGAGGCACTATAACAGGTAATTTCACTGTACTACACTTGAGCACTTCATCCTCTGAACTCTCAGTCTCCTCTTCATCAATTGCCTCATCGTCCTTCCGAGACTCACTACTACTCACTAAATTTAGATTTTTACCACCTTTCACTTGTAACACAGTGTTTGATAGGGGAGTTCTATGTCTTGAACTACGAGGAGAATTTCTCCTCTGCTTTTCTGGTATACGATACCCGTTCATTGTGGAACGGTCAGCGTCACGTCTAGAGTGCTGCTTGTGCTTCCTGTGGTGAGTGCGTGTGGGTGGCGGCAGGGCACCGTTGGCTACTTGTAACTTCTGGCTTGCGATTTCATCGATACTCTGCTCGAAGTCAGTTTCGAGCTTGACACACGAGATGTTGTCGAGGTCGTCCTGGTCGTCAGAGTCGTCGGACGCGGCAGACGTGAGCTGGGCCAGGCGCTCTTGAGGGAATAGGTCCTTGCGGACGGTGAGCCTCATGGCAGGCTCCGTCGATGCGGCCTCGTAGCCGCCGTTCACGGGGCTCGACCGACTTGACATGCCGCCCGCCTCCCGCCACCTCTACAAACCGCTCACCTGTCCACCGCGAGGTAAACAATCGTTTTGACACATCACATTTTCACTTTCGAGATTCAACGATGCTCCAATCGTTGTACAAAGGCACTATTATGTCTTATGATGTCAATGAAAGACAAATAAATCATTATTACTAGCTCACTTTGCACTCCTTGAGATGATCCGAAGCATCTTTAACTTTACGTATTCGCATTTTAGGTCATCCATGTTCATGTAACGTTGTGATTGCGAAAAACAAAGTACAGATCATTTTAACAAACACTTTTACTTGCGCTTTGGGTAGTAACGGATATACTAAACGTTTGTGAAAGTATGGACATAATAGAATAATCACTGATTATAATTATTTTCGTCAACTTGATGAAAGAAAACTGTTGACCTTGTTTAGAAGCTTTATTATGTTTCAAATTTCAATCAACAGATGCAGACTGTTGTCATGAACCAGGAGACAAACCGAAGAAATTGCATTCTTCGTGTAACAAGAGGTGAAGAGGCTCCCGTTTTACGCTAAGAGACTTTAATAGACAGTTTTCCAGGCATTGTTGTACAAAAGTCAAATAGATGGCGCTATCGAAGGACTTTTATGTTACAATAGTATGTAAAGTACGTTTTTGATCCAGCTTTCGTGGCATTTTATATTTGGGCTTGTCTTCCTTGCGTTAACTTCATCCATCATAGGGAGCGTGATTAACCACATAAAGCCGTCTTGATTCCACAGCCAAAATATATACAACATTATTTTATTTCCATCTTGTTAAAGTATTGTATACATTCTTCTTTAATTTTTTTAAGATTTACTTATCGTTTCAAATATCGACAAAAACATTTATTTATGTAAAACATTGACGGCACGCGGTTTTTCCCGGCTTGGATGCTGCAAATATAAATGTCAGTGACAAAAAAGTGGTTAGGCTGATAACGAAAGCAAATAGGCTTTTAAACCTACTGTCATACATCAAGGAGATTTAAACTGATGTGTAAATAAATCTGTCAAAATCTTTTACAATACTTTTTTGGGATGCGTGGACTGACATGATTTATTTATACCTCTTTCACGCTCGGCTTTCACGCCATCTATTGACACATTTGAGCAGGTACTCAATTGACAGACGTCTCTGAAAATGCCTCATTATAAACAGTGAAGTGAACACTCCCTTCAACATTTATTATTTTCTTCTTCAACAACAAACAGAAGTAGAAAAATGCTCCAATAGGAAAAGATGAGATTCATATAATTTGAAATATATTTATATATATATATATATAATTTTATATATATACTATGTTGGGATGATGAAATTACATTCAAATTTTAGTGAAAACTTCTAATGAGTTTCTTTGAATGCATGTTGAATGTATAATAATGTTTAATTATATTTTTCTTTAAACAAATAATTTCAAGTATGGCAAGCTGAATTTTCGACGATATCCCTCGTCCTATAATGTCATAAAAAGTGGTTCCTTCAAACAGCGAAGACTTTGTAAAGGCGCACTTTAGATGAAAAAAAATCAGAAAAATTGTAGGTTAAAGCCTATTTAAATTATGAAATACATTTTTCATACATACTGTTTACATTGGATTGGAATTACTCAGGTATTAATCAATATTGATTATAAACAAAATAAAAAGATATTTGAAAACGACCACAATACAAAGATAAGGCACATATATCCGTCAAACAATCAAATGGTTCATTGCTGAGGATTCATGCGTCGAAATTACACGTGCTACTAAAATTCGTCCAAAGATGGCAGCAGTTATCTGATTTACGGAAATTCAATATTGTACGTATTTATTTTTATCATCTGTCTCTTTCTAAAAATTATTGACAGTCCGAATATGCGTTCATGTAATATATATAGTAATTAAGTTTTAGGTGAATAATTAAGTTTTTATGGTAGGTAATAGTTTTTTTAAAATATCTGAAATAGGTTTTATTGATAACTCTTTTTGTTATATTTTTTGTAGGACCTTCTAGCTATTTCAATAAATAAGTGTGTTTTGGCCAGTATGTATATATTCTGGTTTATGTTTAAGATATCAAATTGGAATTCATGCGAAAAGTTTATTTACAACAGCTGTCATTGGCAATTTATGTTTTATCTGTGCTTATTTGCTATTGGTAGGACAGCCTGTATAAGAAGAGTTCAGTTCAGAAATATTTTTAAAAAAGAAGCTTATTATGATTGACTAGGAGCATTTAAATGATTGAAATCAAATGATTATCTTGTGATCATTTTGGTGAAACCTGTGAATATGAACAGAAGGAATTGTATTTTATTACAAGAGTTTCAATGCTACATTGCAAATCTTTAAAAAATATAAGTGACAGATTTGAGCCATCTGAACTACGCGGCTACATGACGTGACGTACAGTACATACTAATTGTGTATGTGTGCGTGACGTTTATCTTAAAAATATTCATGATATTGATAACCTACACGGTCACATACAATACAAAACGGGTGAGTCATATTTAATTTTATTTCATTTAGTACTGTATCAATGATCTCATAATGTTGTACGTTTTAGGTATTATACATGCGTCGTAGACGAAGGATTGTTATGCTTTATTCTTTACTTACTATGATTACCTTGTTCCAAATTTGTGTATTTTTTGTACAACTAGTAAAATATTGAATTAAATTCATATAGTACATACCAAATTTTTGTGCATATGCCAGTAAAGTAAATTTATATAAAATTTTAAATTCATGATTTTTTAAATTGAAATCTAGTTTCTTCTTTAGTATCACTTTGTAAGCTGTTTTATTATGTATTTATTACTAGTTTCTGCCTATTTTACTAACATATTTTTTCCCATCAAATCAAATTACATCACAATATATTGTGCCAATGAGGCTGCAATACCTGAGGTGATATCACACCGTGACCGAGGTAATAAACAAAAAATAAACAAGTTCACTGTCACATTAAGAATAATTATGTGATATTCAAAATAATAAGAGAATGACGTGCTAGCACTGCTATCTTTCATACTGTAACACAACAGTGCTATTAATGCTGCTGTTATGGCTTAGGTAACACAGTAGTAGCCATCCAGATGGACATAGAACATACATACCCTATCACCAATAAAATCGAGTACTGGTACCTTGAATCTAACCTGAGATCTCCAGATTGCGAGTCCAACTATGTAGCCACTTGGCAATGGAGGAAGTTAAAATATGGCCATTAGCTTAAATTGCTATTGTTTTGGCGCAAACATAACGCTTGCAAACAGAAAATAACGCTTTATATTAGTTTAGATCGCTTTGACCGTGTACATACTTGTACTTACTCTTAAGTTAGTCTAATTGTATTTGTTATATTTTTTATGGTTTTTTTATGCCTGCCAATAAAACATTATTATTATTATTATTTCTGTCAGTGCAGTGTTTTAGATTGATGGAAAATTTATTTCTTAAAAAATGGTTAAATCACGTAAAATCGGTATATAGTATTAGTTTCAATCAAGGTCATTGATTAATTCAAATCACAATGTTTTGTGTTGTAACTAGAAAACAGAATGTATTCATTAAAATTTGTCTTTTTATTTTTGCTGAATCACACAAATAGTTTAAATTCTAAAATGTGTCCATTTATTTGTCTCACACAGCAACAGATCTATGAATCAATGTGGTTTTGCAGAGATATGGTCAGGAGAGGGACATAGTCATAATTTATTACTAACATAGACCCAAGATTACTAACACTATGGACGTATATCTGATTTAAATAAATAATAATAAAAAAGCATATAAAAATGTAATATAATGTTTTGTTTACTTATTGATGAGTAACTTATGTCCAATTTGTCATTACTACTTAGTTGTTGTTTTTTGGAGATAAACTGCAATGGCAGACACGAACAGACAGGTACAGGAGACAGTACATTACGAAAAATAGTTGCACAACTAGGTCACTCCACATAGGGTACTAACTTTGAAAAATTGTTATACCCATCCCATAAAAATATCCCAAACCATTTATGTAGAAAAGAAGTAATATCTATACATATAGAGCAAGATCCCAAGAGGGCCAGACCTTTGTTATTTTGTAAAATCTAAGAGTTTCTCTGTGAATTTGCCCAATACAGGTAAGAATGAACACAGACTATTTACCTAGGACAGCGGTTACTTTAGCAGATAGAGAGTAAGAAAGGTGTATAAAATCATATCTTAAAATCGTTGAAGTGTAAAGCTCAGTTTTTATATATTTTCTTTAGAATAATATTAGGAATCACGTCATCCATTGCCAGACACGAGACAATCCTAAACCTTTAAAAATTACAATTGTATTTCGTTATTTTGTAAAGGCGCGCCGATATCAGACATGTATGTCAATGTTATGTATTAACCATTGCATATATCACATCACATCAACAGCCTATATACGTCGCCACTGTAGGGTCTCAGGCCTACTCTCCTACAGAGAGTGTATGGGACATAGTCCATCACGCGGGCCCAGTGCGGATCGGCGGACTTCACATGCGTGTTCAAGACATGCAGGTTTCCTCACGATGTTTTTCCTCACCGTTAAGCAATCGGATAATGTACTTGAATTGAAAAACAACGCATAGGTACAAGGCTGGATTCGAACCCAGAACCCTCAGATTGAGAGGCCGCGCCTTATCCACTCCGCCATCGACGCTTCTATGTATGCGTATATGTATGTATGTAAACAAGTAAATCTTTGTTTCAGATGCAGTGTCGTGGAAATAAGAGACGAATACATATAATTGATAGTGGAGTGCAGTAAGGTTGGCGGTCAGTATAGAAACTTGAGACTGTGATATCAGATATCGAGGCCCAGGCCCAGTGAGAGATCAGGTATCTGAGTGGTGCTGTGATGTTGGTCTTGTAGCTGGTGGGGTGGAGTGGGGTGGGGTGGGGTGGTGGTGGTGTTACGGAGGTGTCGCGAGCACAACCCGGCGCGAGTGATGCCCGCCGCGGTGATGCATAGGCATGGTGGACGCGGATGCGGAGCGACGGCGCAGAGACGCCGACGCGGTCTGCGATGCTACACACAGTCTCAACAAGTGAGTTCCTTTACATTACGATCTCCTGTCTCCACTGCACACAAAATACACACGGCCCGGTTTGTCTATTTTATTACAGTTATAGCAAAACAACACTGACATTGTCCTGACTGATTTGTTGATTTTATTGAGTTCATTATAGTGAACATATCCTATATCCTAACCTTTGCGAATATTGTAAATGTGATTGTTTTGACGTTTATGACTCCAACATAACGGCGGAATGATTTTTATTCTGGTATCCCGGTAGTTAACCGGTCGGTAGTAAACAGCAGGTTAATTTCTGACAACCAGACGAAATTTTTATAGGTACTTTACATAGCTTCCATTTGACTACAATCTCACCTGATGTTAAGTGACGATGTTAGTATAGGATGGTTCATGGTTGCCTTCAAATAAAACTCTGGCCTTGAAGACATACATGTTGTAGCTCTCGGGAAACGAACATAACAAATGAAGAAGAAAAACGCCATATGCGAAATGGTGGAATGTCATCTAAGTTTTTCTGGTAGGTCGATTTTAAAAAGGGGATGGTGGAATTATGTTGCAATTCAATCGCCAACTCTACGTAATGAATCCTGTAGAAGAAAACGCTGGCTATTTACGCCGGTGTACCTGGCTTGGCTTTACTGTGGGCCGAATAAAGAAGCTGAAAGTCACTCGGCGAGCAATGGAACGAGCTATGCTCGGAATTTGTCTACGTGATAAAATCCGGAATAAGGAAATCCGTAGACGAACTAAGGTCACCGACATAGCTCGACGAGTCATTGAGCTGAAGTCATCACTCGAAGAACAGATAACCGGTGGGGAGTAAAAGTTCTCGAGTGGCGACCACGTACCGCAGCAGTGAAATACCGCCTGACTTTAGAGAGGATTCCCATTTTCTTAGCCGCAGTTAGTACCAATGACTCAATATAACGGCCGAAGTTCTAGTTAGAACCGAGGCTCATTCCCAACAACTCAAGGTGATCGATAACCACCATAGCAGTAGTTGGTGTATTGAATTGACTTTTTGTAGCTTTTGTTGTTGTTGGTGTGGTGGCATTGAACTGAACCAGTGTGACATCGTCCCAGTCAGATATGGCCTTTAATGTCTGGTTCGTTCGCTAAAACTTTCTATGCGATTATGCGCTTTGTCATGAGATATATATATCTTTTTGACAATGCTGTCGTTTGCATGCCCAAAAATACCGGGGTATCAGCAGATCGTTGGTGTGCGCTAGGAAGAGAGTCGCAGTAAGGACAGACCCCTAAGGGACATTAACTGACATTTATACCAAGTAGATCAGATGTGGATCCGTATACTACCACTCGTATAGTCCAATCCCTCAGGAATTCCGATACCCAGCTGCAAATGGTGGATGGTATATCATAAGCACATAATTAATATAGTACTACGTACAGAACCGAAGTTCACCACCTCCCGCCGAGTCGCGATATCTCAGTTCCTCTTGAAAAGACTGGCGCAGATAATTAACGCGTTTAAAAGGAACTAGAAACCTACTACTACTCTAGACGACTACTTTTATAACAATTCTGGCAAGCCATCCTTCATAGTAAGCAGGGACGGTTTCGGCTCGAAATTCTACGTATAGTGTACGAACGGGTCTAGTACAAAATGTAAGGGTGAAGAGGTGACTTGCGAAGTACAAATTCGCGTTACGCCGATGCCGTCGTGGATATTCTGCCTTATGCGTCCGAAACGGCAAGATAAGAAAAAGATATCCGCGGCGACGGTATCGTTTTCTAAGCTGTTCTGTAATGATATTTATGTAAATTGATATAGTATTCTATGTAGTGTGGCTATGATTTATGAAATGTATTGACCCCAAGGAAACTCGCCACTTTTACTACAATGATTTTTACCATCGTTTAATGTTATTCTTTAAGAATCTTAAAACTCGAAACGTCATTCTAAAGGCACAACATAACGCTCCGACTGTTATGAGATCGTAGTTATTAATATTCATTGCTCTCCAAGTCACATGTCGAACACTTTTGACCGTTGACATTTTGCTTATGACCTTATTGCTTACTCATTGCTGTGCAATCATCCTTTTATTAACCATCTCGTCATTAGTTGATATTAAATGTCAAGAATTGAATTGAATTAGTTGCTATAGATATGGAATCCATTGATAGACGAAGGGGGGAAACGTAACAAGGTTCAATATATATAGACCTCTGTTCCAAAATAGCAGTCAATATGTCACCCTTAGTTACATTTGTGGCTGTGGAACACAACTTTTCTGATAAATTATTTTAAAAATAAAATTCATTCAATTGAAGGTGACGTTTGTAAGTTCGGATGTAGGAGGTAAACCGAAACAGCTCATACGATTTCATATCATACATACATTCAACAATATTTAAATTGTACCTACAGGAAGGGCGTATGTCTTACAGAAATTTTCGGTTTCTACATGGATGAAACCGCGAGCATCAGATAGCTGTTCTTAATAATACGAAACCCTTAAAACAGTGGAGGCGTAGTCTCGTTCAATCATTTCCAAAGGACGTAAATACTGATTTATAATTATGTATATTGAACTATTTTATGCTCGCCGCGATATTCACTGCGTGGATTACCTGGATATAGAATATCCTGTGTGATAATCAAGAACATAGTATTATATCGTGCCAAAGTTTATGAAAATCCGAAAAATGTCATATTAAAAATGTGTAAGACCAAATCTACATCAAGCGTTTATTTCAAGTATAAGAACAACTACGAGTACAACTGAAGTCATGGTAGCTCAGTTGGGTAGAGCGTCAGTCGTCAACAATCGAGGTCTGGGTTCGATCCTGGCTCGTACCAATGAGTTCAATTTATTATTTGGAATTTATGTACGAATGATAAAAATCATTACCATTGTCTTTTCGGTGAAGGAAAACATCTTGAGACAACCTGTACACTTCTGAGGAGAAATTCAAAGGTGTGTGTGTGAAGTCTACCAATTCGCACTGGGCCCGCGCGGTGGACTATGACCCATACACTATCTGTAGGAGAGTAAGGCTGAGCCATACATAATTATATAGATTGTTGAATTGAATGAAGAACAACTGACACAATAATTAAAAGTAATATTCGAATTTATATCGATGATTTCATTTTTTTTAAATTTCCGGCGCAAAAAAATGTGAAATCGCAATACACCAGCCTGAATGACTGAATGTTCTTAATCATTCTGTCTGAAAGCACTGATTGCTACAATGTCGTGATTCCTCGCAAATTAATTTAACTGACACTGGAACATACCATTTAGCATGTGTCTCCTGTAATTTAGTAAGTGTAACTTTATATTCGTAATTTGTTCGATTAATATGGTGTAGTATAATAGAAAATGACGCGTTTACCGTTTCCTATGGAGGTCGTGCTAATTTTCTATTCTAAAATATACTTCGGCCTTATCAGCGAGATTTCAACCTTCTTGTGCTTCAGCTGTTTTTTCCATACCGATTTTTTATATTCAGATAGTTTTCAATGTCTTTATTTTATTTTTCCGTGGAGGCGGCGCAGCGGCGAAGTGTTGGGAATACCTCATTATCAGGCCCTTCTACTACTTATTCCTATTAAAAAATGTAATGTATTCATTCTGACTCTGACAAAAGGACAAATAACGAACTCACTTTCGCGTCTAATCTTAATATTAGTATGGATAGTTAAGCCGTGTGTGTAGTCTCGGCTTTAGTATACCATTTAAAGATGAGAAGCAGCTTTTTCGCTGTATCAACATCTTACTGCGATCACCAAAACATCTGTTACGTGTGGTGATTATGCCAAATCCCCTCATGGAATTTATGACGAGGCAATCTATCTGACATCTATCAGAGAAGACCCTGGATTAATAATTTTTAATGCATACTACGTTTACACTTGACCTTCATATCGCCTGACGGTAAGTGGTGATAAAGCCGTTGGATGGAAAGCGTGCTGACTCAAGCTAATGAGGCGTTGGTAACTGATTGTGCTATGAATCTCTAATTATGTATAATGATTAGGGGGAAATGGTGTTATGTAACTGATTTTATTTTAGGATGCATGCAGATTATACATAGAATAATATAAAATATATTTATAATATGCACTTTTTTTTAAAATTTTGGATTTTATTAAGTCATCAAACATAACTTTTAATTTTTCAGAACACCCTCAGCCAGATTAAAATTCCTATCTTTTTCCGATGTAGCCTTTGTTTATAATTTACAGCTTTCACTTAGGAATTAAATTGCTGATGGACTGTTAGATAGATTGGTAACGAGACTAGTGTGTATGTATAATTAGGATGTCATCGTGCTGTTTCGTTTCATACAGTCTGACAGAGACGGTAATGAGAGCACCGATACGATGACGCGTCACTTGTTGTTATCAGGGCTGTGGGTGCGTGGCTGTGTGCTTTATGTACGTACATAACAGCTTCGCACGTGTGTGAGTGCATAGTAGCGCTTCCAGGAATCGCGAGTAGGTTTCTCGGAACCGATCGGCACTGTCGCGTACGTTTTCAGCAATGAATGGCCGTGTAGAGATGCCTAAAGGCAGAAAGTCATCAACTACTGTACTGAAATGAAAGCGGCACTAATATAAAATGCGCTATCTTATCTCTACATCCGACCTCGTTATTACGAGGGCGAGCGTTATTACGAGCGATCTCTGTCTCTTGTCACGTAGGTGCTCTGCTCAGACTCTTCGAAATTATAGCTGTAATTTATGGTTATTCTATAAGACAGGTCATTGTACTATGTGGCCATTATTTCATCCTGTGGACTTTGAAATTTGATAAACCAATACCTACGTATTAAACATTAAACTACGTCTATGACGAAATCATTAAACCAATGAAGGTCCAAAGGTTGCCTTTATCAGACAACTCACCCAACTATATATGTTTTAAAAGTATAGTTTGTTACACAGGGAATATTCAGTCCGGACATTGATGTCAGCTTCGTCACTATTTAGCTAGAAGCTATGACTGTTATTGGCCCCTACCTCCAGTCCTGGCATGCTTACTGATGCGCAGTAAAAAGCCGCATTCGTAGAAACCTAAACTCATAATACCTACTAAAGTTAAACATATTTGTAATAACATGCATGTAGAATAGTGGATTATATACGGAAATTCTCACATCGTTGATAAAGATGTGAGCTAACTAAACGTAAGTACGTACTTAGTAATAGCATGTATCTTTGTATGTGTTGTATACAGCACGCGATAACAACAGCTAATGCGATGGTAAAACATGAGAAAGATATCGACGGTGACCGTAACATCTGCTTGGGAAGGCGCCCGACTGGTTGATGTTGGCCGCTAGCTAAATCGGTCGGTGACGAGCGGCGCGAGGGGCCGGTAGCGGAGCGGGGACTATTTTCGTCTGGCGGCCACGTTTGGAAAAGGCGATGACGTCACCATCCTCCACGGCGATGATGCCATCGGGCGCCGCGCCGCGAGCGCGACACGCACGTCGTGCAGGCCAACTGCCAAAATATCGCGGCACGCTCTCCGCGATCAACTTTATTTTGGTCATTGTTCGACGATGGACGTTTTTTGATCGATTGCCTCACACCTCGACTCGTTTGACAATTTATTGCTATGTTTCTCTAATTCTATTACTTTATTCTACAATCTGGCTGCGAACATCTTGCCAGGAATTCTTAACTGAAGATGAATTGTTTTGCTACATTGTAAAAAATTGAATTGCGTTTGATCTGATCTCAGGATCTTGTCACGATTTACTTATTCGTTTTTAGGGTTTCGTACCCAAAGGGTAACGAACGGGACCCTATTACGAAGACTTCGCTGTCCGTCTGTCACCAGGCTGTATCTCATGAACCGTGATAGTTGACTTATTTATGTTGCCGCTATAACAACAAATACTAACAAGTAGAATAAAATCAATATTTAAGGGGGCTCCTATAGAACAAACGTGATTTTTTGCCGTTTTTATGGAGAATGGTACGGAATCCTTCGTGCGCGAGTCCGACTCGCACTTGGCCAGTTTTTGTGTGTTTCCGATAATTAAAGCAAACTCATTTATTGCGGATGTACTGAAAATACAAGACAAAATATATGTTCAACCGAGAAAGCAATACTTGAGTTACAAAATATTTATGATGGTTCAATTTGTATAACTTTAATTTTAAGTGCTTCACAGCTAAGTGTATAAGGTAAAACTAAGATTTCAAAGCTGAGTGTCAGGATATATTATATAACCGTATACCTAATGTGCTTACATAGTCCAACGGAAACATATACTTACAATGTATTGTGTATACGGTTGACATTATTTTTACCTATGACGTTTATAAAAATGCTGAACGCGCGCTTACTAATGTTGCTAAGTGGCTAGACTGCAATCTCTTAACTTTAAACACCAATAAAACAAACTATATATGTTTCTCTATTTACAACTCTGGCCAACCTCCACCTGAAAACATAATGAAAATACATTACTGCAACGATGTAGAAAATCTAAACTGCAATTGCCCTGTAATCTCGAAAGTTAGTCAAATTAAATACCTGGGAGTCATGGTTGACCAAAGGCTTAGCTGGCATCCTCACCTGGAACTCATAACCAACAGAAGTCGAAAACTGATTTGGATTCTCAAAACACTGAGACATGTTGCAACGAAAGAGATTATAACAAGAGTATACACCGCACTTGCACAGTCAGTTTTGGTATATTGCATTCCGGCCTGGGGCGGAGCCTCCAAGATCAAGTTTCTTGAACTTGAGAGAGCGCAAAGAGCCCTCCTTAAGGTGATGCTTTTCAAGCCTCTCAGATTCCCTACCCGTGACCTTTACACTCTGGCGGAAGTTCTGACCGTAAGGCAACTATACATCTTGTTCACAATTTTAAAACGGCACAAGTCACTTTCATACGTAACAACCAACGCACTAAGCAGACGCATCCAAAATGTTATTCCATATTACCACGTTAAAACGACTTTTGGACATAAACAATATAAAAACCTGTCAGCGGCTTTATACAACAAGTTAAATAGGAACCTAAACTTATATGCTAAAACACCTTTCGAAGCAAAAAAACTAGTAACTAACTACCTAACACAGCTAACGTACCAAGAGACCGAGTCTCTTATCGAGGCTGTGACGTAGCAAGAGTGGACATGCTGACCGATCCCAACAACTTACACACACACACACACACACGCACGCACGCACGCACGCACGCACGCACGCACGCACGCACGCACGCACGCACGCACGCACGCACGCACGCACGCACGCACGCACGCACGCACGCACGCACGCACGCACGCACGCACGCACGCACGCACGCACGCACGCACGCACGCACGCACGCACGCACGCACGCACGCACGCACGCACGCACGCACGCACGCACGCACGCACGCACGCACGCACGCACGCACACACACACACACACACACACACACACACACACACACACACACACACACACACACACACACACACACACACACACACACACACACACACACACACACACACACACACACACACACACACACACACACACACACACACACACACACACACACACACACACACACACACACACACACACACACACACACACACACACACACACACACACACACACACACACACACACACACACACATTCTTCTCTCACACATTCCCACACACTTTAGTTTAAAATGTTTATAGATATAATTCTAGTAGTTCTAATGTTGTTGTTTTTTCCATAAATTATTCTTAAGGTCAAATATTGTTTTATGTAGTTTATTAATCAGCCTTCTGCTGCAACTATTTTACGCGGGGAAGAGTGGGGCCTCCTAATACAAGTATTATCTATACTTAAAAGGAGAGCCTCCACGTACTGTATACATACAAAGGTTGTAAACGAAATAAACATTTTTGATTTTTTTGATTTTTGATTTTTTGATGATCGCATGGTAACTTTGTTGCGGCTTTCCTGATTCCTAAGGAACAACATTCCCTACTATCTTGTCATTACATTACTCACTGGTAAAATTCATCCACGTCAAACTGACAGTTTAGCCTTTAAAAGATTATGTATGTACTTGCAAAACTTGATTATAAACATGAATAGACAGATATTAGTCTACTATTAATTATGTTTTTGTGCATTATAGATCAGGAAGTTTATTGTTGCTACTTAATACCCTGCACGTAATTTAATTGTTAGTACAAGTTTTTTAGCGTTCAATACCATCGCGTGTCTCCTTCACTGAGTGATAGAAGGGCAAAAGGCATTACCAAATACGTTTACATTAATATTTAGTTATCTGTGAGGATATTGTTGTCTGTTATCAAAGCGAAGGCAACTATGCCTCTACCACGTGTGTTTAGTGTCGTTAGTTTTACGTTTTTAATCGTTGAATGTATGAAGTTTCAGTGCTCGTCGCCGACACAATGTATCGTTGTAGTGTGCTGGATGGATGATATCGTGGTACCGGTCGGTAGGGTCGGTCGCTCACTATCGTTCGCCTCAACGGTCACCACACCAGTGCCTCGCGATCGGCCCGCCGCGTGGTACATGCGCTGCCATTTCACACACGCCAGTGTTCAATATAAACATGTCAGTTTATTTACAGTGACGTTGTGAAAACTTGATTTATGGACGTTTATCGTTAGTGAAAAACTGCCATTGATTTGTGCACAGGTGAAGCTTATAACGATGTTTTTGGTTTCGAAATGAAATTGAGAGTTTACTGTAGTGTACAAATATTAAACGGATCTTTCGGCTGGTTACGGTAACGCGCAACATTGAGGGATCATTGTGGATCAGTATATAAATGTACCTATACATAGTGTATTAGTGGTAGGTGCGGATTCACTTAGTAAATAAAAAAAATACAGTTATTATTTATGTTTTGAAACTTATGCAGTGTAGTAGACGAGTACGTTCGTTGCAGTTGGCATAGTACCAGAGACATGTTTGCCTAAAAACTTTTTTAAACTATTACGAAAAACATGACGTATTTCTTGCTCGCTAGCTGCCTGGTTACCTGTGAACAACCAAGTACATACATGAGGTAACAGAGTATTTCGACAATCGTAGTTATCGACGTAAACCTGCAAATCGAATTCTCTGATTGGTCGGTTTTACTGTTTGCTTTTAGCCAGTCTGTTTTCCTTTCTCTATAAAACATACAATACATGCCTTGAACATTAGGTGGCAATTGGTCAAATTCTGTATAGTAGTAAAAATAGTTTATTCTATATAGCCAATATTTGAGATTGAGATTCAAATTTGTATCATGCATATACATATTTTATAGATAGACAAGATTATTTGTGTGGACCCATTCATGGACCTATTCGATGTGTTTACAAGACGTGACACTGTCATTTACAAACTACCAGATGCTAAATCAGTTCTAAATCAAATTATATGTTGGCCTATATCGGTTTGCTTGTGATGGGGTATGTGATTAGGTTTCTTTAAATAATTGATACTTTTAAAAACTCGGCCGACCATTATTCATTGCACTAATATTACATATATATACATTCTTAAATAACTCTATCCTCTCTGTATATTTGTTGCCTTTTCACGAATAAACCGCTGCAACGATCTCTATGAAATTTGACAAGCACAAGCACTGGCATGAAGAAGGACATAGGCTACTTTTCATCCCTATAAAAGGCTCCCGGGGATGCCTTTTGAAGTCAAGGCAGACGAAATCGCGGGCAAAAAGCTTGTTAAGGACCTCTACATTGATTTGTTACTTAAAACGAAAGAAGTTTTGATGAATTTTGAAAGTCAGCTATTTGGTATCCTAATAAAAAGATATAATCACGATAGAACAATAAAATTATGGACAATAACATAATAAATTTTGTCTGTCGTTTAAAGTAGACTACAACAGATCGATATAAATTAAGATTAAGTCTTAAAAGTTAGTCGAGTTTCTTTTAACAAAACAAACTATTGAAATAATATAGCTTTTATAACATTAACATTTAACTTCCAATTTATATAAAGAAAATCATACTTGTACTTGTAATCATTCTTTATTGGGCAAGCAACGATTAACCATATTCAGATCAAGGACTAGGCGATGGAGATAATTATAAAACAATCATCGACTAAAATATGATTGGCAAAATAGATTGTTTTGGTTTGCGCCATATTTTGAAGTTATTTCAGACCTAACTACATACAATGTAGTCCTAATTTAATAATTAATAACACATATAGAAAAGTAGAAGAGGATACTCTATCGAAATAATACTCTACGTAGAGTCGAAAAAACTGGTAGATATCCTTAACAATGTACTGATTCGAAAACCTTTACCGTGCGACATCTTGTAACAATATTACAATAGCATAATTTTAATCCCATTGTAGGCTAGACGAGAACGTCTAGCACATCATTGATAGGGAGGATGTATTAATAATTTCTTGTAAGCGATCTCGATGGGAACATAATAGATGCGATACAAAGCGTGACCTCGTGGCCATTGTGCTCCGATCCAATGGAAGTATCTGCTCAAGTGCTCGTGATCCGATCTCGAGCCGGGCCGCATCCGTGTCCACATCACGAGCTGCTTCGGAACCAGTTTCGGAATACCGTCAGTTAACGGTATTCTAATAACAAAAGCTGTTAGAATGTTAAAATATATCTTAAAGTTAAAGTGATGTAGGCAAACCTTTAAATATTTTGCCTTAATAACTTTTTAACCGCTTAATGGATAAATGTTGAATCCACATCCGGTGGTGCCGAATTAGATTCCCAGTGGGGGTACCTATTGATACTCGGCTTGGTTGGTGGTAGGCCATTTTCTATGTCCGCCTGGGTAGCTACCACCATGTTACCTAAATCTGCAGCCAAGCAGCAGCTCTGTTGTGTTCCGGTATGAAAGGTAGCATAACCAGAGCCTCATTAGGTTGAGATGAATTAACTTGTGAACCATGTCACATTCACCTTTAATTGGGTTCACGGCTTGTTTTCGAAAAACGATATGTCGTTACCTATTTCATCGCACATTTGGTTTTTCGGTAAAAAGGTTTTTCGGTCGATTGGCCCATCGGTAAAATTGATTTTCGATTACTTGGCGTCGTCGATGAGTATCGACACGGCATATTGTTTCGAAAATATAGTATCCACCCGATGTCTAAAATGCGTTTGTGCATTTGTTTATAATGTTGCTTCACTTTTAGTAACAGTCTTGAAATTGACATAAAAATCATTCTATCAATGCAATTACCTTATTTTTAGAGTTCCGTACCTTTGAGGTACGAAACTTTTTTTTAGGAAAAGGATAAATTTTAAGGACCCCTTATAGGACCACTTTGTTGTCCGTCCATCTGTCTGCCAACACACTTTTTCTCAGGAAGGCGTAGAGGTATCAAGTTGAAATTAATATCAACTACTCAAGTGTGCAGTCCCTTGGACCTGTGAAAAATCCAACTTCTAAGTCAACTCAATCAATAGATACGGCCATTTATACCGCATATATCTACGGATAAGGAATCAAAACCTACCTAGAATCATGTTTGGCAAGAAGCAAGGTCTTACAGTGCAAGTATAAGAATAAATCTCAAAAGGATTCTTTTTAAATTATATCTCATTAAAATTTTATTATTACAAACTGTTCCAGCGCCAACGTTATTTGTATTTTAATGTGTAATTTAACAATTGCTCGTGTTTTTCGCTAAGTACAACTTATTCGTATAATTTTCAGTATGTTAAGTATTCATATTCTGTTGGAATGATCGGTGCGCGAGTGTGACTCGCACTTGGCCGGTTTTTTTTAAATTTTGTTCTCGTCCTGGCTGTATATTCACACGACATTAATGACTTAATAAGTAGTTACGGACGGAACAAAATCAAATTGGCCACCCTTGTTGAAGGCCGCCCACATTGCCGCGGGCGGGCGGCCCCGGGGCCACCGCACCGCACCAAGCGTCACCGCACCGTATCCGTTCCTCCGACGTGATTGATAAACAGGCTCCCCCAACATTGTCGTGGGAAACGTGGAACACCAAACATATCTCTTTGGCGATGGAACGGAACACGCTCATTATCTCCTTTATAACACAGTACGATCCTGCTATAGCTTCGCACGGCCTTTGCTCCTAATGTTACTCTATTTATACGGTGTATATTGTAATTTTATCATCATAACCAACAGTCTATAAATGTCCACACTGCCGGGGCTCTGGCCTCTCATACAAACAGAAATACGGGTAATAAAAGAAGGGAAATAATCTGCATCAATATTAATAGGAATAGGAAATATAGGACCAATAAATAAATGAAAACAAACGTGTTACAATAAATAAATATTCAAATGATAAGTTTTAACACGGACCAAAAAACTAATATATGTCTAAAATGTAAAAACTACTTAATTTCGTCTTCCAATTGCAGTAAGTACCTTTACGAAAAGGTCCATAAATGCCGACACTATATTGCTTGTATAATACTCGTATGCTATGTATGTATCAACGTCATTTTAATCCCAATGCGAGTATGACTGGAAGAGATGGAGTTAGTGCCCTGTGCGTACAATTACACATCACGCAATATATTACGATTAAATAAATGAATACATACGAGTATTGATTGATTTTGGTCATAGAGAGAGAGCAAAGGTTTCTCGGTCATAGATGGAATGGAAACGTTTTAGGGCAATTTTAGGGTGTTACCAGACCAATCGATCGATCGTCCATACCGACCGTACCAATTATGGTACGGTCGGTATGGACGAGACATAGAGACATTAGTCTCTAGCACTCTAATTTGAAAACTAAGTATAAATGAACATGATGTCAGAATCGCGCTTTTGGGACATTAACATTTAAGCGACTGCTCGAACGAATGAATCAACCGTGTAAATATTGCAGTTTAATAAGTCGTTAGACTATGACTCAATAATGGACTTCAACTTTGATTCCGTCACACGACCAGTCGTTCGATTCAACCAAATCCCCTTAAATATTTAATGTGGGCTTTCGTACACGCTATCGATCATAAAATTGTCGAAGAATCCAATGTCGCTGCACGGTGATGTAATTTTGACTATATTCCTAAATATAGACAATACTACGAGTATATCATACCCGATGACTTTTATCTGTGCTGCGTGCGAGTTCACACACACATTCTGGATTCCTATGTTACACCGTTATTTCTATTTGTTAATCCTGATGTGTATAGCAAATCTAACTAATACCTGTTTTCGCTGAAACGTGTGGACGGATTTTGATAAAATAGGTATAGTTTGATGAGCGTTTGCGCTACTCTTGTCATTCACACAAAAAATACATTTGAATGGTGTTTTCAGTCAGGCTACTCAAGCTATTGATGAGGTTCTATGTATGTCCTAAGTGTAAATGGAATATTTTAGATCCAGATACTGCCGTTGGCGTGACATTGGGTTTTGCTTAAATAAATACAATGAATTATGAACATAATAAAATAAAATGTTCAGAACAGTACTGGCTAGTTACTTTATAACTATCTAGTAACTATCAATTATTATTATTATCATACGAGCTATTGCCATTCTATCAAATCCTATAGATCCAAATAAGTTAATCATTTTCATCACTGCAGTTAAGTTACAGTTTACGCTAGCAATGTCAGTAATGATGCCAGTGACTGGCTGGACATCGTGCAGACATGTTGAAAGTTTTCCATGACGAAGTAATGAGCTTTATTGATTTTTAAAAAACGCCACAAAGACTTGCTTCTTCAATTCCATAATACCATGTGATTGTCGCATGTAGGATTGTCAATCTAAGTTTCAACACAAAATGTTTATCACACTGTGTTTGGGCAGCAGCAATGAGCGGAGAGAAACAATACACTATATTCATTAGCTGAGTGGCAATTAATCGGCTCACCATACATAGTAGGCATATTAAAGTATTATTTATATGGTGCGGTGATCGGATTTTGATAAGCGGGGGGTAGCGGAGAAGAGCGGGAGGTAGCGGGCATTCGTCAGTGGGAGGTAGTGGCCGGTGATGTAAGAACGGCTGGCTTAGCGGTGATGTCAGCGCGCCCACGTTCCCCCGCCGCCTCTACCCGCCTACCTGACCTGACGCTGTGAAGCCTTCCGCTACTCTATCACAAAAACAATACCTCTCACTACACCCACAGAGAATAACACTGGTGTATATCCCTACAGTTTTTTATCGATATTGCCGTGCTTGCTTCACCCGAGCTTTGTGGCGAGCGTGGAAGACTCAGACCGCACCTCGGCTAGGGTGGTATTCTGTAGAGAGAGGGCCGGAGAGAAAGAAAAGTGCAATGATATCCACTCTTTATATCGATGTGCTATAGTGTAAACTATAAAATAATAATGTCACGACATATTTCTTGATTATACAGTATACAATATTAACAGCCTGTGTATGTCTCCACTGCAGGGGCTCAGGCATACTCTCCTACAGAGACTGTATGGGCCATAGCCCACCACGCGGGCCCAGTGAGGTTTGATAGACTTCACACACACTTTTGAATTTCTTCTGAGGAGTGTGCAGGTTTCCTCACGATGTTTGCTTCCGATGTTCTGTTTCGAATGTACCTTGCATTCCGTATTTTCATTAGTAATTCATAGGTAATTGATTACATTTTTTTCTTCATTTTTATGTGCTATATCAGATGGGTAGCGACATTTAGGAAGTTCTCTCTGTGTTTTACCTCTCGGTATAGCGAGCGATAGTTTGGCTATTTCATTTTTGGCACAAGTCTTGGACACCAAGTTATCTGTCTTGTTCTTGTACTCATCATCCTCAATCTTCCCTTGTAATTGCCCGTATCATGTCCGAATTATGATATTTTACTCTTCATAATTACATACAATAAGTAATTTTTGTTCATTCTTTTCAGTACTTTGTCGATAAGAATATTTATGACATCAGTAATTCGTATAAAAATACATATCTAACGTCTTTCAGATCAGTTTATCAAAAATATCTTGAAAAATATGTTAAAATGTGTAAATTTATACATATTCGCAAAGTATTTGTATTGAGTTTAAAGCTGATAACATTTTTACTCGGATAGTGCATGGCAGGAACAAGTGATCCTTCTGTTCTAGTGTTCGTTCTGGGTTCAAATCGGAATAAAACTACGAAAATCTTAACATAATTTCGCTTCTTCAATAATGTTTACGAGTATAAAATATTGATATTGTTTGAAACAGCGTCGAAATAACCGTGTGAGGACGAAGTAGAGTCGTTAATAATTTATAGACACGACAAAGAAGTAGAACGTTTACTTAAAAGTCTTACAACTGATACGAATTGATCCTGAGTACGTATATTGCGTCAATGTAATTGTAAATACCTAGGTACTTTTAAAATGTGAGACACAATGACTGCCTTATGTCGCATTGCAGTGTAGCAAGCGTCTCGCTCGCCCGTACAATACAACTAACTTGAATTTGTTGGAAACATATCTATCAATTTACTTTTACTAATAATATTAGGTATATTCAATTATTTATTCAATTACTCAATTCAATTATCTTATATCAGGCATTGAATGATATCTTCTTCGCCTATGCACAAATCTAAATTGAAATGTTTTGTCTCGCAGCTTTATGTTTTGGAAATGAACATAGTGACAGATGATATTGAGGGGTTCCCCGAATTTATAACATTCCACAAGAAAGAAAGTAAAAGCCATAAAATGTTGAAACAGAAGTTTGAAACAAGATGACAACTAATACAGCCGAACTAACACAATTGAACTAAAATACCTTTCAAATTAAAAGTTTAAAAATGTGAGTTAATCTGGAAGTATATTGACGGTGACGTGGTAACAGAAACATGGATTCTAACATACACTGAGTGAAGTGCCGTCACGATTGCGCCTGAAAATGGAGGGTGCTATTCTGAGCACCCCGAGTAACAGCAGATTCCGTACGCACCTGAAGAATGCTGCCTCAGCGCTCTGTGCGAGGACGCTGCCCAAGCAGCGTCGCAGCGACCCAGTGCCCAGCTCTGCGACAGCCCGCCACCACACCTATCCCAGGGCCACGCCGCCCAAGCGAGCAGCAATCTCCTGTCGCATGGAGCCACTCATGTGCGACGATCCCTCCCACTCGACCAAGTTCGAGCCTCTTGAGTTTGTCTCCAGTTTCGTCGAAACTCCGCCTGCTAAGCCCAATGGTCAAGTCAAAATGAAAGGAATATTAGCCAGGTGAGAATTTTTTGGATGTATTTAGTAGTGCCTTTGAGAGCAGTATCTTCAGTCCATTGTTAGCTTATAAACATCAATCACCTTTCGCACTTGCTAGGATCAAAAAGAGCGTCATACGCCCGCGCCCGAGGCCGCTCGCTCGCGCCCCGGGTGTAGTTGGGTCAACAACACCAGCATGACATCATTGGTGACTTGTTTACCCAGGTCGCGGGGTGGAGGCGATGCCGACAGGTAATTACGGCGATATGCCACTTGTTGATTTAATGCGTATTACTAACTTTATGACTGGTCACATTTGGTTTGACTTTACGCATGAATTAGTATATTGTCGAGCTGCTCAGAAACCAACCGTGGAATATATAGAAACTATATAAATATATTAATTTTCGAATGTGATGGGTTTTCGACCCCATACCTGCAATGACTCGAAATGGTTTCTATTTTTACGATAAATACGAGCATGCCAATAGTGGGAGTGAAACAGAAACAGTTAGTCTCGCTCGCGCATCATGATGTCATGGAGTACTTATACGCTCGGCTGCCCAGGTTGCCCGCACAGTTGTTATTCTTTACTCTCATTATTAATGTTATTAGGTTATTTTTATTTACAATTCGGCACTCCTATGGATCGGCCGTATGTAGGTTAAACTGTTCTACATATATCGTTATTTATTAATATATTTCGACTATAATTTATACACTCCACGATTTCTGCGATACTCAGGCAACCAAACACTAGTTCCTGTTTACAGTTAACTTAAAAGCATTGTTAAAAAGCATACATAATTATTTTTAGAAGACTTTAACACGATCTTTGAAAATAAATTCCGTTGTACATATGTATAAATGAACGAAAATTGATAATTTATAAATACTATACAAAATGAATGTATTTTTATAAATTAAACAGCTGAATTCAATTCGTAAGTAACGCTTTAAAATATTTACAGTAAATACCTAATTAACTTGCTTTGTTGAGATCTGCCAAGTGTGATCTCATCAGACATTTTTACTTCGCGTTCGTTGAACAATAAGCGGTTTCTCTTCTTTGTTGTTAAATGGATTGTTTTAGGTATTAGTTATGGATTATTATCTGTAAGTTAAACAGCGTTGCCTAAGGCAGACAGTTTTTTTTCTTCATCAGAAGTGTAAATAATTTTCGCTCGCTTTTAATTTAAACGAACATGAGCACTCGTATATATATTTTTTTTCAGAAATGCAGCAAGCACTCAACATTTACGGCTGAGGCATTTATGTTGGAGTGTATAAACATAAGCTTGGGTGTGTATGTATTATTTGGTTCTCGTATTCGAATCATGTTGTATTAACGATATTCTCATAAGAATCCTGTACATATCATTTTAAATCCGGACGCAAAAATAGGAGAGTTGTGTTATAATTATATTCGTTAACGCCTCGTGATCAGCACTTTTTACTGATAAGTATTGGGGTTTCAGCCATGGAATATAAATAACAGGGACTTTACAAATTTGAAAATGGCCAAAAAAAATTGCACCTCGTATTTTCATTGTATTTTTTTAAATAAGAAAACAAATATACAAATAAATAAAACAAATAATTGTCCTCCAGTGTTTAAAAGTATATAAATGTATATATATAGTACATCTATACATTTTTTAAGTTGTTATAAGAAAGTAGAGGCACATATTAATGCGTGAAAGCGGAAGAGATAGAGAAAGGGGAAAAATGTGTCTGAATCTGGTTTGTGGTTAAAGAAATTCAACATTACTCGTTATAGTCGACAAAAAGCTAATTAATCGTAATTCCTACCACAATTTTTTAAAATAATTCAAGTACCTTAATACCCTCGGTACATAGATACATTTGATGCACAATTTATGTTTTTTTATTATTTGATTTTGATTGAAAAATCAATAATTATAATGATAACAATAATAACAATCAATAATATCAATCAAAAAATAATAATAATAACAATCAAGAATTAGCTAAATGAAAATCCACTATCATTTACTTATTGTTTGTAAATACATGAGATACAGAATTTTTACCTTTCAGACTGGGAAAAATATCAGAAAAATATTGGGAAAATATAAATTACAAAAAAATATTATTGCATTTCCGAACGAATTTTTTGCATTACCTATATCACTATTGTAAGTTATACTATAACACAATATAAATTAAATATCGTTGTTTCTAATAAAAGTTTGTTATACAGTTTTATGATCGTTTTACATATTTTAGAAGTCTGGTGATAAAATACACTGAACAAATACGGAAGATCTTGTATAGTTTTTATCTATCAAATTGTTGATACGAGTGTATACCTTCCTAAAATGCTGTTCCTTTCACTAATTCTATCAGTGTTCCTGTGTTATTAAATGCTATTAAAAGCACAATATTCTGTAATTTAAAAATGTATAAGATTCGAAGTACATACACATCACTTAAGCGAGGTCTCTATCTTGTATAGTTTTTGAGAAAACTTTTTATTTAAATATTATTGGCTATATTAAGTATAAGACGTATATCACCTCACTTGGCATTATCATCTTCAGCAAGGAAATGCCAACTGCTGAATCTGCTGAGATACCACTGCGGTACGACAGAGTGAATCGTCTGGCATAAATCTTGTAAATGTTGTTTAAAAAAAATAAAAATAACCGTGTAAATTCCATGAGTCACGTCAACTATATAAAGTATACTGTTCAGTATAGATATGAAGAAAAAAAATATAACTAAAAATTTATTTTGTTTAACATATTATAATAGTTACATAATAGTTTCTGGGACACTCCTCTTAACTTAGAAACCTGTATTATGAGGCCCGCTCATGCTGTAGTTATTTAAAAAATAGATTTACTATTTTATAGGCGCTACTTACAGAATAGATATACATATAAATGGACTTCTAGCCAGGAGAAAATAGAAGAGTTTTAATCTTTTGTTTGACTCTACCAGGTTAGGTAGAGATCGAGTTTATCATAACGAAAGTTGCTTTAGAAAGTCCTGGCGCTTTGTTGTGCTTATATCTCCTTTGTTATTTAATTCTAACCAAACCACCTACGCAATTTCCCCGTGACAGTTATGTGACAAATACAAAGATGGGAAATAGTACGCAGTATTTTATGTACATAACATTAGTCATTTAAGTGCCTAATCGTTTCTTTGGAAGAGGGTACACATATTTTAATGATTCAGAAATAAATACCGGATATTCTTCTAGAAGACACGAGTGTCATCGATGAAATCATTAATGATTTAAACAACAAATGTACCAAAAGTTCGAGATTCGAATTTTACATTTGAATACGCCTTATCTTCCTCGTGTCAGATAGAGAGGGAAACCGATAAGATTACATTATTGATCAGATACACGTATTCTTTCGTTTCTCGCTGTCGCTTGCATTTATAACATTATGATGGCGTCCTCATCAATCGTTGTGTTAAAAAGCTACGTCATTGACGAATCTGCCTTGCTTGATACTTGTTTAGGTTTTGCCCTTGTCTTACGTGTGTATTTGTCAACATGTGAGCAGTACAAGTAAGTGACACTACAGAGCTACGCATTATTTTGATTTATGAATCAGACCCATTCAAGGTAGTCTTTGAATTTCCCGTAAACAAAGATATAGTACAACTAAACTTTGTGACGTAGATTTAGGTAACACCTTGTTGTTAAATAGAAAGACCCGTATAATTGCTGGCCTTGATAGTTTCGTGTCTTTATCATTTAAAACAAGCCAGAACTTTCTGTTTGATCTTAAAAGTCAGGTCTAGTATAAAAGCGACTTCAGAAAAATTTCAAATATAACCGTCAATAACTCAGATATTATGTCAGTTCTCTGCGAGTAAATTCGTGTATGTAAGTTCGAGTACATATGTATGAGTATGTAATATAAATGTCCGTGACAGACTATTGTCGCCCGCCCCCCTCCGGTTATCGATCGGGTCAATAACGAGAAGACCCATCTCCTCAGAGCGTTAGCCAATCGTAACAAAGTTCCTGTGTAAACACGTGAACAATTTAACCAGTCATTATTAATTTACTTGTTGTTCACTATCGTTCTTATAAAGTCTATACTCGAAATGCGTCTGCAATTAATTTATTTGATATTGTTCGTGGGTGCGGTGAAATGTGTTCTTGCGGCAAAAACTAAACTGAGGAAAGGTTGCGATTGTAACACCAATTTCTGTACGTATGTTTATCAGTAAGTGATTACTCATAGAGTTTTAGAGTGTCAACGTTATTGTTGTTTAAAACTACAGCCATTTCGCTTAGCGTTGTCGATGTATTGTAAACTGATTACATCTCTTGAATGTCGTCTGTTTTAAAATAACAATTCATTGAACTCTGAAATTCAGATATATTTTTTAAAACGTTGTTATAGTAGGAGGCCAACGCATATTATTGCATTAATTAATTAACTGTTTTATATCTGTTATTTTGCTCGTATATTCTCATTAGTCTTTAACACCTACTCCCTATCACGTCTTATCTAAGTGGTTGCCAAAACCAACTTGAAAAGTGTCATGAAACTATGTCCATGTCCACGAACGTAAATGAAACGCGTGTGAAACCGACCGTATGTTTGTTTTAAAATGTGAAAGCGTAGCAGAACTTCATTCACGTATCTCGAACAAAGTCAGCAAATGTCTGCCCGTCGTCTGAGTAATTCGACTCCTCTGTCCACTTTGCAGTCTACACAACTTGTGCGGGCTCTCTACCTGGATATTTAGTCTAGCGAAGCTACGTTCTGTCTGTTATTTTTGCAATTCCTGCAAATAGTTGGTTACTATTGAGTGAGACAGGTTGACGTTTAAAATTAGAATCACTAATTGACATCGTGTTAATTCTGTCTCCGTGATCAATGGTATTTAGCGTATTTATTGTTTCGTTAATT
Source organism: Carcina quercana (assembly GCA_910589575.2). Lineage (NCBI taxonomy): Eukaryota > Metazoa > Arthropoda > Insecta > Lepidoptera > Depressariidae > Carcina > Carcina quercana. The sequence goes on from OU342429.1 coordinate 9,430,152, forward strand.
AGGATTTTCGTTAAAATTTATCGGAAAACCTGTACTGATACTGTAACCAATTGTTGTAACTGCTCAAAACTTTGTTGTCAATATACATAGATTAACGTTGTGTGTTGTTCAACGGAACTATTCCTCTCGTAAACATAGGCAGACGTAGCAGCGAGTATTTTGATGTTTTTTTTATCAGATCGTGCTACGTCACGATCCTCGGACGTATGCGCCGTAGACGCGTCGCCCCTCAATAGGTCTGCATACATGCTCCCTACAGATATAAAGAGGCTGATTTATATCTATTCTTTATTACAAATATGGTTCGAGTCGAGTGCGTACCGCTGTATCGGCGGCAGTTGATTTGCTGTATTATGTGAGTTTATGCCTTATCTTTTAGTTAGAATCTTTTTCAGTTTACAAAACAATGTTTACGTTATTTCTCGTGTTTATATGTACAGGTTTTGGTATTCGAGGAAAACAGAAAATTATTTAATATTTAATCGATCCCTATTCTTCGTTGTTATATTTAGGTATAACTTTATAATTTTAGTTTTTGGATGGTGCATTGACTTGCATTGAGGTTTACAATAACATTGACTTTTGTAACGGTTCTGTCTCCGGTTCCAATTCTTTCATATTTTTCTCTAGCGTGTAATACAATAAATATTGAAAATCTTGCTATGTTTTGTCTCAGGGAGGTGGCGACCGCTTGGGGGTGCCGCGTGGGTCTACCCGACGAGCCGGCGCCTGCGGACCGCGTTCAAAGCCTCTTCAACGACATCGAACTATACCCTACTAAGACTCAGGGTGAGTGCGCACGCATATGTTATTTATTTAATTTACGGAGTAAGGATCTTACTCAATTTTTGCAATGGTAATTTAATGTACTCGTATACGGGTACACGCTATAATATATACACTTGATCGTGGTCAGAATATGTTTTTCTAAGGTCGACTGTAACAAATATAATAAACTACTTTTTATGACAAGAACCTTATGACTCACAGTAGGCCTTTAGTTGCGTGGTAGATTCGTACGCAACTGTAGACTATATAAGGTTATAAAACTTTTTAATCGCTAATCGTGATATATTTATTCTTATGTCAAGGGATCCCAAAAGCTAATTACTACCCAGTACTTTGGTTTTAGATCCTTTGTATTTGATTGTATTGTATTTATTATTATGTACACACAGGAGAAGACGTTTCCTAGCTTATGATTATGATGATGATCCCATTGCGGTTCATCACAATATCCCTATTTTCATGATTCAGTGAGATAGTGAGAATGCTTTTTTAAATTAATGTGAGTTCGGGTTGAGCTCATAACCGAACTACAGCGACCAAAAAGGACCTAGGAGTCCGGGACCAGACCAAACAACCGAACTACTGGAGCTAGAGGGTCTAGCTTTGCCAATTTTTTACTGATTCTAACAACTGTTTATTCTAAAGTGATACAATTTTAATACTGTGTAATTTCCCGATTCGCTTACTCATAGAACAATGCCATAATAGACTTAAAGTACTAATGCTAGTGTAGTTAAAGGGGCGTACCTTGCAAGTCCGTAAATCATTTATATGTCTGCAGTGCAGCGGTTTGCTAGTGCAACGAGCCTTTGAGATAAAATCGCCGATATGACCTCTGCAATGAATACTAGTAAGTTGGGACATGTTTGTTCTATAATAGGATAAAAGGCACCGTCTTCGTTTTGATATTGACCGAACTTGTGCCTTCTGTTCCCGACTTTAGAAATGATTTCCCCGTATCATCAAAGTCTCATTAAATACTTATTCACCACGAAATCTCAAAAAATATAATGCTTGCAAAGTAAATCTCATGGATTCTCGTTACAAAAGTCAGGAGGCATCGCAATGCAAGTCTAGTGAATTCGCGATGTCAGCTTAAAGGCTTCGTATCTATAAGTAGCTTCAAGACTTCGTAATGCTAGTTTCAAGGCTTCGCGTCGCAAGTGCAATGTAGAGGCGTCGTGGCACCAGCTCAAGAGGCTTCGAAACGCTTGCGCTAGTACACATGCTTCGCAAAACTGGCGCTGGCTGGCACATATGCTTCACGATGTTTGCGCTAGCTTAAGAGAGTTCACGAAGTAAACGTATTGGAGTCGCGATGCTTTAAAATTTGAAGGAATTGCAGAGCCGGATAATTATTATGACGCCAGACAATAGACATACTGACGCCTGAAAAGAGGAGTCACGTTGCCAGCTGAGATGCGTCACGACGAGTTAAGTATCTCGAAGACTCATAATAACAGTCTAGGCGGGCAAAAGAAGACAGGGATTCTATATTTCTATTAAATCATTTAGGCTTGCGCTTTGGTCTCTATCCCTCCTGATAGTATGAAAGCACGATAAGAAAATGGATGATGACGACTTAAGATAAGCCTTCATTTAATGAGGCGCTGGCAATTTTATCTTTGCGTTCTGAATTTACGAGTATGTGGCCGGGTCGTCCTTTTGACTAATTCAATTTGTTTGTAAACGCTCTCGTAGGTATTATTGCAGCTGACTATACATACGCGTAATACGGTTAGTCATAATCTTTATCGTGATAATCATAGTTTTTCCAAAGTCCCCGCTGTTTACTCAGATATAATAAGTGCCTTGATTCTACCGCAGCATGTTATTAAGAGTAGTTTGCACGATTGATTGCAGATAACGAAGTTGCTATAAATTACTTAGAGTACGTGCTCTACGTAATCCGTGCAAAATTGCTGTAAATATAATTGGTGTAGAGTCAGCTGCAAAATTCAATTAAAAACTAAACGACTATTGTGATTATTAACAAAGTACTTCGTTGATTTTTTTTCTACTTGTACACTTCTTATGTAGATATGAAATCATGCATGACTGTTCTTTTTTACGATTCGGAACTTAATGTTTCTTCCTTGACTTTTCTGTCTGTACAATGCGTGTGTTGGGTAGAGCATGGTAGAGCGGTGGGAGGGAGGGAGGGAGGGCATGCGGAACCATCGTGCGTTATTTATAATGGCATATTAACGTTACTGTTGATTCAGCGGGCTATGGCGGTGACATCATCGTGTTATCACTCATTCGATCGATGACAACCTGACGAGGGAACAAAAATCTATTGCAGAATAACGGAGCAACACATACCACTTGATAACGGGGTTTGTTGTTCCTCGATGACACACAACAAATAGGTTTTATGAAATTGTTTATTTCCTACTAGTGATGTAACGTTGACAACTGCGCGGATCGTTTAAGTCGCTTGCATCATTGGTTTTCCGTATAATTAAATGTAAAAGATGTAATTGTTACGTTAGGTAATCAAATCCTGCGAAGGTTAATTTCTCTGGTGATTTGATGCTGGGTCTTGGTGATTTAGGAGATATACTTTTCGTATTCGTATTAAATTGTAAATACCCTAATTGGTAACTAGCTATTGCCCGCGACTTGGTGAGCGTAAATTCCAGAAATTATTACACGTAAACACTTTACCCCGGATAAAAGTCACATACATATGACATATCCAGAACATATTATAACTGTGCGAATTTTAATCAAGTCGCAAATATCCGAACTTTCAGGTTTGTTATGTTTTAGTAGGAGTTCTGCGTATGTTTTTGGTCGTTTTGTGTAGTTATTTGATGATTTATAATCTCTCTATGTATTTAAAAAACTATAATAATGTATATGCAGGAAAACAAGTTTAGTGTAAAATGTTTAAAACTAATCTCTCACGTTTTAAAGTATACTTGAGTATGAATAAGCCATCTCAAATGTTTTAAATATTTTTTATTTAAGTGTTAAGGCCTTATATTCAGAGTAAGAAAAAAGTTAAATGTGGTTACATAATTAGAAAAAGAGATACAAGGCGATTTTGAGAGCAAAAAGTTCCCGCGCCTTTTTGGTTACAAACGTTACCACGGCCGATCTACTGGGTATCATATGAAACTTTAATGTATTTCGTTTGTTTTGTGGCCAACAGTTATAGATATCTCCTACCTTATAGGATATCCTCTGGAGTGTTGGATAGTTTTTAAGCAGTGTCCTAGGTTTCGAAAGCGTCCAAGGTCCTGTGTTCTATGTATTTCTAAAGATACTTCCATAAATCGCAACCCGTAATTATACTCGTACATAATGATTTAAGTATCAAATCATTTATTTATTCTAAGATCTACGAATTTATCCCTACTAATATTATAAATGCGAAAGTAACTCTGTCTGTCTGTTACGCTTTCCCGCTTAAACCTCTCAACCGATTTTGATGAAATTTGGCACAGACAATCTTTAGACCCTGATAAAGGACATAGGCTACTTTTTAATGCGAAAAATAAAGTCCACGCGGGCAGAAGCTAGTTATTTATATATTAATAATAATTTATTTATTTTTATGTATTATTTATATTACGAGTTATTTTACCTAGTAACACTGGAAGCTCCTAACGTCATGGTCCAATCGGTACCATGGCTCGAAATTGCAGAGGCACGGAATCAATCTGACACCGCTTTGCGTTTTTGTATGTGCTCTAATACAATTGCCGTTAGACATCCGGCAAGTACCGCGCTCTCGTGTTGTACTTGTTGTTACGGCAGGTGGTACGGCTACAATGATCTCACCGTTATTGCTCATCGATGACCAACAGCCGGCTAAGTTCACGATCACGTTGTCGACCACTAGATCAGCTACACCAGATCTAACTCATTAAATCGATCAATTGAGCGGGAAGATCTATAGCAGGCAATTAAAAATGCCGACCCATGCCCTCTCTATTAATTCGGCCATATAGAGTACCGGCATTGTTGAGTGTTGGGATTATATACCTACTACTTCAGTATTAGATCTTGAGAAATTTTGACAGTCAAAAAACAGACTAAATTTGATATATGATATAGCTCATTAGAGATACCACGTCGAATCAAAAATTGCTGGTAATGTAACTTGGTCATGTATGAGTAACAAGGGGAAAGTTTTGACTACTTTAAGAAAATGCAATCAAATGATTAGAGCTTAGAAGTATGTTTATTGTGCTTCGTATTTCTGTTATTATTAAGTCAGTAAATATTAAGTCCGTCTTGGTATACGCAAAATATAAAAATGTTATACATCTATACAGTGTCTCGCTGTATACGGTCTGCACTGCAAATTTATCATTAGATTCCAGCTCTATAACAATAATAACTTCAGAGCTCCGTTCCGTGTTTAAAACTACAATACATAAACTACAGAAATCATGGCTACATTGAACAGTCCATGTTTGGTACCTTCCAAAAAGCCTCAATTTACTACCAGCTATTTCGACGCTCCTTACGAAGCACAATCGGATGCGTATGCGCATCTTTATTGTCTGTTTATATACTACGTTGCTATTGATTAATATGTACGCCTCGTGCGCATGTTGTGGTGGTCTAATTGACATTGTTATCCTCGTGGATAAGTCGTAACAATTAATCTACACTACTCTACACTGTTGTTGTTCCTTCTTTAAAATTTTGTGTGTCTCTGCCCTAGCAACCTGGTACTAATGATTTATACACAACATTTCGAATAGATAACATATGCATATATTGAACTCCAGTTCTCAGAACTCCAGAACTCAGGCTGGAGTTTAATATATGCATATGTTTGCATCTAATGTATGTATGTATCTAAGTGATTATCTAGACTGAATATGAAAATAGACTAGACATTATTTATCAATTACTTTGTTCCCAACAATCCGCCGAGGCACATATTTTTTTCCCATACATTCTTTTGAAGTTTCTGTTTTTCATAATCATTTGAAATATCTGCCTTTACGCATTAACTTGTGTCTTCTGGGTGAAAACGTATCCTTATCGTCACTTGACTTCAGGTGCGGTGAACGAAATAAAAATATTGGAAAACACTGAAGGCCGTGTTTTAATTGTTTCAGTGTTCGAAATGCTGGTGTGCGCTCGTCAATGTGCGCGTCGGAAGTCTCTCACGCTTACTTTCGGAGAATTCTGCGTGTTCGCTGCCGAGCTGCGGCGCTGCTCCAGACAGGCAAGACCGTTAGTATCATTGCTGTCTAAATACACATATATAAATACATATGCACAATTAAATATAATAATATGTTGCAAAACACTTATTCCAGAGGATTTGGGGTAGGGAGCTTTTGTTATATTGGGATAAAACGTAGCCTTTTTCGACCCTTCGACTACCCCTGTACAAAAATCTAGGTAGTCTAACTCTCCATTACGACGTAAAGGAAGGACAAACAGCCTCACTTTTACATTTATGATATTAGTGTATGAAGTGTGTGAATCATCACGTCATCATTTAAGTAAAACGTATTATGCACTTGTGAAATGAGCTGTCGATGTTCTGATATTTAATCGTATCTTTTGAAAATGTGTAAGTAATGTGCTAAACATGAACTTCCTCATAGAGCACTCATCAAATCAGATTTTAGTGCAGCAAAGCTCTTTGCTGGGTTTGATTGTATTCCTAGAGTTATGTTGTTTTGTATTCAACGCGCTAGATTTTCAAGTTACTAGTCGTTTATGTACTACTGAAGACAACTATAATGAATAAAGTTTAGGAGCTGTATCACCATTCATTATCAATCCTCATGTCAAGTGTGGTGATTAAGGCAGATGCTCTCTTTAAAAGTTCGGGGACTGTAGTGGATGTATGTAGCCGATTCTGCTATGTATTACATGTTTGGCAAGGTCGAGAGAGGTCTGCATGTAGATATTTGTATGAGAGTTGTAACTGTAATAAAACAAAGCGAGAAAACAACAATATTATAAGAATTAGGTATATATATATTAGCATATCATCTGTTGTCTGTGCCTACCTCTGTACAACAGAAAGTGACATAAGTTTACATAACATGTGTTTTTATCTTGAGTCCGTTCGCTGTGTGATGAATGAATTTTATCGTGCAAATAGGTTTCGTTAGGGTTGACTACAAAACACACAGACCAGTCACCCACTAGACGCCTGATTCAAGGCGAACACTTTCAGATAACATATGAGACATATTAAGTCTTATTCCGACCTTTGTTCCGAAGTCAGCGTGAATTCCCTTCCTCTGGACACTACAACATTAGGCGTCTGATTTGAGATTCATCTGGGACAAACCTTTACATATGGCTTCACCTTGAATGTGTAAAATAAATAAGCTTCAATTATATTGGAATTAATATTCTGGATATGAACCGCATTATTTACATCTCTGTAAAGCTGTTGTTAACAGAATATTGACGCGGAACAACATTATGAAGGCGTCGCGACTGTACTATTTATTCGGGATGACGTTTGGCAACAACAATTTATAAGTACGTCAGTATATTGGAACCAAAGTCCGAGCGTGTTGAAACTGTATCGTGAAATGATGCATTTTATTAATACATGCACATATATTGAATACATAAACGCACACTTTAGTCACAATAGTATAGACAAGCAAATAGAATCGATTTTATCGATGGCTACATTGTACGATCTTGACCGGCGTCACTAAAATTTCACTGTAACATACAAGTTTTATTTACAAGTTCTTGTAATGCTACGATTTTATTCATAATAATTTTTGTCATGTATAAAAATTTTACGTACTCGTACATTATCAAGGCTAACTGTAAAACAAGCGTTCTTATCGGTTAATCGCCTCCAGGCAACTTTTGGGTAGTAATCTGCCAATTTATATGGAATGAAAGCCGTCTTGTTTGTGAGTTTTATATCTGAACAAACTGTATTTACCTCAAGAGAAAATAAAGAAAATATCTCCGGGGAAATAATAATTTCATAGAAGGATTTTGTTTTGATTTACGTAATTTATGATACTGATATTATTATAAAACCCTTAGTTAAGCACTCAAATGTGGTCTATTAGGTAATTTTTTTTTCAAATATCCACAAGGGTTTAAGAAATCATCACACCTGATGACTATGAGAACGAAGGATTACAACAAGCTCTGCTGCATAAGTCCACTGACGGACATGAGCCTGCCTTATAGATTATTGAATAATAAACACCCAAATGGCATTCACAAGTGCACCAAGTATACAGCATACTGTAGCGGTGTGTGTACGACATGAATTAGTTTAATTTCATCGATGACGTTAAATCCGTGTCGAGCCGCGGAGTCTGTGTAGCCGGTCTTGAACCGACTGCCGGGTGCCTGCGGTCGCGTGCGTTGACCCTTAAATGCCACACAATGAGACATTTGTCATGCACTGAATCACGGCAGACCACTTGCACTTTTATACGAACCCTAGAAAATATATTAGTCAATAATTGTAATTCTCTTTTTGAAAATCTAGACCGCGTGGAATATCATTTCACAGTGGCACTACACTTCTTTAAAAGGATCCGTGTTGCGAATTTCAAGTTTCTAGGTCAAACGGCTGGGGGTTGTTTGTACTTGATATTATAGATGCGAAAGTGTATTTGTCAGTTAGTTCTTGTGAAGTTTGCATGAGATAATTTATTGAACTCCACGAAGTCAGGGAAGCAACAATTTTCTGATAATTGTATGACCCTCTGACGTCGCTTGGGTCTCGTAGTGGGCAACTATGGAAACATTCCAGGCATTTACATTACAACCTCTGGCATCTTACTGTGGTCGACAACTCGCAGTGACAACCAACTGTCATGGTCATTTGCCATGACTCTGCTTTGTCTCTGGACTTGTGTGATGAGAATAAAAAATATATGTTTTCCTTTACTGAGGCTAGACCAGCTTCATTGAGGGCTTTCATTTCTGTCTCTAAAATACCTATCAATCAAAATGCTATATCACAATGAAATAAACGTATACTTGTTATCTATGTATAAACCACCTCATGCACGCACCTATAATGTTTGAGGAATGTTGATTTTAATCCACCGTGAAATTGTACACATGAACTGGTTACCACTAGTTGTGTAACCGATGTGATGATGCTCAGTGATTCTCCTAATGTGTTGTACTAAAGCTGTGCGGTCTAGGATTTAGAATATACCACCCCTTGACATCCCGCTGGCGTCATAGTAAACGGCATCACAGTGGCAAATCACTCATAAAGTCTGTCGTGGCGATGTATGAGGGGCGCTCAGGTCAGGACTAGCAATGGATTTATGCAACCGATTATGGTTTCTACTTGACTAATTATTTATATGTACCTCACCAGGCCTTTATTCACTGGGGTGGAGTACCAAAAACGAAATAAAATGTAGTTTAAAAAAATATGTTTTGTAAGTTTGTTGTAAATAAATAAAAGCTTTTAATAAAAGGCTTGTTAAAATCACGTCTGTCTGTTCGTTGCTTATGTTACTTCAATTTTCAGGACTTCTAACAAACCGGAGTCTCCCGCATGGAGCTTGGAGAGGGAGCTGCGAGAAAAAGACATTTGCAAGCACGTGAATGGTAAGCATACTACTAATGTCTTTTTATGACTCATTTATTTTACAAAAATACGTTGTATAATGACAGTGACACACTATTAAATTATACATACAAGTGTGAGCCTTGATTACAAAAAATTATAATGTTAATAATATTCAATATAATCAATCGTTTTTTTCTTCACAATCGTAATTCGTTACATAATGAAAGATAAGTGTGAATATTATTATGATTCGAAATAATATTGTATATGACAATATTATGTGGAGAATAGACGTTGTGATACAATTATGAAAATACTTTTGAAATTATTGCGGAAATATTGCTGTAGTATTTATTTCAGTATTGATGACGCTATGTCGCTCTGTTATGTATCAAGCTAAATTACCCCTCCATAGGCCAAGGCCAGGGAAAGGCGAGTCAATATCAGCTATCGATTTATACACATTTAAAAGAAGATTTTAGTAGTAGGATATCTACTTTTTTATCAGAAATTTGTTTTATCTCTGACGCTTTTTACATCATATAATTTTTAATACCGATCAATACGTCTATTTATAACTTATTTTACTAAATAACACTGTAACTAAATAATTATAATGATATTATAACTCATTATAAATCTTCGAAATAAACGATGAGTTGATTACCTGCTAGTAACCATTGATGAAAATTAATTTGTTCGAAATATAATAATTATAATGAAATAGAGGAGTTTACGTTTACACTATTAACAATAGTAGGAAAAGGAAATTAGTTTTAACTGTTACTTGTATCCCGTATTCGAAATTGTTAAAAATAAACACTTTATAAGCACCTTTTTTGTCCATAAAACGCTACTTCGGAACTCTGTACAATCTATGTACTATTTGTCAAAACAAACTTAGTGTTTTTGTAAGTACAAGTATTTTAGGGTCTCGTAAATAAGTAATAAATATATTGCAGCTCGAAAACACGATTGGCCACGAAACCATTTCCATGTATTTACATGTGTTTAAATTACACTTCCGTATTGAGTGGATAGTCTTGTTTTACGTTGCGTAGATTTTGATAAATTGTTAAACGTTTTGTAACCTATCTCAGAAAATTATGTTTTAGCATAACCTTACCTACACCTTTTATATAGGTATAAAAGGGTGTATGTACGGGGTGTGTAATTTGCGTTACAGTTCGTCTGGGATATCGCATAAATTGTAGATTTTTGGTGTACAAAAGATACACAATAAGCTTCATATTTTTTACGCAGGCCGTGCAATTTTTTCGGATTATCATGCTTATATGTCTAAAAATTTTAAAAGGGAACATTCTTGTTGCAAATTAATCACATTAACCTCTTGTGCACTGGAATGTGCCCTAATATACTAAACGTTATTACAACTTAAATGCAAATAAACGAGTAAATAATTTGATATACATAAATGGGCAGCTTTAATTTTTATTTGTTTGGAGAACTCTTATAGAAATTCTCAGACAAAATAGAGACAGAAAAACTTAAGATAAGTGGACGTTATTTATATATTCCATTTATAATTTTCGCTACAGATTATACTGTCTAACTGTCTCTTTGTTGCGTGAGGACATGAAGTTGCCATATATTATTTGCGTTGCGGAAGGTCGATCGGAGACAGCGTTCCGCGATCAAACAAATCGTGACTAAACTTTCCGCACGGTACCAATCCAGAAATACACAGCGCAGCGCTTAGATTTGCGTTCAATGAGAGTGTGGTGAAGACGTCTGCCCTGGGCTATACGTACATGTGAACGATGCATTTTCATTGTTGATCAAATGAAAGAAAAGAAAGAATATACATTCTTCCAGTGGTCCATTGGATTCCAGTTGTTATAAGCAACATTTTCTATCTTATATTTTCGTTATGTTGTGTCATTGTGCTAAATAGATAAGAGGAACCATTATAAATACTCGTAGATATTTCAATGTAGAAAAACGATATTAACATTATAAATGTGATAGTGCTCTTTGTGTCATTTTTGGCGCACATAATTATGTTCTACAACTTTATATATTTTTAAGACCGGTAGTATATATATATACACAAGATGTTATATATTAAGGCAATATTTATGTTATATATTTAATCTAAGGTAGATAGAACCTGCTGAACAAACAATGCATTGTAAAATAATTGCACTACACGATGTATTAGAAGCAAATTTGAAGTAAACATCTCATTACAGTTAACTCATAACTAGCTATCAAAAGATATCTATAAAAACCTCAATTTAGCGTGTAATTGTTACTTGATGCGTTACTTGAATGATAACTAAGAACTTTATAATTGCACAAACTATGTATCTATCATACATAACATAATCATAAATAACAAAGTGTGAATACCTACATAGTTATAGTCAGACAAATGCAGTATATAAGTGTAGTGTAGACAATAATCCATGAATAAATATGTGATAAATGTCATGTGTACGTGTAGAGACAGATATACTAGTTAGTATTCCAATAGAATATTGAGTACCTTTATAAATGTATAAAAATATAGTAGCACAATGATTTCATCTTTAATAGGTACTGAACTCTGCTATTGGGTAAGTGAAATGGTCTCAATTCGCTCCTTTAGAGATAGAATATTGAAAAAATAACTTTATTTGTCTACGTTGTCGTGGGAACTACTTGATTAAAATTTTTAGTTTCTTGGCTTTGTAATTTCTTCTTTTCATACTATGATTCCTTGTCTTCATCCACTTGCGAGTGAATTAATCACAATTTTATACTAGTTTCGAATCTCTTTAAGTCGAATTTAAGGCAAGTTTCATGTTTCAAGAGTATGTAAATAAGTTTTCGATACCGCGGTTTTCGGAAAATCGATATTTTAAGAAAAAATCGTGCTAGCATATTTTTTTCGTTATTAAGGTAATACTAAATAAATAAATGCGTTCGCACGTTACCTAAGTCTTACCGCCATTTAACCTAAAACTGATGCAGTGCAAATTTTGTAGCAAATATGAAAATTACAGAAGGCATGTTTAAACGTCGACACCAACTTAATATAATTATTCTGTCCTACCATAAAAAGTGTTTACTGCCTATAGTTAGGGTTACAGTAGTTTGGATGCACACGCTACTTTGAAAGTAATACAATATGTATTATTACATTATATGCATTTACTTTAGTTTCCTTTACATTTAAACTGTGTATTGTATAAATAAAGTTACTCATGTCAATCGGTGAAATATTTTGACAAAGATTGATGTCTGCTGCAATCTGGCACCGGTTCACGGAACTTGCTTGTTACCGTAATAACACTAGGTAGATAAACTCATATACGAGTATAGTATACGCACCACGGACTTATGTACATAGCCGATGCAGAACTATGATTATGCTTACATGATTTTTCTGACAACAATCATAATACGTTGAAAACTACTTACATTATTTTAAATCTTCTTAATAGTTGCTCAGGTCATGATCATCGTCCACTGCTGGACATAGACCTCCTTCATTGTATGCAACAATGACCAGTACCGAGCCACTTGCATCTTTGCTCAGTTCATAGAAATGAACAATTCAAGTTATACATAACTGACTAGAGTCACTGGTACTGTCAATTTACAATATAGAAAATCTGTAATCTAGTGATGCAACGAATACCACTTTTACGAATACGAATACGAATAATGACTTTAATATTCGGCGAATACGAATACGAATAAATGAAAATGTTATAAGCAAAGCAATAAAAAACCATATCCAATCAACGTAGAATGTAGAGCTTTATTCAGTAATTAAAATTCACATTAGACAAATTTTTATTTAAAAAACAAAGTTTCTGTAAAGTGTTGGGCTGCAGACGGTTTTGTCGGTTTGAATATTTCCAGCTGTAGAAAAAATTCGTTCTGAGGCCACACTGGATGGTTTAATCGAAAAAAACATTCTGCGCATATTTTTTTAAAATTGGGAATGTGTTCGGATACACAAACGAAAGTTTAAATTCATTAATCGAGTAGGTTCGACGTTCCGATTGCTAACCATGCTATTTCAAAAGTAGAAAAGTAGCTTTACGAATATCATCACGATATTTGGCGAATACGAATATTCGTTAATAAGTTGATATTCGGCGAATACGAATATTCCTATTCGTATTCGTTGCATCACTAATTTAATCCGCCAGGATAGGTTTCAAAATGAAACGGCAATAGGATACTATACTTACTAAATAAGACAGGTGTAATAATACGTTACAAAATATGTTCACGATGCGACATTGTTTCGTTTACAGCTTACACAATCATCTTGTACATAGTGGTCGCTTAGATTAAGTGCCGATCGTTGAATACGTACATACATTAGATGCGCCTCTTATTTGCGTCAGTCTTCAGTGCATATGACTAACTCGTTACATAAAGTACATCCCACTACATCGATCCACTTCCAAAGGGCCTCTCAAAGCTGTAAACAAGATATATACTCGTAGACGTATTTTTTCTTCTATCTCTCATACTAAAACACAAACCTTGACAAAATATATTGAGGAAAGTTCCGTATAATTCCACAAATCCGTATGTATAGTACGTATTAACGAAGTGAGTGTCCTTCTTGGTTCTTCCGCAGCATCTATAAACGGAATACGGAAGTAGGTGTCGCGATGCGCCTACTTTGCTCTTCGGTCGTTCGTTTGTACTACTACACGTGACGCCCACGTTTCGGACTAACGTCGCACCAACAAACAAAACAAATATAACTGGAATATAACTATAACACCGTATAGATAGATATGTACATACGTAGGCACAACAAACGTCCAACGTCAGCTTCCTTATCTCCCGGAAGATATCATTCAGCAAATGATCATTTGAAAACAAGCTGCATTTACTTATTCGTATTTTCTATTTACATGTAACGTTTTAAACACGCTTGTGTCCACATTGTCAGTTTCAAGATCCTTATCTCTACTAATCTGTATCAGGATATAAGTAATTCTTATTTCCACGACATTGATTACTCTGCGGCCAGTTCCTTGTAACTTCGCGATGTGACGAATACTTTTATGGGTCTATTAAATAATAACAGGTTTATAGATGATCTTCTACTATCTGATCATTGTTCCGTGTGTCATCTTAGAGCACCTAAGGAATAACGGATGATTTCAAATGCGGAATTGGTTATTAGTTGTGCGAAGTTGTAGAATTGTAGAGGTGATCGGTTCGTTTGTTCGCGCCAGTTGGCCACGGACCGTCCGCCTGTGGACAGCGCGATCTGCTCCGGGCGTGAATGTGCAACATCCGCAGTCATGCCGCCGACCACGATGATAGTGCCCTGTGCGTCTATAAACTTCGTAAATATCTCAATGAAACACACACATTATCTTAACTCAATTGATACACGAATAATTTAGAAAAGTGTTTAGTTTTGTGTTTTATGAAAAAATTGAGAAAATAATTCACGCACGGGATTTTGGCAAGAGTCTTGAGTATGTTTAGAAAATTTCACGCTTAGGTGGTGTTCGTTCAGTTCAGTGAATTTTTGTTTCAATTTGTGGATTTGCACGTGATAAATGGAAGTGTTGTGAGTCGATTACGCGTTGTTTATATTTTTGTTTTGGCATCGGATGAATATCCCGAATCGAGTCGGTGTGTTTTGGCCGCCATATGTTCTCCCGGGATTAAACATGAATGGATGCATTGAAAGGAATGCACATTTTATTTGGCTTTTCAAACACTTACGCTCTTTTCTTAGTTGTGTTTCAATAGTATGTTGATATCAGTGTTTACTTTTCTCGCGTATAATATTTTCTCCGCACTTACACCGACTGTACAGTACATAAATTAAGACCTTCATTTTTCTTATTTTCAGTATGTTTTATGAGACAATTTAGACTAAGTACAATAATGCCGAAGGTTCTAAAAGTGTTAGCTTCCCAGCTTCCCTTCATAATCTTGTAATCTATATGTTGTAATTTATGTAGAGACCTCAAATAAAGTATCGAAATGTCATTTTTGCGTAACCCACGTAGATAAAAAGTATATCTTCTAATATTTTATTACGTCACAGAATTCACTACCACTTTCGGAAGCGGAATAAAACATATAAATATAGTATATATGTACATTGGGGGTGTAATGGCGTTCCAAATGAAGTATCATTATAATAATATACTAAATTCTCATTCTTATTCTGTTAGCTGATCTCATCGAATTCAAATTCGAGTCCATACATCAATTGAAGAGAAAGTTCTTATTGGAACCATTTCACGACCATTTTTGGCAGCGGTATTGCCGGCAAGTGGTGCGGGATGACGACACGCCATCGACAGCGTCCCACTTATGCGTATGCGCATCCCACGCGATCGATCGTCAATCATTAACGATGAGTATGGAGCGGAACACCTTCATCCAGTTGAACGAACCTAAACCTATATCAACTTTCTGACCCGAGTCGTCATTTCCGCTGTTTCCTTGAAACAAAAAAGTTGGCAGTAAACTTTCGACGCGTCATTTCGTAGTGGAAACGAGTGTGGCAGGAAAAAATGACATTGTACACTTTTATTTAAGATCAGCGTCCGCGTACAACTACAGTTACAAACCATATTTTTCTGTTTCAACGGCTATCCAAACGAAAATATTACTTAGAAATTTGTGAAGTGCACTAATGTCAAAATATGGACTATAATTGAAGCAGGCAGGAACTACGATATATTATTAACACAGAGTTTCATGTTCCATTAATTTTCTCTAAAATCTATACACAATACTTTTTTTAACAAAACTGACAAAAAATTCTTTTCTTCTTAGCAGTAAAAGTGAATTAGTCCTTGGTTACTTTAACCTAAATTAGAATGAATTGACTAAACCACCGCGTCCGCAACTGGAGACTGGCACGTTGTTGGTTAAACGCAGTGGTTTGAGCTCACTCGTTATTGTGTGTGACCGCTGAACAATTGTTAATAATTAAGTGTATTCAACTTCTTTTGCGTGCCTCGTTCTCATCTCAAGGAATAGGGTCAATTGCTACAATCGAGGCTCTTCGCGTGTACTACGCAATTTTCTAAACAACGCGCCCGTCCAGTTTGGTTCGAACTTAGAGCTATGAAAATTAATAGACTTGCTACTGCCACAGAGAAAGGGAGAATTAACACAACACCAGTAATCTGCGTGCTGAACGGCAACTATTTTACACACTGTAACATCGCCTCCATAATTCAAAGTAGGTATTGTGAAAGAGTACATTTAATTAGCGTTCAACAGTAGATGTTTCATAGAAATTTATATCTGGTTGGTTTCGACATTGTTAAGTTAATTTAAATTTATTTAATAAGTCACATCAATAGTATCTCGTATCCTATCTCTAAAGCTATACAATGTTAAAGTTTTGGGTCTCATACGAGCACGATGTTAATCAAATGCTTACTAAATAAATGGGTGGATGTACAATTGTACATTGAAGTGTCATTCAATAGATATAAAAATAATACTTTTAAATAAATATCATAATGAAATATGACATCTCTATAAATTAATTAGTAAATAAAGTGATTGTGACTATTTTACCAACAGAAAGCAATTATTATGACTAGTATGGCGTTTTCAGCCTTTGTTGAAGAAAATTTAATTAACAAGTTTAGATATTGTACAAGCTGCGTCTATAGACTTGTGTAAATCGATGGCGTGAGTTAAGCTTCTTCCTCAATTACTCATTGAAGTGCAGCTACGTACATGTCAAGGGAGTTATTCATAGTATTGACGTAGAAGGTACGTTATACACGGTGTTTTTGTTTGGAATAGTGTGGGCCCATCTTCTGTAATGTTAACACGTGATTACACTCTCTTGTATTTGTTGGGTGGGCGTAAGATTATCTGATCGGGAAAGATACTTTCGACTATGTTGAAAGTAAAGAGGTATTCCTTTCGATTTGGAATGCGAAGCGAAGTTACATTCTTGTGTAGTCTTTTGATTTAAATTGAAGATGAAGTAAGAGTGGTGTTATTTAGGCAACCCTTGTCAAGTTTTCATGTTCTGTTGTGAGGAAGGAACGCATTGAAATATTATGAATATTTATGTACACGTTAAAAGACCACGACATATCGAAATTACAAACAGCATAGAATAAATATAACACAAACATTATACAAATAAAAAGAGTAGGACAGAATAAAGTAATGAAAAGTGTCGCTCAGTTGTCGTAAGTACGTCCTGCTAAATTATGAAGAAAGTGCTGAATAACGGACCTCTTAGTTTTTTTTCCCGAGTGGTATAAGAAGAAGAATTACATGAGTCGGTAAAAAAAACTTTATACGCTTACTAGAAAAAACCGGTCATGTGCATGTCGGGCCACGCGCGACGTTGGGATCCGCAGTTTCACGTCACAGTATGCGTGCACAGGGGGATACCATTACAAAGTTATAATGCACCTAGTTTTAACTGATTGGCTATGGATTTTTTAACAATACTTCAAGTACATTTTATGAATTAGTCGGCTTGTTAACAAGCATACTTAGCTGTGATAGTTTTCCTTTTAACTCCATTATATGTATACAATACTACCGCGAATTTTTTCACATTTCCTAGTCAATTTTCAAATACAGCGGTTTTAGCTGGTAGGGCGAGGGAGGAGAGGGAAACACTTTTAAACAAAAAATAGCACTTTAAACAACTTTATTTCGAATTTATTTTGAAAACGTATCAATAAATCGAAAAATGGTTTATGAAGACTCTCAATATTTTTGAACAGCCTATGCAGCGATACTCCATACCATCTGGAGACAAAAAATGTTCATTCACTACGTGTATAGGAGAATTTTTTTCCTCACATTTTATTATAGCTAAGGGTCTATGAGCTAAGACGCGGACAGACATACAGCCGGACGGACAGTGCGGAACTATAAGAGTTCCTTGTTGAATACGGTACCCTTAAAATATATAACGGAATTTTGTTCCGCATATGAAATTACATATTGAATTGCTATTACTAGTTTCTTTGGGCTTGGCATGATTGTTTGAGAATACATTTTTATTTATTCCTGGAAAATATACATACAATGCCAGTTTATTACATAAAATTAAGTTTTATTACAATTGGGATATATTTAGCTTTAATAGTGAAGGATATAGATTATCACGACCAAAATTCCACAGATTAGCCATTTTCCGGTAATACACATTACCTCGATTGATTTATCGAGGACTATTTACATCGGTACTTTTTGTAATCTAAGACGTAAATGAATCGCAATATCTGATACACTGTTTATATAATATCTAGGTTACGTCATCTAGACAGAAATACTCGTATGTTGAAGACATTCAAGAATGGAAATCCTAGTAGTTTAGAGGGAATAAACAACCACACCAGCATACACAGACACACCCACACCCCGGTAATTGGATATACTTACTCGTAATCAAATTCATTGTAAAAATGTGTTATGATGTAATGCAGGCAGCGAGGCTTCGCCGCCGCCGTGCGAGGTGTTCCTGGGTGGGTCCTGTAATCCCACGACTTGGAGATCGGACATAGCCATTCCAATGCTGAAACAGATGGGGATCACATATTTCAATCCGGTAAGTCTGAAAAGTGCAGAATGGTTACGTAACTGATTGTACTGAAGTGTGTGAGCATCTGAATGATATCAGCCCGGGGCGGGGTTACAAAGGCTGGTGAGGTTTATGTTCAGTAGTAGATAGATAAATAAAAAGATGTTTGTTCATCCCAATTTCTTAAATCAACTTTTAAAAATCGAGCTCAGCATATGTCTAGGAGGTCTAAGACCACGAACTTAAATTGGGATGGTGGTGGGATACAGCTATCGTGGAGAGTATAATTTGAAGTGACAATATTTTCGTTTCATTTAAATACTTTTAACTTTTACACTATCTTATGAACGGTTAATCTTCCCAAGGCCCCGGGGAAAGTTTTCGATTGCTGGTTTCAGATGAGGAACTAAATTGCGGTTGCCAAGTTAAAATAGTTTGTATTTATTTATATGATGGTGTATTATTCCAACATATGATAAATAATATGTCTTCCGCCTGATGATGAATGAAAAACGGTGTGAATCCATTACTTAGATTAAAAGATTCAACCTCTTCTTTCGCATATCCCCTCTGTGACTTTGAGATCATCAATCCGGCTACTTTTTGCCACGATCCGTAGCGGTCTTTCTATTGAGGGATTTGCCATAATCACCACTATTGGCAGGTGGATTGGTGATCACAAATGATGTGATGCAAAGGTGATTGCTGTAGCACATCTTCTGATTTAAACCCACGGGATGACATGGATCATTCCTATTCAGATTCATAAAACTGAGGCCACACGGCACCTATCGTACAAAGTCATATTTATTGTGGCGTACGTATTGGTTATATTTTGAAGTTGACTTCTGATAATGATATTCTTTATTCTAAAAGGCGCCCATAACCGTGGCTTTATGTAAATATTTTGTCAATTGATTATTTATTTAGCATTTGTCTACACATTCCATTTCAGTTCTTTGCGAACTGTATCTTGGAATATACAACTTTCTGACATAAACACAGCAAGATTCCATTCTTAGCAACGCAGCTAATTTATTTACATTATAAAGTTTATTTAAGCGTGACTACTAATTTTGTATTTGGTCATTGTGTAGGTTGCTGCTATTTTTTTAAATATTCATTGCCCGTCTAATTACGTAAGCAACATTCCTTAACCGGGTGTGAAGGCAAAGAGAGATCTAAATGGCCGATAGCCATGAATATTGTTCCAATTAAATAAACTTGGAATATAATATTAGCTCGATGTTTATGGAGATTATATATTTTTACATGTCAAAATTGATAGCGGAGATGATAGTGCGTGTTCTTCGCTTCAGATAGTAAAATAGGATAAAATATTTCGGAAATAAGATTTCACACGTATCTGTTGGGCAATAAGAACTGATAAAGAAGATAGTGTTTTATCAGTTTTTGATATATTCATGTATACGAAAATGCTCTAAAACTGCACAGATACCTATAAATCGTACTTCATTAAATTGTGGTTTCTGGCTGAACTCCGTCCGAAGACTTTGTAGTTCGACAAGTTCGTGCGCGATCTTCCTTTGAGATGAGAGACGTTGGGAGAGGCGGGGTATCAGCAGACTACTAACATCTTCATTAACCGATGATCTTTGTGATATAGCAAGTGGAGGACTGGTCGACGGAGCTGATGGAAGTGGAGCACCGGGCGAAGGCGGCTGCGCGTGCGCTACTGTTTGTGCTGGACAGCGAGACGCGTGCCGTCGCGACCTGCGTGGAGACCGCTCACCTGGCGGCCGCGCCCCGCGACCTGCTACTAGTGCTCAGACCATACACGCGACACCAACACATCGGCGGGGAGCCCATCTCCGACCAGTTAGTACTGCACGTACCATCACTTATGTTGACGACCAGCATCTATTAAATATCTTTGTCTGTACATAATGTTGTTATTCATGGGTTTTAATAAGTATTATTTAATGTCAGTGTGAAAAAAAGTCGCGTTTTCTTCATTGATGCGACTTCTGACACTAATAGATGCTGGTCGTCCACAACTTACATGCAACTTTTGTTTCCATCATCAGTCGGGAAATGTCCACTACTGGACATAGGCTTCCTTCATGGTATGCCACAACGGCCGGTCCCGAGTCACTTGCATCCAGCGACTCCCCGCTACCTTTATTAGGTCGTCGTCGGTCCATCTAGTAGGACAGCCCGGTACACGTTTCCCTGCACGTGGTCGCCACTCAATAACTCTTCCTCCTCATCGGTTATCCGTCCTTGGAGCGATGCAACATTTTACGACGGTCACGTTAGGAATTACTTTTTTTTGCTAACACGACATTTTCTTAAATAACATTGAATTTTGTCTTTCTCAATGTAAATTGCGTGAAAACATTAGTCAATCTTTTAAACCAATATATGGTTACTTCGTATAGTTTGTTTTATTCAGCGTGATAATAAAACGTATAGTAATGAAAATGTACATTACAGGGAGTACGTGGAACTGTCTCGTGCGCGCGCGACGCTGCAAGAAGCCGTAGAGCGCCGCGGTCTGCCCGCGTTCACGGACATACCGGCGGCGTTGGGATGCGCACGGGCGGTGCTCCGGGGCGCGCGCACCCACCCCCGACACTCGCTCGGACACACCATACTGCGTCTGAAACGCACGTTCGACGCGGCGGGCGGTCGAGCCGCGCGGTTAACACGCGCCGCCGCCGTAGATACGCTCAAAGATGTGACACGGGTGCAGCGTGAAGTCGCCGACCGATGTCTCCCCCAGGATGTTGATTCCGTCGACTTTGAAACGTTCTGCGCTGCGGTCGCTGAGCTCGCAGCCGATACAGGTTTGTAATACATACTGTTCGGTATTTATGTAAGCCTTTCTAGTTTCTAGGGATGACATTTCACAAGAAGACGCCAGTAAAAGTCGCATAATGACCCTAAATAATCTATGATGATCATCGCTTGTCACTTTGTCTGTTAGGGTACAGAAATGTTGAAAGTTTGACATTATATATCCGCTTAGATTTTAGACCCCAGGAGTTATTACTGCTTCAATATAAGTATCTTCCAGTTGAAATTTTTGTTTTTAATTATGGCTTTGTAGTCAAAAACTGGAATTACGGAATGGAAGCACCACAACCTAGGCCTGTGCTGATTTCAGTATTCGCTTTGTGAATTATGACACGAAACAAGTATATGTTATACTTGGCTATGGTTAAACGAAGAAATAGATTTTATGTTTTGATTATGAAACAAAACTGTTCAACAAAACAAAACAATAGCCTATCAATACATGTCTGACGGAAGCGATTCCAATTTTTAAGTTAAAGAAGTATAGCGCCTGTTTGTAGTCTGAAACCAACATTCGGGGGCGGGTCGATCTTCGTGCCAACACTTTGGCGGTGGAGTCATTTTCAGAGCTTTATGAGAGTGTGTTGTCAGTGTTGTGATATGTTTGAGAAAACCTTCAATCATTTCCTATTTGGACATTCGACGATTGTGCGATGACGATCGCCAAGCCCGCGTCTGAGTCATTGGTGTAAGTTTGGGTGCTTGGTATAAGGTGGTGGTATACACAGGGGCGAGCGCGGGGACGGGCGCGGGCACCGGTACGTACGAGTCTCGGACGCGGGCACCGAGCGTCGCCGCAAGGATGCGACGAGCGTTCAGATGTCTGCTGGACCGACTAGCTACACCGTCTTCAACCGCCGTTGGTGCGTCACATCGTCATCATCATCTATCAATGAATCATGATCATCCAGAAACTTCCTCCCGTGAACATGGAACTCTCCTCACCAATAAACACGGACCTAACAAAAATGCTAATGTATGAAAAGGTCACCCGACATGTTTTTAACAAAACAATTTACAAAATTGGCGAGCTCGTTCGGATTTGACCATGATTTATCGGATGTCTCTTTTAATGTTTACATTTCTTTCGTTTTGCGTTAATTGCTATGTTTTTCATCATCTATCGCGACCATGCGATGCAAACTCAATCTACAATTTTATTGATCACGGCCACTAATTACGTTTCTTATTATCTTCGCTCGCAGATAATGCGAAATGTTGTCATTCGCTGTATGTACATAACAGCTGCTGTAAACATAACATATCATTCGGCATCACTATTCTCTCCATTCTATCCACATGTAAAAAGAGCATGTACAATCTGCTACGTGATTTTGATTCACTCGGTTTGTTTGATTGTTTTTGTTTCGAAGAACTAACTTGTTTGGAGATTTCATTATTTGTATTTTTTATTTTCGTTGTCAGTTTTGATCACAGATTAACATTTCTTCATGTTTTATTTGATGGATTTGATGAGCTTCGCTGATTAATGTTGTCGTATAAGTTATTATTTTAGTTGTTATTATGATTTGGTTGGAATTGTAACTGCTATCTTAATTGGATCTATATTGAACAAAATTTTACGTTGTGCAAATTTTTATTTCAGCTGAATTTTTTAATTATTTATTTTTGACTCACATTAGCTTACTATCTATAGAAAAATTGCCTCAAATGTTCGTAAGAAAAGCGAGTTGTAGTTTAATTTGTTGTGTACATATGTGAAATTTAATGGACATGGTTCAATAATTTTATTACAACATGAATTGATGGAAAAAATAAAATGATTCGTCCTTTAAATACTAATCTTGATTTGATTTGTCATTCTCAGACGCAGTGTTCATGACGATGCAATGATATGAATATTGCTCAAAAATTACATATCGGTCGGCAGTACAAAATATATTTACGAACTATTAGCTACTGTATTCTATTGTATCATATCACCAAATATCTATCTATTTATTTTTGTTTATGATAGGTCAACATTTCGTCGCAATCTTACCGATATTAAATGACGTTGTATTCGTAGTTGACAATGTTATCAATTTACGTAGCTAGAGCTAGATGGGGCATTTTCTCATCCTTTGAAGACTCGCAAATGTTTACCTTCAGAGACCTCGGAGGCTGGTTGGGTATTCCAATATCTTATAATTAAACTTGTTAACAGAAAGTCACGGTCGTATGAACGGCCAGGAAGCGGGTAGCGCCAGTGGCAGCAAGCTGGGCGAACAGCGGGGGAGAGAGCCGAGGTCCAACGACACGCCTAGAGAGAGCGGCCTGCTCATGTCCAATGCAAGGCTGAGAGCTTACGGCAGGAAACTAGGACTATACATTCCTAAGGTATGTCATAATGAACTATTAGCCAATAGATGCTTATAAAATTACAAGGTATTTGACGCTCATCGTCAGCTATATTTGTTCCACTTCCATAAGAGGATCTGCCATGTAAAAATATCTGTTTAATAATGGGTTTATTGTATAAATAAACTTTAATAGTGTCTCTATAGGTTCCGAGTGTAAGCTATATAGTGAAAGTTATCTAGGCGATAAGCTTTGATGTAATTGTTCAGAACGGCGGGAACAGACCGAGCGCGGAGAGCGAGAGCGCGGCTGCTCTGAGCGCGGGTTCCGGTTCGAGCGGGGACTCTGTGTTCACGCCGGGCACCGAGCGGCGGCTAGAGCGACTCCCCGCCATGCTGGGTGCGCCCACCCACGATGTATACCTTGCCGGGAGTTTTCCTGTAAGTACTGCACCTGCCTTGACTGTAACAGTGGAATTCAAGTTATATAAACGTACATATTGTAATTTTTTCCTAGTTCTAATAATATAATGAACTTTCAGAGCACCGGTCCCCGTCCCGAAGAAGCACTACGTCGGGAAGGTCTGTCGTGCATAGCGCCGCGCGCCAATGACTACACGCGCATGTTCTCTGCGCCGGCGCGCCGCGCCGCGCCTGCGCACCCCGAGTCGCCGCGCCGGGACAAGAAGCCGCGTCCGGCGCCGAGCTCCGCGCCCCTTGACACCGCTCCGACCGACGATGACGTGCAGCTGCGCGAGCGCACGGCCCCCGTCGAGCCCGTTGACAGGCTCAGCGCGTCAGACTTCTACACGGTCACTGAGGATGTTACGCCACAGCCTTTTAAAGGTATTGTTATTATTACATGTTTTATTATTATTGAAGTCGTTTGGACACAATCTCACCTGATGTGAAGTAACGAAATGGTCGACGATGTTACGTGTTGGCCTAGAAGGCTCATTTGAAGGCTATTCTTCATAACACGGCATCTGGTAGGGTATTCCATACTTTAGTTGTATGCGTGATACACTTTTATCCCAAACCATATCGAGCTGGGGGCCGGCCCACTCTAGGATTTGTGGTTACCAATCCAAAATGCTAGAGTAGCGACTTAAATTTAATACAAAGGCACTTTGAAATAATAATACCGCTGAAGAATTGAGATGAAGGCCAAGTGTAACCCCATGATACATAAAAAAATTAACTTCTGAAGGGAGAGGCCCCACCTGAAGAATCCCTCTATGAAAGGTCTGTGTATCTGTGATGATGTACCCAGGTGCACCAGTCGATGTATGCAGGTGTTGAGTATGTTGTTGTGTTTGTTCAGGCACGTACGACGAGGATCTGTTGCTGGGGTCGCGCGTGCTCGTGTTCTCGCTGAGCGCGGAGACGCCGGGGTTCGCGACCATGGTGCTCGCCGCGCACTACATGGGGCTCAGGCCAAACTCCACCGTGCTGCTCGTGCAGCAGATGCTGCCGCCCTCCGCAGGAGTACACCAGGTAACTTGACATCATTGAGAGTACATTACATAAGCGGATAGTAAATAACAACGCGCAGTTGAAATTTCCACTTTACAGAAGATTCAAGAAAGTGTTTTTCATTTCATGAATTTGGAGTAGTCACTAATACATATAGCCGGTTTTATAGTAAGACTAGTTGGTGTCATCCCGCGCGTGTAGTAAACGGCGACTAAGGGAAGTTGATGGGCAGCAGCTAATAAGAGCAAACAATAACGTATTACTGCGATCTCCAAAGCATGGCATTTCATAAAACGTAGCTAACCCGAGTTAGGACTAACTTTAATTGAAAATGATAGAATCAATTCTTCGACTTCGTGGAATGTTTTACCTACTAAGATCATTATTATTTTGTTTACAGTATAGCGAAGCAGCGGTGAAGGATTACAACCGCGGCCGCCATTACCTCAAGGACCTGGCGCAGCGCTCCGGCGTGCCAGTCTTCGACAACGTCAACGAAACCATAGCTTGCGTCATCAGTCGACTGCGAGCCCTATAGCACATGGCACTAGAGCACACACTTGCTTAATGCTTACCTACAGGGTACGGCAATACATAGCAGTCACGCTATTTGGCACATTGTCAAATACAAAAGGATATTACTGCAGTCGTTCAAGATTGTTAACTACTTTGATTTGTGCCTCTTCGTGATGGTCGTATCTTAATTTAATACTTTAATTGAATTTTATATTAAACTGAGCCTCGACGAGATTAAACCTGGGTGAGTTTTTGGCCAAAATACAATTTTCTTTTTAATTTGACTCAAAAACTTTGTATCCGACCGGGATTTGAACCCGGACACAAGTGATTGTCAATCTTGAGCTTTGGCCGATTGACAACGGTGCTTAAGCGTGTGAAATTAGCGACTATATTTTGCGTGCGAAAGAAAACCGCGTGAAAACTCTAAAACACGTACATAAGACTAACCTAGATCGATTTTCGCCTCCTAAAACCCGTTAGAACCGTTTCTGAGATCGCCGGTATATATAAATAAATAAATGTACAAGAATTACTCGCTTAGATATTTATTTTTGGGCTTGGACTTGATCTTCATCTCAACTTATCATACCTACTCCAAAAATATTTAAAGAGTTGACATTTTCCTTGCTTGATTATTATATTATAATGCACGTTTTTGCAAATTTATCTAAAATGAAGACTATGGAAGTAATTTTATGTAAACAGTACAAGTATGATTTGTTTAGGATGGATAAACCCCTTTTCTGAATGTGATGTCAAAATAGGTAGGAAAAAATATGTTGCTTATGTAATGTAATTTAGCAACGCTATAGTTGGCTAAGTAAACCCCTTGTTCTTTACCACCAGAAAAGTTTTTATTTAGCGTCAATCTAATTCCAACAATAATATGAAGAAATACCCTCGTAAATAAACACTTGAATGGACTCATAGAATCGAATCAGAGTTGTTGAAAATAATGACTGCAATAGTATTCATTTGTATTAAAAACTTTACACTATTTTAAAGCTGTAAGCAAGCTGTAAGTATCATTTTATAATTGTTTTGAAAAGGTAATGGCGCTTCGTAGAAGCTATATAAGTAAATTGTCGATGGTAGTTTCTTGAGGTTTGTGTAGTGTGTTTTATTATATCACAATGTAATGCCACAATTGTAATGAAACACGGACGTGTTACTGAGTAAATGTAAAATTATTTATATGCAATAATTTTTTAATGGATATACTATTATTTAATGAATTCAATTTTAGAATATTTTATAAATTCACTGGACTTGCGATTTTAGTAACTGTACCGATAAATTGGAATCTGGTGATGTTTTTTTATCAATTAGTTCAGAATCCAATAACACGTTGTATTAAGCTGATTTACTGTTGCTTGCGGGTATTACAGGTATATTTTATTGAATTATTGTGAATCTCATACGTTATAGATTACTATGAAGTTGTATCAAGCTCAGTTCCTCACCCCGCACTGCACCGCACCGTGCCCTTGTAGCTCGGCACAATACAATCACAATACATAACCGTAAAGACATCACAAATGTACTTCACACACACACACGTGGCAAGGAGTCTCATATGCGTGTACTTATTATTTAATCGTACAAATAATGTCTCTCTTTTATTTCGTCACTCTCTATTGTATTATATTATATGTAATGTATGCATAGGCACTAATTTGAATAAATTTCACATATTGTATGGAAGAGTTCGCGTGGATGGTCTACGTTTGGTTTGTCGTGATAAGTATGTAACAAATCTCTGTGATGAATTTGTTTTAGATAATATTAATACATGATTTTTCAATGCATAAATGTAGTGAATATAGAAGTGCGCCGCGCTTGTTTGTCAGGCTCGGCGGATAGTTTAACACATGACAAATGCATATGTCAGTACATAATAACGTAGGTAGTCGATTCACTGACAATGATATTCTACTGTGGATAGCTGCATCGGGATATTGCTCGTACAGTGGGTTCTATAGATAAATTCATAGTTAAATAATTATGGCATAAGTGCTTATTGTATTCAAACTAGATACAAGTAATCTATTGTAATCTCTTTCGAAAGTACAAGCGTCCTGCTCACATATTAGATAATTTCAGGGAATATTGTTAATTTTTAGATGTTACGAGTATGCTTATCTTATTGTATGAAACAAATTTTACTTCTTAAACTCTTGTGTGAAATTTGGTCTACATCACTATTGGCTTATAAGCCCTATTCTATACCTAAAGTAGGTATAAGTTTAGATAATATTGGGTACAAATATACCCCTAATTTAATTTTATATTATAAAAATATTGACCCACTGTCGCTAAAACGTTTAAAAATCCAGCAAATTTTATTTGCTAGTCACACTACCCTTTAACAATTTATAAGTACTTTTTAATATTGTTTGATAGTACAAATATCTAATTTATAGAAGAAATTATTTCATATTAATTGTAATTTTATGCCATGTACGCTTATTTTAAACTAAAAAGAACATCACATCTGTAAATATATAAATTTGTAATAAATAATGCGTTTTATTTTATGGATCTGCCGAAAAGGCAAACTCGAATATCACTGTCCACCTATTTAGTATACGGTAGGGTGTCCCTGCGGTTCACCTTGCCTTACATTAAATTTCTATTAAAAAATGAATTCTATCTCGTCTCATGGTCTATCTCATATTCAAATTCTGATGTAAGCCATATCCTTAATGGAATTTACAATTAAATTTGCAAATGATGCAATTGTCTAGTATCTCCTTTTTAATGAAGTTGAAGTGTTAGAATTATTTGTTGGCTTTCTTTGCTCAGGTTTGGTATCAATGGAGCCAAATCCTTGCCACCATTTTGCTGTGAAGTCGTTGGAAGGTTGATGGTGCTTTGCTCCGATTTGAAACGTGTATTTGGGATGACTGTCCTTCAAAATAATATCAATGGGATAATTTGGTAGAGATATTCCTTTGTCATTTATGTGTTTTATTAGTGTGGATTAGTAATTTGAATGGAGTTTATAGTCTTCTTATAATGATGAGGCAGCCATGGGAAATAAAACAACCTTATTGATAATACAATTGTATTATCGAATAACTTCATCTTACCATTAAAATAAATATACCTTACAAATATATTCAACTAGAACACTGTCATCTTTTGTTTATTTTTTCTTTGCATCTGTTCTTTAGATATACTTTTCTCCTTATTCCGAAGAATATCGAGGTCTTTTTGCCTTTCCATTATTTGTAAAGTTATATTAGTGTGTCCTCCAGACCCCGAAGGATGTCTGGCCAAAGAACTATTCAGTTTCACAATTTCACGTTCAATTTTTCTAGAGTCCTCTTCGATTTTAAACTTTTCAATATTCAAATCTTTGCTTGAAGACTGTTTTATGTCTATACTTTGACCTGTCGTGTCTTCTAGGTTGGTATTAGCGGTGTCACCCAAAGTCCTGTTCAGGAAATTAAAAACATTACTCCTTTCTTTTTCCTTCTCTCGCTCGTAGGCTCTTTTATTACGTTCTTCTTCTTTTTTCTGTAATCTTCTTAGTTTCTGCTCCACCTGAAAATTGCAATTAAATACGTCAACTGAGTAAGTCCATTGTTGAACATGAAGCCTCCTCATCATCAAACGGGATACGTCCACCGCTGAACATGGGCCTACCCCATGGTACGCCACCGTGAACCGTACTCTGTCATCCCATGGTATCAAAAAATAAGGCGACTAAGAGAACAAATTATCACGAGAAGGGCAGCAGCACTTTCCATTACAATTATAATTTTAGTGTCATAATATGCAGCATAAATTGACATATCTTTTGAGTGTGTTAATTTAAATATTGATTTTTCCCCTTAGAGGATGCAGCATGCAGACTTGATTATTTGAAATTAATTTCAACTTTATACCTGCACGTGTTCCTGCAAGAAGAAAAAGGTATATAAAATCTTACCTTTAATGGGTCCTGACCAGCAGCTTTCTCAGAAATGGCTAGACAGTGGTCAAGACTTTTCCCTACAGGCAGCACGCGCGCTTCGACCGGTTGGACCCTGCCTTCACCCGTTGATCCTAGTCCAGTGCCTGGCACATAGCCCATAGCCAGCATTAGCTTGGACCCGATGCCCTGTTAATAAACATTCAAACATTAAAATTACGGGACGTGACAAATAAATCTAGAATGTCCTTACTGTCACTTTTTGATACATTTCTCTCTCTCAGTAGTAATGATGAACCATTCCCAGACAGTGTTGTTGAAGTACAGATTACACGCAAGGAGTTCGCCCCAGATAAATGGTAGACCTCAATATTTTAAACTCGTACAGTACCGTTTACTAAAACCACATACTTGACTGACAGACTCCAAAGAGTATTTATGTATACAAGGTTGTACAGCTCAGCGGGACGAGTTATTGTGGCATTAAATAGATGTCGGTATTATATAAATGTATATAAAACGAAAGTCATTTTTTAAAATGTATGATGGGTTTGCACTTTGCCTTCACCTCACCTGATGGTTAGGTTAGGTTAGGCCATTGGATGGTAAGCCAGAAGCCTAATGAGGCGCTGGCTCTGGTATATTTCATACCAGAACATAACAGTGTTATTAACATTTCTGTTTGGCGGTAGACTTAGGTAATGGTAATAGCTAGCCAGGAAGAAAGAAAATGCCCTACAACCAACCAAATCGAGTACCGATAGCACAGATCGAAATGTACCCCCTTTGGGAATTGAACCCAAGACCTCCGGATTGTTATTCCAACATTCAGTCAAGGCTATGGAGGCGGTTGTATACTTTTTTACCCCTTATAATCTCACTCTGGTGTATGTATGTCGGTCTGTATGCCCGTCCGTCTGTCTGTCACAGATGATTACTTCAGGAACGACTAATGCTAAATATTACAGGAAAACCCAAGCGATGTTTCTATCTAGTATACCTCTAGTTTTTGAAAACCGTAACAAATGAACTTAGTTATGCTGTCCGGGAAATGAACTTTATTTAAAAAGGTAATAAAATTTGGACTCCTGGGTGTGCGTTTCGGACTCGCACTTGGCCGACTTCCGCCTTTGAATTGATAGCCCTTTCCTTCTCTGACTTGCTTTTTAAGTCAGTTAGGAAGACTCATTGACTGAATGATAGCAATGCCCAGCAGAACAAACTTTAAAATTAAACCTTCGATAGTTATGATAATGCCGAGTGCCACAAACAAACGTTTTTCCACGCGGGCAAGGCCGTGAGGACTACTTGTCTAGTATAAGGAAGGTTACATTACTACACATACTACACATAACACTTACTCCCTACCAGCACCAAAGTTTTACTTGCACAAACTCTTCTTCTGTCCATTTTAGATTATGCAGATGTGTCCTACCTTGATTTGACTGAGGAGCTGCTGAGTAAGTTAGAGCGCCTTCAAAACTACTGTATTCGCTTTATATTCGGTTTACGTAAATTTGATCACGTATCAGAATACCGGACTCAACTCAAGTGGCTCCCAGTCCGTCGCCGTAGGGACTTACACATCCTCTCCCTTCTCTATTCCGTCCTCTTTAATCCCTGTACCCCTTCATATCTCAAAGAACGCTTCAGCTTTCACTCGTCTAGTCTTAATCGTGTCCTCCGGTCCTCAGAAACGCTCACACTTGACATCCCTTCCCACCGCACCAGCTTCTACTCTGACTCCTTCACTGCGCGAAGCGTTAGATTGTGGAACTCCCTTCCCGAGGCTATCAGGCAAGCCAAATCTATGGCCACATTCAAATTCCAACTTAAGTCGCATTTTCTCAATAATTAATCCTATGTAGTAATCCTATGTACTAGTATGTATTGTATCCATAAAATAACGTATATTTAATTTGTCTGTATTTATTATTATTATTATTTAATATTATATATTATTAATATAAGTATACATATGTGTTTATTCAAGTATTTAATTATAATCTATCAATATCTGTCACACCTCCACCCAAATATTGTTACTTATTTCCTCTACCCAAAGGTTGTCTGGTAGAGATCGCTGTCAGCGATAAGACCGCCTTTTGTACATTTTTTATTTATTTTTATTTTATTTTTAACTTAAGCTTTGGTGTACAATAAAGTTATATTGAATTGAATTGAATTACATTGTTAAAAATTGTAATACATACTCACACGTGTATGTCGTTCCCATTCGCCCATAGCGGGCCCGTTGTATTGAAAACTCTTCTCGACGAGCAGATCGCGGGCTGCGTCCACCGCTTCCGGACGCATGGCTTTACTTTCCGGGTATTCTGTGTCGCTTATACTGCCCTCTGAATCAGAATCTGAGTCGTCTTCACCTAAAACATTTAAGAGAATATAAAATATTTTTCTTCGTTAGTTCCAAGTCCCGTCTGTGTTGTAAAAGGCAGCCAAGAGGTAAATTTCAGGGGACAGTTTTCGTCATCTAGGCTTGTATTAACATGTTGAGGGACGGAGGCTGGCGTCCATCAGTGTACCTATGCAGATGATGATAAAGAAACAGGGCAAAGGCAAACGTAGTAGTTAATTTGAGGATTTCCTCTATTTCCATGACATCCCGTCAGATTCTGATTTGGTGACAATGGGACCAGCTTCAAAAAGACTAAAGAGTTTTCAAAATCGGTCAGCAATATATTGACGGAGATATCGGTGGTCATATCGTGCAAACTGTAAAACTCCAAATAATTTCCAATAAATTGTATAAATAAATTTTTTATTGCTTAAAAGAGTTTTTTTTTGTAAATTGTTTGACTCTGTCTCTAGTTATTAGGATTACTTTTTAGTATTATTGTCCTTTATGTTTTGTATATTTTTTTGCACAGTTTATGTAACTATAATGGCAAAAACGAACATTGAACATTGATACTCACAATTAAGAGGAAAGATTTCTTCAAACTTAACATGGTACTCATCGGAGGATGACTTTCTCTTCTCCCCTGGCTTTGTATTGCTGCATTCCAACTTAGCGACGCAAACTCTCTTGTCAATATTTATGTGTGTCACTACTGCCCGATGCCACAGATGATATTTCTCTGTAGACTTTTTGGTCAGACTTACATCCTGCAATGCAAGAGCTTCACATCTTATTTGATTTATTAACAAGTAAATGCGTTCAAAAAGAACTGGAAACCGACTTCAATTGCCCTAAAAGTCTACTTTTACTAAGGCAAATTTAAGATTTATATCGTTTTCTAATGGATGCCGTTGTCAGAACTGGACCAAAATGGGACCACACCGCAAGCGCCACCTTTCAAATAAAAAAAGAATCATTCAAATCGGTTCACCCACTCAAAAGTTCTGAGGTAACAGACATAAAAAAACATACCCGTCGAATTGAGAACCTTCTCCTTTTTTGAAGTCGGTTAAAATATTGTAAAAAAAGTATAATTAATAATACTAATTTTGTTTTGCGTGTTTTGATAATCACAATGAACTTTTACTTTGCCTCCATCGCATCTAATGGTAACATGCTTAACTCAACTAATCATTAGATTAATTTGAAGCTTCTGCCTAGTGTCAGAAATGCCAAAGTACAAAGATATCGTCTGGGATCAATGCTAATTTAAATCTGCTATCGAATCTCCTCGCTTCGCCGTTGAATGAGCCTTTTGATTCGTTAACAATAAAGCTTATTGATAAGCCCAGCATTGCTACTGTTCCTACTACAGCTAGACCTTTTGGTGTTAAGATAGCGTTGAAAGATGAACTAAGGAATGAAAATGACATTGCGAAATAAGTTGTCTTATACAGTAGTAATAATAATAAAAGACAATGTTAGACATAAGTATTTATGTCTATACGTCGCCATATAGCAGTACCATTGGACGACACCACGTGCAATAATGTGAAATGTTTGTTGATGGGTCCGTCCACTTGGTCCACCACTGTGTTCAGGAGGCTGTTGACGCTGCCTTGCCTTGCACCTACCGCATCAGGGATGTCAAAGGCCTGCGCATGATGGCCGGGAAGCTATCCATCAATCATTGATGAGGCACTAGCTAATGTTATCTTATAGCTAATTACCGGTCCTATTAAGAGGGCTGTTTTGCGGCAGAGTTAGATAAAATGTAGATAGTTTGCACACCAGGTGATCTGGTACAAGCGACATCCAAATCCTAGACAACACTATTTATTTGGCCTTATCTCTTATTAAAAAAAACAGAATTACTTAAGTTACCATTCAGTGTATTCATCCTCATACTATATTTATTCTAATGATCTTACCTCACCATCTACTGGCTTCAGTTTTAATAAAATTCTGCTGCCGATTTTTATGGAGCCAAAGTCAGGTTCTATCGCTTCTTTTAAGTCTGAGAGAGGCACCACAGCACCATGAGAATATCTGTTTCAAAAATAACTTCGTTCAAAACTTTCACTTTTAAGATTAGTGCCACTTTATTCATTTTTTGTTACGATTTTCAGTTACAAATATGTGACATCAATAAATCTGTCACCACTTTCAAATGTACTATCTTGAATAGAACTGTTGACCATAAGTCCATACACATACAATGACAAAGGTCTATGGATAGGGATTTTTTTAAATACCTCTCTTAACATTATGCTGGTATTACACAAAATCCCTATATTATTATCCCTATGTTTAACTAGGAATTGAACTTTTTATATTGCCATCTGTCAAAAGATGCACTATTTATATTCTAATTTATATCTAAAGTTTATTAGAATTAAGAAGGTAATATGTATAATAATACTAACTCACCTACATTGTTCATCACTGAATTTACATTCACCATCAAGAAAGAATGGGCATGGCAGCATCTCCGAATGAGTCGGGTGAGTGAACAGAACTCGTACCTGAAACATAGATATTTGTGATTTGTTTACCTAAAAGTGTTAAGAATTCTAAATTAAAGTACATGGCACTGAGTAAAAAAAAACATCCGATTGAACAAGTAGTTGATGGCAAGAGATAATAATACAAGGGACGATGCATCAGCTCTACCGACGCCATTGAGGAAGTATTTCTCAAAGTCAAACTTATAGGAATGTCACCATATCATCCAAACCAATAAACGCCACCAGAAATTTAAAAGAAACCTTTACTCTTTTTCTACTACCTACATTTCAAACTATTGTGTAATTGTTTCCTCACCTGTAGATCTTTAAATTGGTCCTCATCTTGTCGTGGTACCACAGCACTGACCATGGCGTTGTGAAGACTTGGTTGACCACCCCACTTGTGTGTGTGATATACAGCACACTTCATACCCAGAAGGGTTGCTAATTCATCCTAGTAAAAATATTACAATATAAATTAAAATAATACAAAGCAATAAAACATTAAAGTAGCCAAACTATTCTGTTGATGGATGTTAAGGCTTTTCTTCATCAGAAAACCGCTGTTACTGAAGGTTCCATGTACCCAGGATCAATCATCATCATCAACAGCTTATATATGTCCCCACTGCAGGGGCTCAGGCCTACTCTCCTACAGAGAGTGTGTGGGCTGTAGTCCACCATGTGGGTCCAGTGCGGATTGGTAGATTTCATACACATAATTTCTTTGCAGGAGTGTGCAGGTTTCCTCATGATGTTTTTCTTCACCGAAAAGCGAATGATAAGGTATGGGGTGGAATAGTGCTTTGCACACCCAGAGTTCTTAAATCAAAGAGATGACTCTAACCATACTATCCTCCATTATTGAAAAACAACTGTGCTAATACATTGGTGTTTGGCAAAGGACTTAAATAACACAATGATAGCTAACCAGACGGGTATCACTCCACATTGGGACTTGAAGCTGTGGCCTCCTTTATGTGATGAGAAGTGCATAGCTACTAGACCACAGAGGAAATTAAATACACTCTGACATTCTTTGATTAACCCTAAGCACCCATGATAGATTGAGGTAATAGAGTTCAGAATACACATCAATAATTCCAAGTTCATTTTTTCCTGATTTTCTTCATTGACCAAAAATATTTGTTTCTTAGCTATTGAAGGCATTAAATAACTTCTAAATTACTGTTACATTTAAAGCCATATAAATTATTACTTCTTTTAACCACATAACCTCCAGTAACATGGGCAATTAATAGCCTCACACGTCATGGCGACAATCATCGCTTGTTTTGCACTGGCCAACTGCAACCATCTCGAAAAAATTATTGCAGTTAAAAACTACTACAACTACATAGAAATTAAAAATACACACAAAACACTAAGGAAATGCAAAATCGAACCTTTGCTTGAACTAATTTGATCCGTATTTGACGATACGAGGGGCATACCGAAAAGATCGGTAATCGAGTACTTTCGATTTAATTAGATTAAAAACTCTTTTTGATGAATAAACACTGGTTAGTTGAAAATCGAATACAATTGACAGAATTAAAAAAAAATTTTTTTTTAAAGAACAATATCAGTTTGAAATTGATAGGTCGATAAAAAAATGGAGCTTACAAGAGAAAGTTTCCGTGCCATAATTTTTTACAACTTTCGACGAGGATTATCTCAGGGACAATGTCTCGCTGAGCTTATATCTATATACAAGAGTGAAGCGCCTAGCCAGACGACAATATATCGCTGGTATTCTGAATTCCGGCGTGGACGTGCTTCTCTTGGCACCGTACCTTCCACAGGCCGGCCAAAAACAGCGGTTACACCAGAAAATGTCGCTGTTGTGCGCCGAATGATACAGGATGACCGACATATTACATATGAGCAGATTCGGGCTACTTTAGGGATAGGTATGACTGCGATACAAACTGTTTTACATGGTGAACTGGGAGTGAGAAAGCTAGTTTCCCGCTGGGTGCCCCATAATTTGTCCGAAGAGCAAAAGGCGGCTCGTGTCAATTGGTGCCGGTCTACTCTGCAACGCTTCAACGGAGGAAAGTCAAAAGCAGTTTATAACATTGTCTCTGGTGATGAATCATGGATCTATTCATATGAGCCAGAAAGAAAGCATCAGTCGGCTGTCTGGGTCTTCGCAGGTGAGATCAAGCCAACAAAAGTTGTCCGCTCTCGCAGCGTATCGAAGAAAATGGTCGCTTCGTTTGTCGCGAAAACAGGACATGTAGTCACAGTTCCCTTAGAGGAACGGAGAACGGTTACCGCTGATTGGTATACAACGGTTTGTTTGCCACAGATGATATCCGAACTCCGTAGAGGTAACCCGAAACGACGCATAATCCTCCATCACGATAATGCGAGCTCTCACACCGCTCAGAAAACAAGCGAGTTTTTGAAGCAGAAAAACGTTGAATTAATGGATCATCCTCCATACAGCCCTGATCTGAGTCCCAATGATTACTTTACATTCCCTAGAATCAAAGATTTATTGCGTGGTCAGCGGTTTCAAGGTCCAGAAGAAGCAGTGGAAGCATACAAATCGACGATTTTGACCATGTCAACTTCGGACTGGAATTGCTGCTATAATAATTGGTTCGAACGAATGCAAAAGTGCATTAACTGCAACGGAGAATACTTCGAAAAGCAATAAAAATAAATTTAGTTATTTCCTGTATGTATTGTTTTATATTCCCGATCATTTCGGTATGCCCCTCGTACAAGCCTTAAACTGAACACTGTCAGAACCAAATCGGCTGGTCACTACCATCTACCGACTACTAGTATCCTTGGATGCTTGACACCTACCTCTGTTTTGGTGACTACAGTCACAGGGAACGGTTGAGTGGATAACATATATTTAATTAATCTTAGCACCAAATGTCCTATTGCATCACTACAAAACTAATGGCCCACGATCGCATGTTCCAGAATTTATGGAGACCATTATGGAGACCATAACCAATCAATTTAGAAAGCATAATTATATTTAATAATCTATTGGTATATCTAACCTCTATATCACTGTCTGGATTATCTTCATGGGTAGCATCTTTGGAACACTGTGGCTTTTCCTCATCATATGCACCACTCTTAGCCATCTCTTGCTGAAATCAATGAGACTTGACTACAGTGGAATTGAAGATACACATTACTATTATCAAGGACTATACTATATACTATTTCTTTAGTCTTAGCTTGAAGAACTCTTATTTTAATAGTATTAGTATCATCTATTATCATTATAATTAATTCATTTGTGTCCTAAAAACCTTAATCTTAGCTGGATTAGACCCCTGTTATGATAACACTTGGAAGTATTTACTATGCCTATGGAAGTCTATTAGAGGGGTCTCTCCGTTCTCAGCATCGATGGCAAGGGCGGCCAACTTACCATGAACAAAGCATACTCATCATCCAGCTCCGTTTCATCATCTTTTTTAGCGTCATTCTGATTAGAGGGACCTTCTTCTACAGTACTGGTACCAACAGCATCTAAGCTTTCTTGAGTGAGTTGAATTAATTCTAGCAAATCAGACTGCAGAGTGAGCAAAGACACGCGTTCACTTTCATCTTGAGCTGCCACTAACGCTTGTTT
Organism: Carcina quercana; assembly: GCA_910589575.2. NCBI lineage: Eukaryota > Metazoa > Arthropoda > Insecta > Lepidoptera > Depressariidae > Carcina > Carcina quercana. The sequence continues at coordinate 9,468,495 of OU342429.1, forward strand.
AGTTATTTCAAGCTGGAATATGTTAATAAATATAATTTGCAAGAAACTAGAAAACCAAACCATGTTCACATTTCTAGCTTACCTGTTCATTATATTGCTGTAATGATGACTTTAAGTCTTCCATCACAGGAATCTCTGTGACAGGAATAAAATAAGATTCATAAAATTAGATAAGAGTTTTATCTTTTATCCTAAAACTTGTTTGACTCAAAAATGCAAACATTGTTTGTTTGACATTTATGATTGTAAAATGTTTGACAGCAGAACTTTTAGAATAAACACTCACTGAATTGTCACTGATAAACACCCAAATCGGTCTATGGATCAATCAAGAACACAAGGTAGACAAGACAAGGTATGCATGAGATGAAATGAGAACGGGTTGTTCCCTACCTATATCATTTCGTAAAGGAACTGTGCTTTATTGGATCTCGATATACAGCGTGTATATTATTATTTTATACGGGCGTATAATTTATCCATATATATAGCTAATATTAAATAATGTCTTTAAGAAATAAGTTGTTACTTACTTTTGTATTATGTAACTATTTTCCATGTAAAATAAATTGTTTAAATAAAATAAATAATAACGAGTTAATCTTTTTTAAAGTATGACCGAGCAGCAATGTATTGCGTCCAAATTGACTTGAACTTTGCTTGAACTGACGTGATATAAATACGTGTAAAAAGAACCGTCATTCAGTCGATAACTTTAGATGTAATTAATACATTGCGTGCTTAATTATTTTGTATGATGATACTCAATTAATTAACGAAAGTTTAAATGTGTTGTTTAGGTAGGACTAACACTAATTGCCATCAAAATAAACACGCTGCATAAACTTCAGTACTTTTACATTTATATGGATGGATTCTGCTATTCACAAATTCCATGATCTTAATAAACATTGAAGGAAATATACCTGCGTCGTCAATGTATAAATCGACCGTGTGGTCTCGGCTTCAGACAACGATGCCCACGTGCACCGCATGTCATCCCGTGGTAGGTGTTGTAAAGGCGTAAGGGATATCAATAACTTACTATAAATACTAAACCGCACCGCCTGCCAAACAGAAGGCCAATGTAGGAAAGCTCATGTTCAGCAAACTTCTGCGCCGCAGCTGTTAACGGGATCCCTCTCTGAATGTTTACATACTGAATTTCTGTTGCCATAATCTTTTAAAATCAACTAGGTAGGTCCAACTTCGACAAAGAGGTCAACCGAAGAATCCAACTCGGCTGGGCGTTCGGGAAGTTATGGTATATCTTCTCGTCCAAAATACCTCAGCGTCTAAAGACAAGTCTTTAATCCGTGTGTGTTGCCAGTAATGACATACGGAACCGAAACGTGGTCCGAATGGCCGAATAAACAAGCTCAAAGTCACTCAGCGAGCAATAGAACGAGGTGTGCTCGGAAATTCTCTACGTGACAACCTCTCACCCTAAACGAATACATTGTCTCCGGTCCGTCGTGGGTAATAAAATCGGGAATGAGGAAGCCGAAATAAGGTCACCGATATAGCTCGACGAGTCAGTGAGCTGTAGTGGCAATGGGCAGGCCACATCGCTCGAAGAACCCATAACCGGTGGGGAGTAAAGTTCTCGAGTGGCGACCTCGTACTTGGAAACGACTACCGGGCCCTCCCCCTACTAGGTGGACCGACGACCTAGTTAAGGTCGCGGGGAGTCGCTGGGTGCAGGTGGCTCGGGACCGGTCGATGTGGCGTACCATGAAGGAGGTAGTGGACGTTTCCCGGCTGATGATGAATCTTTTAAAATAGAATAGCTAGCTTTGATAAGTAATTAATTACTTATCAAAGCTAGCTATTCTATTTTATACTATTACCTAAAAATAGGAGATGAAATTACAGTGTCGCGAAATAAATATCATTAAAACTTTATTTTTAGCTACAATAGCCGTTACGCAGCCCTAGATGGCTCTTTAAACAAGAATAATAAAAAGTGTGTAAAAATTGGAAATTTGCGACATTACAATCCGATGTCCTATTTTTAGATAATTACTGCACAAAGCCAGTTATTGTATTTAAAAAGATTATGGCAACATCCATTTAGCGTGAAACTTTATTAAGCTCATAGTAATAAGCCATATCCACGAAAGTATATGCCTGACCTTCATATAGGGCTAAAATAAAATTAGTCATATTATATTATATATTATATTCATTAACAATTTAATTTTTCAATTCTTCCATAGTAATCTTCATTATAATTTTGGCTACAATATTTTTTATGGCTTGTCCAGAGTAATTAACATCATCTTCAAAATTCAAAGATATTGTTTGGAATGTATCATTCATAATACTCTTTAATTTATTGGCAATATCACTATTACCATCAACAGCAGTACTAGCACCTTCCAACATTTTTGAGACTTCATCCAATGCCTCCTGTTTTAAATGAAAAGCTTGCCTCAAATTCGTAATTTCATTTTGTAGATTCTTCTCTTCTCTTGTTAGTTCAGATACCACATCCAGCTTAGTATTTAAAGATTTGATTTCTTCTTCTAATTTATTAATCTTTATGTCTTTTTTTGTAACAATGCTTTGTAGTTCTGATATTTTATCATCTTCTGTTTTGCTTTCTTTATCTTTTGAGAGTACTCCACTACTACACTGATTTAAGCTAATATTGTTAAGATTAATTATTTCTTCATACATTTTTATTTTATTTTCATACTCAGTCAATAACTTCTGGAGGATATCCATTTGGAAGTCAGATGTTTTCTTTTCGTCAGTGTACTTTAAATCTTTAATTTTGTCTAAGATTTGGTCAACTTTATCAGTTACTCTGTTAATATTAATCCTTAATTCGGTATTGGACATTCTTTGTTCAGAAAAAAATAAATTTGCGTCACTCCCTCTATTTATTTCAGAACCAATACTCATGTCAGAACTTTTTATAGGCGTTAGTTGACCAGAAGTGTAAGTGTAAAACTTACTTGGATTTGATTCAATTTTAGCAATAACTTGTTGGTTATTACCTAAGTGCACTGTTTCAGGAGCATTATCTGTATTTAATCGTTTTATAATACTTTTGACAGGCTTGTGTCTTGGTTTAACAGGTGAAGAACTGTCATTTGTGTCTGATGAGTCACTAGTTCTTTCTATCGGCAAGGCTTGTGGCAGAACAGACTGTCCCATATTGGCCATCCTGTTTAGAATTGATTGTTTGGTTTTGTTCAGTGTTGAATCATCACTTTCTTTATCATCCTCATTTGCTTCTAAAGGTTCAGGAGGTCCATTGTCACTGTATGTAGAGTGTATCACCTTAGCGTTTAAATTATTTAATATGCCAAATATCGTACATATTTCTTCTTCAGTGGCATAAATACTCCAATACTTTCTAGCATTATCGAAATATGACAGGTAAGTACTTCCCTTCACAGTCACATTCAGAATTGGTGTTACAGTAACACTTGATAAAGTACTTTTGGTTGCATCATATAATACCATATTATGAACATTTGTTTTTGTCGCTTTTATTATTGCAAAACCAACTTTGCCTCTGGACTTGTAAATATTTTCAGACCTGGGAAAAATTAAAAAATTACTTCAAGCATTTTAATTTTTTTGTGCGACTCAGTCTCACACATCCAGGGTTCGAAACAGGGTACAGAATACAGAAGGGTACAGATATTATTAACTTGAAACACCTCCATGGCCTAATGGCTAAATGTTGGACAAACAATCCAGAAGCCCGGGGTTCGATTCCTCGTGGTAGTAATAGTAAGAATTATTTTATAGTAAATTAAATAAAATTAATTTTCTGTGTCTACCTGTCTAGCTAGCTACTACTATATTACCTAAGTCTGCCATCAAAAAGCAGTTTTCATAGAGAATGTTTTTTTAGTTGTGTTTCGGTATGAAAGGTAGCAGAGCCAGCGCCTCATTAACTAGCTGCTAGAGGCTTCTGGGTCCGCACGCTTACTATCCAATGGCCCTGTCATCACTAAGCATCAGATGGGATGAAGGGAAAAAATATTTTCCCCAACCATGGAACTAAGTTTGTTTGGTATTTTGATGCTTGCTCAAATAATATTCTAGATCGAGACAACAATTTGGTTTTACTTTAATATTTATGCAAATTCCTGTCTACTAGGATTATTTCAGATTTTTGACTTTGGAATCTACAGAGATAAAGATGTGAAAATGTGTGTGTGAAAATAATAAAAATCTGTCTTAGAATATAAATTGAAGCTCTTTCGTTATGATACTAGTGACTCCCCTTTGAAATTTTTATCATATTTTTGCTCATTTTCAAATAAAAATGTTTTATCAATTATTTCACTAGCGGTATATGTTGGTCACCATTTCCAATAACTAAATTTCAAGCCGATAGCTATAGTAGTTGATGATAGATAGATTTCATAAGGGTTCCATTTTTTTAAAAACCACTTGATATGTTGATATACTCAATTTTGAATAGTATTCTGGGATAGCACTTTTATATATGCACAGCAATCTTAATGTATTATTGTACGATTGTTTTTACTATTTTAGCAATGGTTTAAGCATCTGTTAATACAATGGACAGCAATACTGACGTATTTCTATATGGTACATTGGTATGGTATGGTACATTATTACTTTTATTTCATTAGTATTCCTCTGGGATAATTTCTGAAGTTTGCACGATAAAGTTGCAGGCAATTTACGTTTCATTTCAATATACTGCGATCCACAATATTCTTTCACAAGATTCACAAACTGAATCATATGTCTAACTCCATTTGTTGTAGCTTAATGACATCTCAAGTGCTATCCTGCCATACTATTTGAATCAATTCAATTAGCAGAGATCTCCTATAAATGGTTTAACATTATTGGACGACTTAAGAACTCATTTTAACACAGATCTGAAGGTTAGACTGGAAATAAATCTCAAGCAGATAAATCAACAATACTATGGTCAGCTGTGGATGATTTGATAATGATTATGACACTACAATACAAACTTTAAACTATCTATTTTTAATATCACTTTCAAAATAAATTTGAGTCTTACAGTATTTGTAAATTTATTCGTACATAAATCTAGAGACGAAACACATTTTATTTAAAAAGTAAAGTAGATCTCACCACTCATATGCTAATAGAGCACATGCAAAGACACACTCTGTAGCCTTTGAAGACACTTCTTCAGTTTTGGGGATGTCATTTTTTGTATTGGTCTTCGAGGGAATATACTTTAATGATTTATTGTCCCTAGAGTCTTGTCTAGCCGAGCTTCCAAATATATTTGCCAGTGAAGTGCTGAAATGTTACAGAAAAATTTAATTCATTTTCCAGTTAATTTATTATGTTCAAATGTATGAATACCGCATACCTTTGTACTGGGGTAAAATAATCATCATCTACATCTTCAGTTTCCAGCATTATTGTTATTTAAATGTTTTCTTTAGGCAGTTTTTTTCCACAGCAGTTTTGTTTGTTGTGCAAGTGTTATGTAGTGATATACTTGCTTAGTGGTGTTATGGGTTTGTTTGACATTGACACTTGTCGAAATAACTGACACGCAATATTGCTATTTGCTCCTTTCACTGTTCTAACGTAGGGAAAAGATGGCTGTATGTATTTCATCTTGATTCTTGGTCCGAGATTTCAGAGTAGTAGTAGTAGTAGTTTAATTCTCCCGAATGGGAAGGCAATGGAACAAAGCCATACAGCCTACTCTGAATATATCTCTTCTTTCTCATTTTCTTCTGCAGTTTTATCATGTGTAAAATGTATAATGTGTACATTCTATTGCTTTTTTGATGATTCTATAAGAGAATTTTAAAGGTTAGCCTTGGTTTCAACATAATTCGAAATAATCCATATGCCGAATGTAATCGACATGGTAAACCTTTTCGATCGCGTCGAAACCATCACAATTTTGCGTAATTGATACTATAACACCGTCCGTGACACTTTTTGCACTATATCACACCATTATAATACTAGACTAGGTTTTTTTCTAGTTGTAGTATTTTTATTATTTGTTCTATTTTTATTTTTGCTTATTTTTTGGGTTTTGTATGCGTTTGTAATAAAAGTTATTATTATTATAATACAAAAAAACCACACATAACAGTATTATTAACGAATTACTAAAATTGCAATGAACCACAATTTTTTAAGTTCGCGCCAAGAATCCGCTGTATTGATTCAAAGTGGCATTTCGAAATGCTTTTTCTTATTTCCCCCAATTTTTTCTCGAGGCAAAGTACTACGCCCCGCTCTGCTCCGCTCACCTGCGCTGCGGTACGAAGTAGAATACGCAGGTTTCTGCTATTTTATATTTTTATCGTTTCGGAAAGTTCCCTTTTAAATTAAATATTGTTAGCACAGATTCTATATTTTTGGCATGATGTATAAACGTGTTATGACGTCACACATTTAAGTCAACTGTGGAGACTGGTGTGGTGTGGTGACATCTGTCTGCCTGCTCTGCGCACATGTAATCGCGCAGTTTTCTTCCATCTACCAGTGATACTTCATTCCTTTTTGCAGTTTATTTATTTTATCTGCTCTGCCATATCCAAACTGCCTGTGATAGTTATTACATTAGTGATTAGTGCAATAAATAATGCCAGATACGTACACTTGTATTACATGTCAGGTGTTGTTCAAAACGCCTGAATTGCAGCGCGAGCATTACAAATTGGATTGGCACAGGTACAATTTAAAGAGAAAAGTCGCTAATATCCCACCGGTAACGCTAGAAGAGTTTGACCTTCGCGCTAAGGAGCACAGGGAACTACAGCAAGAGAGTGATCGCGACGAATCACAGTACTGCAAGTATTGCTCAAAGTTATTCAACACTAAAAATGCATTCAACAATCACTTGAACAGCAAGAAACATAAAATAGAGCTGGAAAAATCCAAAGAGAATGAGGAGGAGTTGAGCCATTCTGATACTGAGAGCTTTGTTAAAGTAGAAGCAGGTGGAACTCATACTGCCCAGCCTGGGAAGTTTGTTGTTGTGAATGCTGATAACTCGGGAGATGAAGATATTGAGACTGATTCTGAAATTGAAGAGGTTGGTATCTTTTTAAATATATGAATTTCTTTTGATGAATATGACAATTCATACCACCTCCGTGGCCTGGTGTAGACATGTTTGGACTTGAGAGCTGGGTTCTATTCCCAGTAGGGCTAGCTATCAGTACTCAATTGGGGTAATTTTGTATGACTGCTTGGCTAGCTACCATCATGTGACATAAGGCTTCCACCAAACAGCAGTGTTAATAGCACTGTTGTGTTCTGGTATGAAAGGTAACAGAGCCAGCATTTCATTGGGTTTAACTTTCTGGGTGAGCATGCTTGCCATCCAATGTTCTTATCGTCACTTACCATTGGTAGGTGAAATGAAGGACAAGTGCAAACCTAACCAAATTAAATACATTTATAGAAGGACAGTTGGAGCTATAGTTTAGAAGCAAATTTTGAGGTGTTGTCCATAAGGTCTTCTATTATTGTATGAACACATTTAATATTACTGCAAAATCAAATAATATAGTTCAACTTCAAAATTATGGCTTCATCATGGAGGTGATGGTACTGCCAGTGTCAAGTAAAGAGAATGTACAATGTTAAAAAGGTATTAAAGAAAAGAGAAAAAGGGAAATAATTGGACTGGTTAAAGATTATATTTAACCAGTCTAGTTATTTCCCTTTTCTAGTTTCAAGATTATGCAACTTTCCTATTTAAATTTAAGTCAGTATCAATCTCAACACATTAATAATTTATTCAATATCATTCATTACTTATGAATTGATGATTACAAGGTCTTATTAGAAAACTCACAGTAATTTGCTTCCTGAGGAAATAGCAAAAAATGGACGTAGTAAATAATGTAAACACATGATTAATGTACTGTTTTAATTCTAGCCACTGTATAAGAATGCACTATTTAAACTGCTAAAAAATGAGTTGATATGTTGCATTGTATAACATCATATTCTGTAACTGGCTGAAAAGAGGCAGACAAATCTTTTAGACTAAATAAATAAAAATTCTGTAATTCCAGTTGGACTCAGATGAGTGGGAGGAATGTCAAGTGAAGGGCAGTGACTCTCTGATTAAACCAAATGACTGTCTATTTTGCGAGCATCATAGCAAGAATATGATAAGGAACTTAAAGCACATGTCTGCGGCACACTCATTCTTTATACCCGACGTGGAGTACTGTGTCGATGTCAAGGGGCTTCTGTTATATTTGGGAGAGAAGGTATGTAAATATTATGAAAGATTCCCATCACATTTTTGTTTCCTGACCGCTACAATGTGGATGTCTTCAAGATCAGAGTGAACACACTACAACTAAGCAAGGTACCATTCTTGACCACACCAACACTTAACAGGTGAGGTTTAGAAGGGAGTGTCAATAGCAATCATACATACTTCCTTACCCTGCTACACCACCGGTCAATATCATGCTATCCTCCAAAGTCTGTTGCCCATGGGATCAGATTATTAATACATAAATATTTTTGATTTGTTTGAAGGCAAATAAAGAAAGCTTACTCTGTGACTAATTAATGATTACATTTGTAACAAGAGAACCTGAATGGAGTCTAACAGACTCGAGCTTTGCACACATTGGGTTATATGTTACATGTGAAAATATAAATAAAAGCAGCCTAGTGTGTGTCGAGCTACGCGCAGTGTATGGATCTGTAGTTGAACTGGTTTTGACAAAAAGTAATTTTGAATGAAATTTGTATGGTATTTTCATTTTGACCACTCCAAGTAAATTTTATAATTTGGTGGACTTTTACTCGTTAACTTGTAACACCAGCTTAGTTTTGATAGTTTTCCTTTTAAGTTCAGTTCACTAATACTGTGAATTTTTCCAGATTTTTAAAAGCAATGCTCCACTCTGACTAAAATTAACACTTGTAAAGCTTAATATTTCGCAAAACGGAACCTTGAACGAAAAAGTTGTGTCCATCAATATTTTAAAAAGCCTGTTCAACGATACCCAACATGGCATAGACGCGAAAAAATAAATTACGTATATGGGAGCCACCCAAAAAATATATTTTTCATGGTTTTATTCTACAACGTGTCGGCGTGATTAATATGTATATCCGTACCAAATTACAGCCTTCTAGTAGTAAAAATCTCTGAGCTAATCCAAGGACGGACAGAGCGAAACTATAAGAGTTCCTTGTATAACTGCGGAACCCTAACAAGATGATAGCTGTAGAATTTCTTTTGCCCTTATTTGCAGAACACTTTTAAACAAGCACATGACCTCACAGGTGATGTTTCTATTGATTTAATTATTGTTGTCAGATATCCCGTGGGTACATGTGTCTCTGGTGCAATGAGACAGGTCGAACATTCTACTCTATGGAGGCAGCACGAGGACATATGCTTGACAAGGGACATTGTAAAATGTTGCATGAGGGACTGGTGCTAGCTGAATATGCTGATTATTATGATTACAGGTATGGCTTCTGTAATTAGTCGGTATACAACTATAGTGGTAGATAAACAGGCAGACATAGCAAATGCCCTGACCACAACACAAGCGAGTACCGACAGGAATTGAACCTGGGACTTCAGGATTGTTTGTCCAAGCGTGTAGCTATTAGGTCACAAAGGCGTCTTGAGGTAGTAAAATGGGTAAAATAATAATAATTTATTGTTGATATAATTTGAATTTTAAGTTAAAAACATACATTTTTTCAAAATCTGCATTTAAAGACTTGCTCAAATCCTACATTTAGAACCTAAGCTTTTGATATCAGTTGATGAAGTCGGTTGCCTTTTATTTTTACAGTACTTCATATCCAGACCACAAGGAAGGTGATGAAGACATGGAGGTGGAAGAGGAAGTTGAAGGTGGAACGCCAGTGGAGGGTGACGATTTCCAACTGGTGCTACCGTCGGGCATTGTGGTCGGACATCGCTCGCTTATGAGGTAGTCTTAGGAGTGTACATTCATAGAGGGCAAGCATAAAACTGTACACACATGTGTCCTGTCAAAATGCTCAGCTTTTATAGTCAGTTAAAAACATTGCTTCGCTATCTTTAAAAGTGATGTCTTTGAATTATGTGACGTTTGAATGTTCTTGTTTATAGCCCTTAATCTTATAAATGGGAATGTGAGTTTGTTTGGTTGTCCTTTCTTTACGTCGTCACCGAGAGTCAGAATGACTTGTTTTTGTAGAGGGATAGTTGAAGGGTCGAAAAAGAACTACTAATAATAATTTATGATGTCAATGCAGACGAAGTCGCGGAAAAAGCTAGTCTTTGATATAATCCAACAAACTATGTAATTGTCCCATGCCGCTACGATGTCCGATGCCGTACTAGACAGTGGGGTGGGACATTATTTTTACCATAAGGTGGTTAATGCAGTGGAATTTATTTATTCCTAAACTCAATCAAATCCTGTGATATTCCCCAATGTTATTTGTTAGGTATTTTCATCAATACGGTTGGTAATAACTCGTGTTTACCGTGCTCTGCACACTTTGGAAGGGTTGCTTTGTGAATTTTAACTTCATACTATCAAAATATAACGTGCAAATATTATTAACACTTACTAATTACTCGTCTCTGGATTGATAATGACAAAAATAATACAATATTCGAATTTAACAAACCTGTGTTTTTTGTTTCAGATACTACAAACAAAACTTGACGCACAACAGCCAAGCTTTAGTGAAGAAATCTGACCGCAAACTACACAAGCTACTGGGCGTGTATCGAGCCCTTGGATGGGCGCCCAAGGACCAAGCCCATGCTGCCAAGTAAGCTGACAATATATTCCTAACTAATATATTTACAATAAATATGTGCACTGATATGGAGTAGAATATAGAGAGAATAAGACACATAAGAGGAGTGATAACGAGATACTTATAGATTTTATTTATAGATAGAACTACACTTCGCTCAGCTACAGATAGTCTAATTTAGCATAAACCGGTATTTGTAAATCTATCCCGCTTTCGTACGTGTATCCGTCAAATGAAAAAAAAAACAGGATGGCAACCTTTTTATGTGTACGTCGATTTCTACCTCGATACTATACAATCTGTCAAAAATTGACTACGTTTTACGTAGTACGCTATCATGAAAGTTTTCTTTGGGTATTTATTATTATTTACAATGAGTCATTGTGTGTCTGTCAATTTGAAGTATATTCGATTCGATGGATGTTTTGTTACAGAACGGCTCGTGACATTCACTTCATGAAGCGCGTACAATCCAAATGGCAGATGAAGCTATCGTTGAAGAGCAACAAGTTCCAGAAGCATTACAGACCACAAGTCAATTTCTAAACTAATGTTCTAGAACAATTTACGTCTGGTGTATCGCATGTTGTATCCCAGTTTGATACTGTTCAACTGAAAACAACATGCATCATAGGAAATATATATTTATCACAGATAGATAACTAAATACTGATGTGTATCATGAATTGAAAACGCCACTCGCTTGTTTTGAAGCACGTAAAATCTGTAAAATAAAAATTGATAAAGCTATTTCTGAATTTTTATTTAGATAGTGGTTCCCAACTTTATTACGACTTTAGTGTCACTACTAGAGTTATCGTAGTCAGCTATAGACAGTAACCAGCCGTTTTTTTCGCTGACTACGGTGATCACCCATAAACAGCGTCTGTCTGCGGTTATGTTATGTCATGTCATTAAGTTTTTTTTGAATCTTTTTTTGTCCTTTACGTATCATATTTTTTAGGTTCAATGGGGTGAACTAAACATTTTTACTACATAAATCTCAGTCGGGTACTAAGGTCTATAAATTTAGTAATGACAGAGTTGGTAATTAATTTTGTTAAATTACCTATTTGTATATAACGGGTCGGATATTTTAACAATTTCGACTTAGGAACTAAAAATTATAAGACTTTTTGGTATTGAGTCGAATAAGCAGCCGGTTATCAGCCGCTGTTTATATGTACGTTATTATCGTCTGCTTTGGATAACTTCCCGAAAACAACCGCTTTTTACAACTATAGACACCGCACACCTGGGGGTTTCGTTCGGTGGTGCTATCTCCAGTGCTTCATTAACTTGCGGTATGCAATGGCCTTATCGTCACTTACCATCAGGTGAGATTACGGCCAAGCGGAAGTCAATCGTGTAAATAATGATTTAAAATTTGTACTGCTCATGATTGCTTACGGTGTGTCAGTGCATTACTAAACGATCTTATTGCACAACGAAGCTGCGCAGGACTGACGTCAGAAATCCTATCCTACTAATATTATAAGTGTGAAAGTTTGGATGTTTAGATGTTTGGATGTTTGTGACGCTTTCACGGAAAAACTACTGAATGGATTTGAATGAAACTTTACAATAATATAGCTTATACATCAAAATAACTTATAGGCTATAATTTATAAAGACATATTGTGTAAATTGTACAAAATCACACTTATAATATTGGTAGGATTACACGGGCAATTTTGGCATAACAAAAACGCGTTGCCTAGCAACCGACCATAGAATATGTAAATTCGTATATACAAACTTTCGCGTTTATAATATTGGTGTGAAGACTATTTGAATGTACTACGTCAGATATTGAAATTTATTTTGTTTCTTTGAACTATTAGATTACGTAACAGAATAAAAACTAATTTGTACCTTATGCTGTATAATAATTTGTCATATACGTCACCTGTGCCTATCGAACAAGTAGAATACATCCTGAAGTACACGCGGACAAAGTCGCGGGCGGAAGCTAGTAATATATATGCGGCCTCAGTGACAACCCTTTGGTTGTCGTACGACTATGTTATTACTGTCAATAGGAAATGAAACATTTTAAAAATCTTGTAGTGATTTATTATATACAGTTCGAATTATAAACTACTTTGGATCGCTTCGGAGCAGAATGTACAAAATGCAAAATGTACAAAAAGGACTAAGGCCGCTTTCACAACGACGCAATGGCGCTTTATTCTGTAAATGGCCGATGCAGAAAAAGCATCATGGCAGTCGACAATTTGAACAGAAATAGGTGCGGTCCACCTGCTGTATGATGGTATTTGATTAATTTGATGTTAAGTGTGCGCCTCGGAAGCCTCAATCTAATGAGGCGCTGGCTATGCTATCTTTCATACTGTTTGGCGGCAGACTTAGGTAACATAGTGGCAGCTAGCCAGGCGGACAGAAGATGTCCTACCACCAACCAAACCGAGTTTCGATAGGTACTCTCATTAGGGATTGAACCCGACGCCTACAGATTGCTAGTCCAACATTTAGCTACTAGGCCACGGAGGCGTTTAAAATTTCAATTGAATATAGGGAAATATCCGTTTTATATAAACAGTTAACAATATAAAAATGGTGAATGAGTGTGAACGTGGGCTTTGTACATTTGGCGAGTCGTGTTTATGTTGCGCTTTGTACATTTGGCGTTTTGTACTTTTTGCGTTTCGTGTACATTTAGCGTTTTTTACATTCTGCTCCGAAGGGCTTTGTATAATAATGGATAATAAATCAAGTTTTCAATTCGTTCCATTGATTTCTTACTTGAATAAGTAAATAGCCTTTCTAGACTTAATTTTTTTAGCCATTTTCATATTTTTTTCGTTATCAGTCAAATTATTTCTTAATAGTTTATGTCTGAGTGTGTATATCTTCTTGTGACTTGTGTTTAGTTGCTTTCCTGTATCCATTGTTGGAAATTCCAATGGTAGTTTGATAGGATTTCTGTCTATTTTGAGGTTTATTTTTAATAAAGGGAATAAACTTAATTTGTCGGAAAAATATTGTTCTAAAGCTCTCGAAAGTCCCTCATTAATGACGTAATTATCCTTTATGTCTGGTATTTTATTTATTTCGGTTCGGAGCAGACGCTTCATTTCTTCACTTTGTTGTTCTAAGGCATTTGTTAACCTCAAAATAATAAATATCTGTGAAATGATTTAGATAAATTAAACTTCATTTAATTAGTCAACAACATACAATCTTAACGTCTTAGAATAATAACGCCTAGAAGACGAGTATGAGACAGGTAGAGCCAATGAACCAAGACATTTTTGCTCAGTTTGCCTGAGGCCCGACAGTGTTCAAGGGTGAGTTCTATAGTGTTGTCGGGTTTTCAACCAACTTCAAAAAGGAGGAGGTTCTTAATTTGACTGTATGTTTCTTTTAATGTATGTTACGCGGTCATTCCGCCAATTATGAATCGATTTTGATAATTCTTTTTTTGTTCGGTAGGTCATACTTCAAAGGTCCCATATACATTTTATCGAAATTATTTAGCGGTTTTTGTGAAAATCAACAAAAAACAAAATATATACCTAGATAATTTTATCTCTAAGGGTGAACATTTTATGGGATGAATGCAGCAGAGTTTTAGGGCAGTGTAAGGCGGTGCAGTTCTTTTTGAACGCATTTATGTACTTGTTATGTTTATTCTCATGCTTCACTTTCGGCAGATCTTTTGATATGAAGTTATTATTCTAAGCGTTATTAATAATATTATAATACATTTAATTTTTTATAATAAGAATATTTCTCACCAAAAACATCTTCATATTTATTTTTAATACCTAGTAACTCTGAAGGATAAATCATTTCTTTGAGAAAGTAATTGATACGGCGATATTAAATATTCACGTTACGCTAATTTGAATGCTATGCAGTTATTGTTACATTTTACGACAAAATCATATTTCTCATTAAAAAAATAATAGTTTCAGATATTGCCTACAAAACACTGATGTTTTACTTATTCTTTCGACGAAAAATGGAAGGTGTTACTAAAAGTGAACCAAGTACCGTCTTTACTGGAAGAATTTAGTTACAACACCTAGGAGCATTTAATCACTACATTTTATAACACTAACATTTCGATACATCGCAAGTCTGATTGATGATGTGTCATTGTCAATATTAATAGCCATTTGATACCTAGTTAGTTTCGATATTCCAAATTTAAGTGTATGTATGAATAGTTTTGAATAGTAAGTAGTCTTTGGATTTGAGAAAGTATTGAAAATAGTAAGTAACTAAGGAGCTGCAATCGAATGTTGCTTGCTGTACCGTGTATTCATTTATTATTGTGTTTTTTTTTAAACGAAATTCTTTTGGAGTGACGACATGACCATGCCGAGGTAGTTCATACGGTATACGTCATGTCCCCTCGTGTGTATCCGTTCATGATTCACTTTTATGCAACTTTTGGAATAATGACCTTTGGTACACGTAACGGTATTTTTCAAATTCCAAGCATAACAATTACGGAACAGCTTAAGCGCATTACATTAATCGATCCTTTTGTAGCTCTAGTGTTGGGATTTCGTGGTGCAAATTGTACCTATTATATCTACAGATTTCTGAAGGACATGGTTTTTGAATTAGGCTGTGCCGATTCATGTTGAAAGTTACTCGCTGACGTTCTTATCTAGGCAAAGGTCATTATAACATTAAAGTAGCAAACAAAGAACCCTTATAGTTTCGCTCTGTCCGTCCGCAGCTTAGCGCAGAAACCTCTACTACTAGAAAGCTGTAATTTGATACAGGTATACATATTAATCACGCCGACAAAGTGGTAGAAGAGATAATATATATCTTCAAAATTTCAGTGATTAATGATCGGGTTTTGTCCTTTGAGTTGTTATTTCGTTTCTCTAAAAATCGACTTGAAATTATGGTAAAATTTTACGACTAGGGCTTTGGGGCACAGTGGAGTTGAGGTGATTGGCTTGGTACTGGTAAGTCGTCCTCGTCACGCGGCGCCGTCCCCCGCCTTGAGAATCCTAGAGCGGCTTTCAGTATGCTGATACCAGCTTCGATGGTCCTGTGTCGGTCGCACTCGTTCCCCAGCGCCGGGTTGATCTCAACGAGGTCCAACGCTCGTAGTCGTCCGGTCGCGTGGATGATTTCCATCAAGCAAATGCCTTCTCGCAGAGTGAGACCGCCTCGTACTGTAGACCAACAACAAAATTGTGGTGTTAATAAGTATTAGAAGACAAACATTACACTACAAATTTAACATTTTACATTGCGGACATAGTCGTAATTCCTGGCGATTATTATGAACATTTGACACTAGAGGTATAATTTATAGGCTGGTATAAGTTGGCACAAAATAGAGTTTTATTCTTTGGTTTCGTTCCTTGCCGACTGCTAACTTGACTGCCTGGCCCTCGCCCGGTTTCAGAATAGGATCACCACATTTTGTCCAGTGGGTGTCATAAAAGGATAAAGGATTCTTTCCAATACCCTTATCTGTGTTACGAGGGAGAATCTAATTTAACATACGGGGATTAATAATGATGACAGTATGCAAGATTTGTCAGCCATTATGTTAAATAGGCACATATTCTAATTCCAAAAATACTATAACAAAGCCTACATATAAAGAAAAGAATGACAAAAAATGAGACACAAAATGATATGGTCATTACTACTTACTTACTTACTATTACTATATGGATATTTAAATTGTCTGAGTAAGATAATGTGGAGTAAAAAATCACTATAAGTACTTGCCTGGGGTCCCAGTACTGGGCGCTTCTAGTGCGTCAAGAGAGTCAATGTCAAAACTCACATGTATGGGTTTATTTTCTTCAGGGTCCAACTCCTTCAAAATATGAGTTATAGATGCTCGTATCCCATAACTGGAAAATAGATTATGTTGTTCAATTTACATAGATATAAAATCAGCTGTGATAACTTGATTGCATTAACTCACTCTTCGATGTCTTCCATAGCAAAAGCTGGAACGTTGTATTTCTGTATAACCAGCCTTTCGTATTTGTCGACCGAACGGAGACCGACATAGCCGAGGTTACTAATTGAAAACCTGCAAAACAATTGTTAGAAGTTGAATAGTTGAATGAAGTTGAAATAGTTGAAAAGTTGATAACATCTTTAATCCTCGATAAAAATCATTAATTTTTCGGTGAAGGATAAACGAGTCAGATTGCTCGAAAAACGCACAAACGATGGGGAGTAAGTTCTCGAGTGGCGACCACATACCGGTAAAGGGCCGTCCTTGATAAAGATCTCGGGGAGTCACTGGATGCAGTTAGCTCGGGACCGGTCATTTTGGGAGGCTTATGCTGAGCAGTTGAGATTTTACGAGTGACGATGATGATGATGATGATTGAAGCTCACCTAGGGACCTGCCAGTCCATGGTGGGCAGGTAGGGCCAGTAGTCTGCCAGCTCCTTGGCGAGCAGTGCGACGGGCATGCCGTGCACGGAGCCCGAGTCCGACGTCTTGTTGGTGTTTACGTCGGCGTGAGCGTCCACCCAGATCAAGATCATGTCCTCGTTCACAGAGTAGTGGCCGTCCACGCTGCCTGTGGTGTATCAATGCAGCAATAAACGTTATCTAGATAATAGTGTAAGATCGCACCTATCTGTAATGTCAAAATGACATGATCCCAACGAACTACTACACTAAAATTTTAGTCACCGTATCTTTCTTTGTCAGAACCACGACAAGGCAAGAAACGATACCAGAACACGAGCCTCCTATCATCTCAATCGTTACGCTACTACTATACTACAAGTATTATTTCAATTACCACTTCTTTGTTAAAAGAACCCATGACAAGGAAAGAAAAGATACTCAAACACGACAAAGAAAGAAAAGAAAAAGAAGGAGAGAAACTAAGATACATTAGCCTTCTCTACTCTTAGACCGTAAATCGGACATAATTGTTGTCCCAGTACCCACTGGGCTAGGCTCTGATAGTTTCAAAAGTTTATTTACTAAGCATACATTAAATGAAATATTATCATGGGCATCTTATTATTTAAAATTAAACAAATTTGGCCGCATTTTACTACACCCACTTCTGTCAAATTAGTCCGTAAAATTTTAATTAGTTGTCGGCCAGAGAAATAAACCAAATTGCAATACTGAGTTTGTTCAGACGTACCGACGCCGATGGAGTGGTCACCTCCGATACTGACAGCCACCCGTCCGTCCTTCAGCACTCGCTTCACTTGCTGGGACAACTTTTTGTTGCAGGCCGATACCAGGTGTAAATGTGTCATGTTGTCAACGTGGGCCGTCTCTACGTTCTCTGGTAGAACTATGTCTCCGTAGTCCTTTACGTCCAAACCATCTGAATGAAAAAAAAACACAATTAACGGGATCCATATCCGCATGCTTCCATCCAAAATTTCCGTTGCCATAATCTTTTAAAATAGAATAGCTGGCTTTGATAAGTAATTCATTCAGATAAACGTAGATATTTAAAATATAAGTTGCTAGTGATTTTTTTACACGAGTACATTCATACATCACTTTTCAGTAACTAATGCAGCAAATAGAAGAAAGAAAGATAAATCAATTTGAGAGCTTATTAAATTTTTATAACATCTGACTAGCGATTTGCTGCGGATATGTTTCCGGATTAGCTTTGAAACCAATTTGAACTCAATATCACATTATTAGCTTACTAACTTTTTGAAGTTGACCAAAACGTCAATACTTAGCTGATCATTTATATCACAGCTAATATAAATTAAGATCAGTTATAGAAGGCAAACTAATCATAGCTTTTGATTTTAGAGTGACAAAGTCGTGAGGTCGGGTTTCCCTTTGTCCAAGCTAACATGCAACGACGAGAGTAGATAGAGACACGATAGACAATGAGACAAAAACGTATGATGATGGATTACCTATCTCCTTGAGCCTGTCAATCATCCCCGCGGCCCGGAGAGCGGCTGGCGCCACGCTTACCCCATATTTCTTCTGCCCCATCTCGAACGGCACTCCGATGATCCCCACTTTGTCCAAAGAACCCAATTGCGACTTCTTGCAACTCATATTCCGTATAAACACCTTCGCAAAATTCATTTTTAAACACATTGCTGATCACACACTATACTACTTATACATTTAATTACAATAGTAAAAATAAGACAACATGTGCGGGGTGCGGCTACTCGGGCTTCATCCTTATCACTGACTAGTCTAGAGAGCGAGATGTAATAATCAACGATCGGTTCATCATTAGTTGGGATATCTTGTCGACAAGGGCAAAGGTTATTTGTGGACATATTCGATGTGACTTTTTAGAAACACGAATTTCTTTAGATTGTTATTCGGTAATAAATCGAATATGTATTTTAATACAATGCACGACGAGGCAAACCTTTGGGGTCATCGTAATTCCTGTCTAGTTTTGTAGGTATTAATTGTAATCAAATCGTAGGCAACTACCTCTAATACACAGATCACTATATATGTACTACGTAAGTACCATTGAGCATTGATTTCTGATAATCTCCACGCTTGGCAGGCGGATTGGTGATGATACGTTTTTATAGGTAGTAGTGTCGTACAAAGCGGCTGCGGGGAGGGGGAATGTTCAGTTCAGTAGTGGATATTTCCCGGCTGATGATGATAGGTAGATGCTGCCAGTGCATATCTACTGATTATAATGCTTTGATGTGATCCTATTCTACGTAAAGACTCTTCAATGGCCCAGCAATTTAGTTTTGCAGTAGCAGTAGTAGACGAGTACGGCACTAGATGGTGCTACTAATATGTTCTAAAAATCACGTTTCTCTATGGGAGCCCCTTAAATATTTATTTTATTCTGGTTTTTAGTATTTGTTGTTACAGTTGCAACAGAAATACATCTTCTGTGAAAATTTCAACTATATATCACGGTTCAGGAGATACAGCCTGGTGACGGACGGACGGACAGCGAAGTGTTAGTAATATGTTTCCGTTTTTACCCTTTGGGTACGGAACCCTAAAATGATAAAACAAAAGGGCATAAATAAATTATAAATAATGAATCGACACGTCTGCTTTCTGTAGCGGCTGTTGTCATGCACAAAGTTTTGACAAATTTAATTTTATTAAAAACAAATTGTTCTGGAGGGCACTTTACCTCAGGCGACGATTTTACGATCACGACAATGCTTGAAGAGATGGGATGAAAATGAAGACCTATGAATGGATCAAGACAATGCGAACAATAATTGCGAAAGAAAATGCGAATGATTAAAAATGATTGAAACGCTAATAGCCATTGTGAACAATAAAAGATCCCGGTCAAGTGCGTGTTGGGTAGGCTGAGGTTTGCCAATATCACAGAGTACTTATTTATTTATTATCAGGTAACAAGACCAATTCAATACAATAAATAAAGTTTTTCTTCTTTTACAAATATGAATATAACACTACGTTGAATATGGTTTAACAGAAATCAATAATGTTTAGTTTATTTGGGGATGAAATGATGAACAAGTAATAAATTAATTGAAAAAAAAAAACCTACGCAATAATTATACGATTACCAAATATAGCTAAGAACCACCGCAAGGAAACTTGCTTTCGCGTAAAAACCGCATCAAAATCGGTCCATCCGTTCGAGAGCTATATGATGCCAGACCTACAGACAGATAAACATACATTGGTTTCCAACTTATAGAACCCCTCTTTTTGCGTCGGGGGTAATATTAATTGCTATAAAAGAAAATTTTACAGGCACATTGTCACGAACTGAAAAATAAGCAGTTTCATGGCAATTAAAACATATAAAAATTAACATACTTAGAATTGAAATTAAAAAAATACAAGAACTTTTATATTATGTTGCTGCCACGGAACCCTTCAAGGGCGAGTCCGACTAGCACTTGGCCGCTTTTTAACATTATGTTGGTGTTCTGTTAATATTAGAACGTGCACTGAGAATGCATTTACACGTAATTTACACTTATCTATCGGACGATGATGACTGTTATATCGAGAACATTTTTCGTTACGCTATGGTCTTTCTTTTCTAGGACTATAATCATTATGACTGCCGACCTCTTACTGAATGCCTACTCTATAGAGCGGAGTAAAAACTAGCTTTTTAATAGCTATTGCTATTAATTTACCACAACCGCGCCAAAGAGACACTATTCTTTCTTCTGAACAAAATAAAAACTATATGACTGAATAACGTGTTTAGAAATTTGTAAAATCGTGACTTTCTATCGACGAATACGAAGAGGTGAACTTATCTACTGAGCAATAAAACACGAATTAACTTAAAACTTTGTAACATAATACTAATACAAAGTTAATACATGTTGTCGGCTTTCTACTGCAAATGCTAGCTATAGCTTGGTGCCAGTTATTTTCATTTACAACTGCTTTATTATCGTATTTGGATCGAAAATATTCAGATTTCACTATCCACGACAAGTAAGGTCCTATACCCGTGAATATATTGTACTTCTCCATCGTGAGAGGCGTGAATAGAGTCCCACAAGGTGCGGCGGTGACAGCCACAATATCTTCTCCGTCAAAAACCGGCGCTCCACTGCCGAACTCACTCTCGTACGTTTGAGATATCGATGCGCTCTCATAGCCGCAGATACAATAGTACCATTTAGGATTAATGCAAGGCATCCGTAGGTATGTTTGTTTTTGTAGGACGATCGCCCCCGTGTCAGGAAGTTGGCCATAACCGACAACGGTTAGAGTTGCACGTCGTACCTCTGTGTCGTATTGTTTCAAGTTAGCACCTTCTAAGAACCGTTGCAGTACAGGGCCGTAACTGTACACGAGACCGACATTGCTGTGCATCGCAGTTATGTTAGGGATTTTCTTCTTAGATTCGAATATATAGTCTGGGTGCAGTTCTTTTTCACGAATACGAAGCACGTTGTATCCCAAGTAAATATTGCTTAGTATCGCTGCTCCCACTACGATGTACTGCGGATCGTTTGTAATACAATATCCGGACGTCAGCACCGTGTCGTCGTTGATGATGATTCCGGTGCATATGTAGTTCCTGCTGCTATTCAATAATGCTGTGATGTACGGATGTGTTTCAGCCAGTTTCTCTATAATTCTCCAGTCGCGATTTTTACACGTAGCATTTCTTATATTTATAAGTACTATACAGACAGCGACTATGTGAAAGTCATAGTAGGAAGGTCGCAAGTGCATAATGCTTCGAATCTAGCTCCGAATAACGAAGTTTATTGACAAAACAAAGTGCATATACCATGTTTTTATATTTAACCCAAACCAAAAACCCAAACAATTCAAAAGTCAAACATAAAACGTAGTGATTAAATGCTAGGGTCAAACAATGGCAACTACCAACCAAAGAATATAATACTCACGCTACCAACTTCATGGTAATTCTGTGTCCAAAGAGGCAACAAGTAAAATGAAATAATCGGTTTGCAATTCAAAACTAGTGGAACTCAGTTACACTATCTCTAACCGACTTAATAAATGATAATCTCAATCCCAGGGATTAAAAAAAACCTGCAAGAATTATTCTTGAACATGCTTGCAATGATTCTTTTAAAGTACCTAATTCTTTGGTCCCATTTAAATTATAAGAAAAATTCCAAGGGCGGAAAGTAATATTATTGTCATATATTTGTGATATATTTAAACGCGGTTGCCATGCGACGGGTCGTTAGGTGCCATTCGTAATGAATGAATGAATGACCTTAAATAGCATGAATTTTCATAGATATTTTAAATATCCAACAATTACAAATTATTATTACAATTGTATTACAATGATATTTTACAATTCCAAAAAATTCCGTTTTCCTACTTGAGACAAACTTGTAAATTGTCTTTGTTAAAAATCTTCGTAGGCAAATGAAGTCGGAACCGATTCTATATTTCTTTTTAAAGCTATTAACTTGCAGTGTTGTCTGTAACGTACTTATTTATCCAGTTTATGGTTGAAAACTGAACGGAGCTGGCTATACGCAGTGTATGCAAGCTTTAATGTGCTTTTATGGACTGCGGTGTAAGTATGTTTATGACTGAAGTAATAGGCGTCGCATAAGCCGGAACTGTACATTTAATGGGCTGTAAATGAAAAACGACGTAGTTGTCCGTGTCTGTGGTCGCCGAGGGCACCGTTAGCGCCCCCCCCGTGACATCCGCGGCTACTGCTCCGTTACGACCCATTTGTATCGATTCCTAGCTCGCTTTCAGTATCTTTATATCTGTATAGCATTATGTTCGCAAATGAAAATTTACGAGTTTGTTTTTGCGAAGTTGTTCCACGGTTTCGTAGTCAAACAAGTATGATGTGTCGTTTCAGCTTTAGAATACAACCAATGTTTACCGGTGGACAACGTACAATTACAGGACATGGGTATCATCGTCACAAATATAACTGCCAAGCGTGGTCATTATGACAAATAACGTCATAGAAATTTAGATTTATGAGAGACGTACAATTTACTTTTACAGCTGAAAAAGTAAAAATAATAATTTAATAGAGTCAATAGAAATTGCGATACAAACAAGTACTTTCAATATACCACTAATCTGCAGGTTATATCTGACTTGAAATTGAAAACGAGTACCAATATAGCTATAACAAAATCTTTGTAATTATTATTCACTGTCTCAATAAAAAGAAAATACTTTCATAAATTTTCCATTGCCTATTTCAACAAACAAAGTTCACAGCCGCTACGGCCGTTATTTTTAATACAAAAACGAAGGGTTGTGTCTCTCGCTCTACCGCTCTAGAACAACGGCGGTGTTCAGAAAAGCCGGCGGATTCTCTTACAAATTATAATAGCCGCTGGAGTCGAGTTCCAGCAGGCATTTGCAGTATTCCGAGCAGCGTCATTAACTGACTACAACAACGGACACGCTGTACGTGAACACTGGCAGAATATTGCATATAGTATAGTGATCTGTTGAATATTGGGCAATATCGAATTGCATCTCTTCTATGTGTTTACCCAGAATTCTTCACGTTGAGTATTGGTGCTGGCAAAATCATCCGAAGAAAACTGTCTGAAGAAATAAAATGCGATTGTTCTTGACAGTATAGATGAGATGCAAGGAACACTCCAAACACTTGTCTGTCTACTTTAAACTTTTCTGCTCTCTGAGTTCTCTGACTTGCTGTACTCGTACCCGCCGGGCGGCGGTTGCTGGACATACTTTATTTGAACGTACTCGGAGAAGTGTCCTTGTTACAGAAGGGGCGCGAAGCACATGGATTTAGTATCAGCGTCACAGACCGGTATGTCTGCCTCTTCTTAAACAGTTTTTTTCTTATTTTGCGTATTTTGATCTTATTGATTGAATTTGATTAAACTACGGCAATTTGCCACTTTAATTTTACACTGTTATGAGAATATGGACGTTTGCTCCTAAAATGTTAGCATGTCTGTAGATTTTTATATGTTCATAATACCATTTATAGCTGTATGCTAGAGGACCACGGCCGCCGCAATAAAATGTAGCTTCATAGTCCGTAGCCGGCCTAATGTGTGAACATCTCCCAAATGAAAGTTGAATTGCTACAGAGGTACTTGATTGTCGGGGGACTCCCCTCGGGGGTAGTTAACTGTACTAAGCACACCTACTAGCTTAACGTACTATTTAATGTCATTTATTTGAACATTTTGTAAAATGGCTTCAGAAAATTAGCTATTCGTATTACAGTTCGTTTCAACATTTATTTTAAATGTTTGAATCGCCTTTAAATATTTATTGGACTGTCCTAATGAATTTGACGTAGATCACGTCACCTTTTATTCTATTAACTCAATCTAAATTAAAGCGATCCCTCTCTATCAAAGTTTCATACTAAATTTCTGTTGCCATAAACTTTTAAAATAAGTATAATAGCTAGATTTGTTTATTAACTATCTAAAAATAAAACATCAGATTGCGATGTCGCGAAATGGGTATCATTAACATACTACTTCGCAGTGAATCACAATTTTCAAATCATTTTTTTCGATTATTGTTCAAAGCGCCATCTATGAACCATTAACGGCTGTTGTAGCTAACCATGAAATTCAACTGCATTCGACTCATATTAAAGTTTGTACATAAAGGAGCAGCGCCAAAGCACGGAAATACTAATTTCACGGCAACAATGGCTATGAATGCGCTGTTCGCAGCAAAATAAACTTAACATTATTAAATCGTAAATTGTTTTCCCGAAAGTTTAAACCGGTTAAATGTGAAGTGGACGAACGGCCGTTTGAAATTAATTAATAAGTGATTTCACTCTTTAGCAAGAGAGCTATTGACAACAATTACCTACCCCCGCTGGGGTCGGGTTTTGCTGAGGCCAATTACCGCCTCGTATTTCAAGAAATTTCATAAATAAATTAGTAGCTACCTAGAGCAGCTACCTCCGAGTTGACTTTGTGTAGAGAATATATAATATAGAGAATATATAATATTTAATTGTCTTCTCCGTTGTAGATTTATGTAGAGAGATAACTTTGATGTATTAGACACGGGTGGTTTCTGAACTTTTGAAAGCCAACAATCACTTTCAGAACAGCGTATTACTTACTTTAGGTACTCTTATAATTGAAGAAGCGTGAAAATGCTCATAAATTAGGCAAATTGATTGATCTTGACTGGTTTTCTGCTTACCATGGACACCGATTGAGTATGACTATTCAAAGGGAAAATGTTCGGCCTGTCTTCTGGACACTCTACCATAAAATATATAGAAAAAAAGGAAACTTATGAACCATAACTTGGTTGTCTGACTGTCCCTCTAGACCAATGGTTCCCAACCAGTGGTCCGTGGACCACCAGTGGTCCGCAGAAGCCAAAATATGGTCCGCGAATGATTTAAAATTAGCGGGCGGTGAGCCGTCGGTCGCCGTGCAGAGCTTCGTAACCCTTTTAGCACGGACGCTGGTGAAGTTACAGAAGAAATTCAAGAAGAACTTATTGAATTACAAAATGACAGAAACTGCAAGGATACTTTTGAATCGAATTCACTTGAGTCATTTTGGTGTAAAAAAGCAATTTCTTATACTAAACTTCGAGAAATCGCCTTACGTTATTTTATGGTTTTCTCAACAACTTATTTATGTGAACAAGGATTTTCTGCTTTGTTGGTAATAAAAAACAAGGCGAGAAATCGTTTGAAAGTAAGTGATGATTTGCGTGTGGCTTTGAGTAACAATATTAGTCCTAGGATAGCCGAACTCGTGAAGAAGATGCAAGCTCAGAAATCACATTAATTCAGAATTACAAAACTTTATCCAAAAAATGTTATTATTTCTTTGATGTTATTTCATATTAGATTTTAATTAAAGTTTCAGTTTGATTATTACAGTTTATTTTTATTACACCTAAATAGTGGTCCCTGCCAAAAAAATATATGTAAAAGTGGTCCCTGACCAAGAAAACGTTGGGAACCCCTGCTCTAGACACTATTGGGAGTATTTTGGAGTTTTTATTTAATCTTATCCCGATTTATAAATCTAACGTTAGTACGTTAAGACAGTGTTTTCTCTATCACCACCTATTCCGATCAACTTCCCGTTGGGGTAGTGAATACCCCTTGGTCTCCTGCTGAAAGTAAGGGAGTTTGGTCGTGATGGGTGGAAGTGGGTGGCCAAAATGTAAAAAATATATATAACTGTCCTTGTCTAACTCATGTGAACTTCACATGAGTGAAGAAGTTCATATGAGAACTTATGGAAAGTTCTGAAAATTTATGTAATGGTCTAGACAGATTACATTTACTCTAATTTTTTACTTTACGCCAAAATAAATGTCCACCCGTGCGAATCCGGGGCGGGGTGCTAGTTTATTTATAAATGTATATTACTTTATAATACAGTACTATTTTAAGCCATAGGTATGTCTATACCATCTCATTCTCCATCATCATCTACAAATATCCCGATACAAAAAAAATTAAGTTATTTCGACTATCCTTTACGACTTGAAGAAAGTACAGACAAACTCACTTTCACAGTCATATATTAGTATGGAAGCACTAATATAGTATGTATGTAGGCTTTAAAAAATGTGAATTTGCGAACAACCCATCCGAAGCATAATAATATTAACCTCGATGATTTTATAATATAAAGCAGTCATAATGCTATAACTCCTGAGGATCGGATTGGGTTTGTACCTTTATTTGAATTTACCAATAAGGCGGACGGTTTTCACAATTCTGTATAAATTGGAGCGGAAGCTCACTAGGTAATCACATCTGTGGTAACCAATGTAAGTGGCCGAAAACAAGGGCCCACTTAAATTGAATCCCCCAATAATTAAATTATCGGTGGGCGATCGCGAAACAATTTTCTGCCTGTATTGACTATCCAATGTTCCCGGCCAAATCGAATTCTTTCCCTTAATAGAATCATTAAGCCCGACGACAGCGTAAATCCTCGCCGATAAAATCTTTTAACCCATCTGGGGAAAAATTGAAATAAGCAATTACGATTTTATGGCGACTTTTTAGCTTTACCCGTTCTCGGTTTGTGATTAGATTGTGCGTTCATGTTTGGAATCAGAATTCAACGAGAAAACGTACGTAATCAATGGCTGCGTGTTAAGTGGATATTTTCAATTTGTAAATCCAACTGAAAACGAAATTAGGTCAGCAGTCTCAACCAAACATGAAATAAACTGAAATGTTATTATAACATTTTGAAAACTTAAAAGCAATTAATTTATTTCTGGCATTAAACACATAAAATTTTAAAACTCTCATCGCTGGTAGGAAGAACGGTTATTTCACAAAAGCGCGCTTCACCCGGCACCTGCCGGTTATTGAAAGTTATTTCTGCTGCCCATTTCCGATAAAAGCGAACAGAGTTATATTTCAACTTCCTCTTTTTTGACAGAAATGTTAGGCGCGGTGCAGCGTAAGTCCGATGTTACTGGGTACTGCAAACATTTTTCTTTAATCTCTGCTGTTTTGTTTTCATGTAATCTTGAGACAGCTCCCTTTTGGTCTTCCCACTGGCTGTTTTAGAAGTATTTCAATTTATGTGTTGTAGAGCGCTGGTTCTTTGTTGTTACAATTTACTGTTTTCTTTGTATATTTAGAAGAACTCAATTTCGTAGACGCCTCCGGATGTGTCTCAGACATGAAAGGAAAAACTTGAAAATTATAAATGCTTTTATAACTCGTAAGAACTCATTGGAAACACATTAATAAAGTGTAACTGCTCAATGGGCTGAAACACTGAGTAGCTCTTTGAAAATCTATTTTCGTATTTGAGTGTGCGGGAGAGAGCAATACATTGGTTTCCAACATTTATTTGAAGGTTAATTGGTGAAGGTGAAGTCGTCTATAACAATATATCTACGGGATACATTACGCAAAATAATGGTACAATTAATATAAGATCGTAATACAAGCAATTAGCATGTACTCTGAAGAATATACTTCACACATTAATTACAACATTTAATTGCCGGAACAAAATAGAAGATTGAGTTTATTTTATGTTATCGATATTTAGTTCCATTATTATTACATTTCCAATAGATTCCGATTTCTTCTGGTATTTTGTCTCCTCCGTTTACCCCAGTACGATTACGCCCCGTCTTACTTGCTCTTTGTCATATCAGAGACGCTCGCTCCAGAGAGGCTCTCTCGTCGTCTCGTCGTAGTTTTGAAGTGTCAAATGCACTTTACAGCGGCAGCGTAGATTGAATAACACTCGAAAGGCCTGCCCTGTAAACTTGTGAAAACTTACTCAGACACGTCCTGAAAGTTGTACTCTAGTTCTGTGAGAGCTTTAGATACTGTGAGACCTGTTTTTTCTTCTTCTGATATTGAATAGTTGAAATACATATGCATAACTTGCGAGTAAATTAATTTCTTACGTACATTGCATGACTACAATTAATTACAAGTTAACGATTGAATTGTTTAATCTACTGGGAACGCAATGGGGAGGTCGAAGGGTTTAATATGTAGGTTTAACAGTTGAGATCGTGGTCAAGCCGCACCGAATATTTAGTTACAAAATCACGTGAGAGGATTAGAGAGGCATGATCCGAGCATTGGGTCTAAATATAATACCTATACCTAATACGAGCTATCTTTTTAGTTAGGATCCGACTCTGTCACCTAATTGGCTACATGATCGGGCTTCTTGGGTTCGATTCCTAGTGGGGGTACCTATTGGTACTCGGTTTGGTTGGTGGTAGGGCATTTTATATGTCCGCCGGCTAGTTACCACCATGTTACCTAAGTCTGCCTCCAAACAATACTGTTAATAGCATTGTTGTGTTCCGATATGAAAGGTAGCAGAGACAGCGCCTCTTACCATCCAACAACATTGCCGTCATTTACCATCAGGTGATATACAGACCAATTGCAAACCCATCATACATTCAAACATTCAAAGATGCCGCAAACGTTTGTAACGGTTTCTGTTCCATTACAAAGGTACACTTGATTATAAAAATCCACTTTTGTACCATATCACATTCACTCTTCTTGTTCCCATACAGTGTGTTAGTGTGTTTAAGGAAATTGGTGAATGTGACACGGTTCAAAAGTGGATACATATTTTTGTATTCGATTGTACACGAACCGGCGATGAAAATGTTTAGAGAAGATAGTTGAGTAAAATCAGTAAAAGCAATAAGTAAAGTTACGCCAAAACGGCTGACTACAGTGCAGCCCTTTTGTAATCAGCCGGTTCATTCGTAATTGAAAAGGGCCGCTGTTTTAACCACCTCCCTGTTTTGTAAAATGCCTTTTGATATGATTTGGGTGCGCCAGGGAACACTAGAAATAAACACATTGCACAGGGAGCCACATAAGTCATCCATCGCAGTATATTCATACGTTCTTGTTTCGCATCGACGAGTACCGCACGCTCACGAAATATTGCCATATTCCGTCTATGAAATATGCAAAACGCCCGGCGAACGAATATTGATGCTGTATTCCAATTACATCAGAGACAGAGCTGTGGAACACGTATCTACATGTATATTCGCTTTAAATCAACTTTGGTACAAAATGCGATTCGAAATTATGTAATTGACAAATCGGTGTAAAGGGAAATCCGAGAGAACGTGTGTTTCGTATTTGATACAAATTTGTTAGGCGTTTCGATATTTCTTTTACACCAAAATTATACAAGTATAAATAATTTTTAGGTTTACGAATTGCTTCCAAAGTGTTCTTGGCGCAATGGCCGTTGGCCAGGGGTGTCTTTCACTAAGGACATATCCATACAGCCCCAATGCCTTTCCTAGGCTACAGAGATTAATATCGAATGACGTCAGCAAATACATCCGTCAGCCATGAGGTTGTAATAATGTTTGGCGGTAGTGAATTGCAGCCCAGTATACTTCGCACTTCGGTAAGAATTACATTAACCTGTAGGTAATATTATAAATCCGAAAGTATCTCTATTTGTCTCGCTGTCCTTTTTTGTTGTCTTTCCACGATTAAACGAATGAAGAGCATAGATCTACGAGTATGTCATGGAGAAAGACATTGGACACTTTTTATCCCCAAAAAGGACTCCCGTATCACTTGTAATAACACCATTAATTCGTTTTCCATGTCTATACAAGTGTAAAGCTTTTTCAAATCGAAGCATTCGGAAGTTTGGTGTGAAGCTAAACCACCTACAACAGATTATCTCTGAGTTTTGAACTGATGACATTTCGATAAAAGAGATGTTTAAATTTTGACCTGCACTTGTACACTATTTAAATAATCAAGTAATTATATAAAGATGTATACATTTATATACACAAACTAGATTTACATTTCTGCACTTATTTACTGGTAACAACAGCATGTGTTTTCAGTATGATGCTTTTAAAGGCGGACAAATATATATTCGTATTCGTTATCTGGCAGGTTTCCGTAGCTCGACGTCAAGTGCGTGATGGTGGTAATGGGATGGTGTGGCTCACTCGTTCAGCTTCACTCACTTTACAGCTTATTTGTGTTGTTTCAGGCCTCTGGGAGCGACTTAAGTGTTATGAGGTATTTTGACATTATATATGTTTAGGACAACTAACGAAACCAACCCATAGTTATACACCTTACTTCCTCCTCTCCTCTGCTTTTGTGATCTGACGTGAATGTGTGACTCAATAACGGATAAACAGCTTAACATTTTGGGTGAAATGGCATGTTCCGCTAATGTATTTAGCCTGACCTGGCCTCGTATACTTTTAATTTTAAAACTTCATTATAAGTAATAGTAAAGTACATAATATAAAACAGAAGTAATTTATTTACCTATTATTAATATTTTGGTCTAGTTAGTTTGATCAAAATATTTAAAACGCACAAAACAGGCAAACTTTAACCTAAGAAACAAAGATGACGTCAACGAAATGACATTTGTATGTCTCGGTACAAAAAAGAATTATTTTGTTCAAACAAGTACACACAAAATGAAATTTTAATGTTTTTCTATATATCTTTAGATAATTAAATAGTGTCCAAGTGCAGCTTGCTCGGTCAATATAAAAGTGTGTAAAAATAAAACTTGTTATTTGTTATGAAGTTGAACAGTAATTATATTCATTTCCCGGCATTATGATCGGATGACCTATTTTAAGATAATTAATACACAAAGTCAGCAACCCTATTTTGAAAGATTGTGTTAAAATAAATGAATATTATGTCTGCGAAATCACCTTATGATTCAAATCCAGATTATACAACGAGTGACTTTCTTGATCCTGGTTTGTCTAGTCAATATCTCAAAATGAAATTCTCTAGAGATTCCCTTCCTTCCCGATTTCAGTGTCCGATATCCTCGATCGAACCAATTAGTTCCGCTAATCAGCGACAACAAATGGGCTTGTCTACTATTCGATTACAGCAGTCGGCACAAACTAATGCCTCCCGTGCCATTGTGCGGGGCCTTTTGTCTACCTTCTAGGAGCAACGATTGGACAAGATAAGGGTTCATTTACACTTGTATAGCATAGATTCTCAAACTTTGCGAAACGAGTCGAGAATCAAATAATCAAAATTATAGTATAAGGTAAATAAATATATTTCCAAAAAGTTTATAAATATCTGACGTTGCATTCATTTTATGAAACTTGATTATAATTTTTAAATGTTTTATTTAATATAAAATGGTTGTGATATTGAACTTATACTTACATATAACGACGACTGTGTTTACGTATACACGACTTACTTAGGTCACCCAAACCCCCAGGTTTAGAAACGTCGACGATAAATACCTTACTATCTCATCTCATTTTCGCTAATAAGTCCCATACAAACATCAAACTGTAGGTAGTGAGAATACATTGTTTGGACATAAAGTTGGTTATATAGGTGTGAGTAGAAACTAAGAATATCACGGTTTTTAAAATTAAAATTCAATAAAAATGAGTCTCTTTAAAAAAATGTCAGCTAACCTTGGATACCGGTTTATTAATGTTTCATGAATCACCAATATTTAGACGTTTAAAATCAGGCATGAACTTTGCACACTATTTAAAATAGTCTAGGTACAAATATAAATATTTTTCGAAAATACTAGAAGTATTTTGTAAGCATTTAGTTCGTTCATTACACTTCATTTTGATAATAATTATGTAGTAATGCTGTTTTTCTAATTGGGTACTAAGCGTAAAACGTAATTGTGGGTGGCTTTATTTTTTGTTGTTGACAATTATGTGAGTTCTTAATATTTTTACACACAACAAAGTAGATATAAATATTTAAAAATGTAATTTAAACCCTCTTGTTTAATAATGACATTTTAAATTAGAAGTGTACAAATTTCGGGCCGGGGTCCGTACATTCGCGAAACGTCTCCTTTCAAAATGGTAGACACGGTAGTTGAGCTCATGTACAGTATTGTACAGTCAAGTGCATCATATTAATCTTACATTGACAATTCCTTCAACAAACTGCATTTGGGTCCAGGTTGGAGTGAATGAGATATTATACTTCTCATCAGAAAAATCGAAACACCTTGCAAGTTTATGTTTTGTAAGGATTATCAGAAAAAACTATGAAAATTTAATTTGAATTTAGAACATTAACATTAGGATTTGAAAACCTCACACTATTCACTATTAACGACATTTGACATATATTCCTAAATATACACATTTTTCTGATAATCCTTACAAAACAGAAACTTGCAAGGTGTTTCGATTTTTCTGATGAGAAGTATATATAAATGAGGATATATATATATTCATGCACTTGACTGTAAACCAAAATTTTACAAGTCTTCTCCATTAGGCTATCACATAATGGTTTGCGGTGTCGTAGAGCCTTCTGCATCTGTTCTTACCGAAACACCTGCTGTGTTATTGTGTTGGGTGTCAGACTGACATAACGTGGTGGTAGTTAGCTCGGTGATATAGGAAATGACCTTCGGACAATCTCAATAAAACCACTTTTACGCAAATCAAGTCAAGTATACCTCTAGATAGGTACAAGGATGGAGTTCGAACCCGCGACCTCTTGAGTAAAGAGGTAAAGTTTTGGTTTCAGAAAACCACGCAAAACGAATAATGGTCACCACTTTATTTCGTACTTGTATATGTGGTCCACAAACGGAGCAAATATTTGTCGTCGGTTTTAGCAAATAACACAATTCTGAAGTTTATTTTACAGCGTTTTAGGCAAATCCCATATTTTCCCCGGCCTCTGAAGGTGGGCAGCTGAAAGCACTTTGCCGTATTAGAAGATTTTACGAGTTGTGTGCACTCCGCTCGTTAAACTTTCAGCCTCAGCATGGGAATGGAACGGCGAGGACACCTGCGTAGCTTGTTCATGAAATATGCTTTCCACGGTTGGTTTACGGAGAAAATAGACATGCCACGTCGTAGTGCGCTATTAGATATGTGTGATGAAGTTGCCGTGCAATTTGTGCTGGATCTGTTTCCATCACCAGATAGCGGTTAGTTTAGATAGATCTAGCAGTGTTAAAAATGGAATACGTGGTTATTTAACTTCGATTCCTAACAACAGCGTTGATTGTATTATTTTTGACATATAGTTTTGTGGACACATAGATGTAGCACAATATGTCTGAGTGTTTTTCGAATAAATGTAAATCATTTTAAAAATATGACTACCGTCATATCATCCAGGGAGTCTTGTTAAGGCGACCAAGGGACCATCTGCCATTGCATCAAAAACATCAACAGCGGCTGTATAATCACTGTTGGACATGAGTCTTCCTCATTGGTCATCAGACTTTCCATGAGGAGACTGACTGTAATGACCAAGCTTGACAGGGGGATTGGTAATCGCAGTAAGATGTAATTGTTACTTAGGTAGATGCTGTTTTTTCTAAATTATTGAGTTACTCGTATTATTGGTAGAAATAATTTCGTAAAGTCATGTCTACAGCTTAAAAGCCTTTGCCCTCGACGGATCCGGGCGCTGAATGTTCCGTACGAAGGTAGATCGCAACCCTCTGGAACTCGAACTTCTCGACCTCTCCAGAATTTTTCAGAACGCATGTCTAATCATGAAACTTCAGCGCCGACTTATTACTTTGGTTTGTCCTCGTTTGATTTTTTTCTTTTATATTCTTAATGCAAAATGAACTGGAATTTGACCTTCATCTCATCACCTGATTGGAGTGATACAGACGAGCCAGAAGTCTCGATGTGGGGGGCTTACTTTCATTAGCGTAACACAACAGTGCTATTGAAATTGTTGTTTGTTAGACTTAGCATAGAAGCGTGCCCGAACACCACCAGGAATGTATTTTTTTACCTTTCTTTGACATTCAACTCGTCTGAAGAATATGGTGTGTGGGAAGTTAGTTTACATTTAGAATCACCATCATCAAAAGATTATACTCACTACTTGTAACATATTGATATTAATCGATGATAATATTGATTTAATAAACTGATATGTTCATCGAAGTAAAAAATTTAGCGGGCGGAAAGTAAAATATTTTTAGCTTCAGGGATGTGTGCATGTTTTTCATCGTCATTCCAGTACCAACATTATACACCTTTAAAAATTATTTGTAAGTTATTAGTTCAAACCATACCCATTCCCTTTAATTACAAATGATAATCAACTGGGCGACTGATTCTTCCCCAATTCATATTCCAGTATCAGTGGATAACAGTTATTCAATAGTTATTTCGGGGCGCAGTTTCAATCAGTGAAGTTTGCAATTGTCACAAAATAGTCCTTTAAACTGGAAAACTAAAGCCGATAGCAGTTTATCTGTAGAAACAAAACAAGGAGATATACGACCTTTGCGGGACAATCAAGCGGCTGGAGTTTGTTCAATGGGTTCGTCGCGTGTCGTCGTCTAAGCCGGGAGCTCGCAGCTAGCTAGCGGGTCGGGAAGTTCCTTATTGCTTCCTCACTACCTATTCATCTTACCGCACTCTAGAGAGGGTCCACAATTCCACCATTGTTGTGCCAGTATGAAATAATAGGCAACAAATATTGTACTTGTATAACATACGAGAGTAGAGTTTCACTTTATTGTATATTTATTCCTAGAATCCTAAGAAGAATGAGGAAACCCGTAGACGAACTAAGGTCGCCGACATACTCGTAGATCGACGAGTCAGTGGGCTGAATTAACAATGGGCGAGCCACATCGCTCGTAGAACGGATAGCCGATAGGGAGTAAAAGTTCTCGAGCAGCAATTATTTACTGGGAAACGTGTGCCGGGCCGGTCCCTAAAAACATAAGTGTAGTTATCCAGGCGGATATAGTCTTACCACCAACCCGTCAGGATATCAACACTGGAACTCGAACCCGTCTCCCCCGGATCCACAACCCAAGATCTAGCCACTAGACCACGGAGGTGGATAAGGGCATGACTTGTGTGGTGTGTGGTGAGGTGATAGTTCGCGCCTCGACTTGACTGATCCTCTCTTGAATTGAAAACTGAACGACCCCAGTTGGAGCACAAAAGGGTTCAATTAGATCTTCGCTGCAAGTGTTTCCTGTTGTGTTTGTAGTATTGTGTGATGCGATATATGAACACAACACTGACATACAGTTCTGTCACAGCCACTATCTGCCTGAAGGTAGAGACAATATAGCAAATGAACACTAAGTGAGCGACGGAAATGGATATACGTCTATTCTATTACAAATTTACCTCCTTCCCGTGGGCAAATTAAGTTAGTTCTTTAGTTCTTCTAGACACATTAATTAATGTAGTAAAAGTGGTGCGCTTTCCCAAACGGTATTAATAAGACAAAAGTAAAAGGTTTTTCATCTATGTACTTGCATTTATAATTTACAAATGAAATTTAATTCTTACAAAATTATTTCAGGCATCAGGCAGGTTTATAATAAGATTTGCCTTACCGTGGACAATCTACGTCTTGTATAGTAACTGTGGCTCGCGTAACTTTGTTGACAGGAACTAAACGCGACATTTGTCAAGCCGTGTTAATTATTTCGGCATTTCGTGTTTCTTTCGTGACGGTAACTTTGGTAACACCGCCATCCTTCATCAAAATCATATTCCAACTAAGCGTTATTGAACGATACCAGGGATGCGCTGCGGGCCACATCGAACGAATACTCCAGAATATTTTAAAAAGCACTACTTACAAATAAATAATGAATCTTGGTGCGACAAACTAAGGAGAAATTCAGCACACAGCAAATATACTCTTTTCTTCTCTATCTCTTCTGAAGCGGCTTATGACGTTGTAAAATGACCCCAGTGTGTCCAGTGCTTATTGTTATTACTGTCAGACTGTTGACTCAGTACAACAGATATATTATTACTGCGTATTAACCAAAGAGTACCACACTCAGGGGACTCTCTTATAAATCACATAAAAAACTGGCGCTCTACTCTGTAAATTACGTTATTCAAACAGCACTCACGGACCGGATAATCCCTTCGAAGTTGTTGGGACTGCGGCGCGACGGCGGTCCGTACTCGTAGTTAAATCTGCCGTGCAATAATGGGACCGGAATTGTTCCATGATGGTTCATACCAAATGTCATGAATTCATTCGTGCGGATATGCGCTATAATCCGATGCGCCACTGTTTCATGTCGCAATTTGTGTTTACCTCTAGGAACTCTATAGTGGGCGTCAACGATGTTATACCTATTAAATCATCGGTTCATGTAACAAATGCAAATATGAATTCAAATTGAAATCAACTTATACATTCATCATCCTACAGACGAACTCTTAACCGGTCATGACGGATAAAATATTATAGCCAGTGTCTTACTACTTTGATACTTATGGGTAAGCCCGCTATTATCTTAATTTTTATCTTTACTTTAAAATTATTTACGTATTAGAATATTGAAACTGAGAGCGACCGTAAGTCATTAAGAATGTGCCTGCAGCTAAGTTCCAGACAAATATCTCAGCTACGTCTGGTGTTTGATGTAAATATTTGCCAAGTCCCTTGTTGAAGGTGCAGCACGTTGCACGAGTTTGTAGTTTGTACAGCGAAATACGAGCGAGCTGCAGTGGACTAATGGCGGCTGTCGCAGTTTGTTATTCAATTTGAATATCCCGGGGGCAGACAAACAAATGGCTATGTATTGTACGGTTCGGGTGGCGCGGGGCGCGGGGCGCGGGGCGCGGGCACGCTTCTGTTGTGTGCTGCCTCTCTGCTTACTATAGCCGGTCATGCAGGCTCGAGGCTTTTTTTTCAGGTTTGCACTTGGCCTTCATCTCACCTTATGGTAAGTGATAATGCCGTTGGATGGTAGGTGTGCGTACCCAAAAGCGTAAGGCTAAGCTCGCTGGCTCTGATACCTTGCGTTACGAAACACAACAGTCCTATTAACACTGCTATTTTGCTGCAGACATGTGGCATGGTGGTAGGTGTGTACTGCGCGACCCCTAGATTGAGAGTGTGTACCCAAGGTTAAATTGTATTGAAAATTGAATGTTTGTATCAAAATTCCAAAGTAGTTCCACTGAAGTTGCCCCGCGACTGGAATGCAAGGGTATTTTATTCCCAAAAGTTCAGCTACTCATACTACTGCAGTCACACCCAATATGCGAGTAACGGTACTTCTGGGAAGAAAATTCCCAGCAGTCCAGTCACGGGTCAACTTTAGCGGAAAAACTGGGAATTCACGAGTCCCGCTATGGCCTGCGAATGTTGGTCTTATAATCAAATGTGTACTTTTGCTGTGATAAATTTTAGCTATTTTAGCGTTGAAGCGTTGTGTCAAACGGTATACCGAAAGGGACACATCAATTTATGCTTGTTTCCTAGATCTTAGTAAAGCGTTTGACAGAGTTGTCTATAGCAAACTATGGTCTAAAATGCTGAAAACAAACACTCCTGTCCAGGCGATAAAGATCTTAAAATTTTGGTACGAAAATCAAGAAAATGTAGTAAAATGGGGGAGCGCGAGCTCGGAGCCCTATAAATTGCAATGCGGAGTGAGACAGGGTGGACTAACATCCCCTTTACTATTTAACTTTTACGTAAATGCCTTGATTGAGGAGTTAACTGTAACTAAACTTGGATGCCATATAGGTGGTCTCTGCGTCAACAATATAAATTACGCAGATGATATGGTTCTGCTCTGCCCGACTATCAAAGGCTTGAGACAATTAGTTGAGATATGTAGTAGCTATGCAAAACAGCATGGTTTGCTTTACAACGCAAAGAAAAGTGAAGTACTTGTGTTTAGGGCTGGGAAGGGTCCAGATAGCGTGCCTCCAGTTTACATGAATGGTGTACCGCTTAGAGTAGTGGATAGTTTTAAGTACCTTGGACATCACGTTACAAGTAGACTTACTGACGATGAAGATATCGAGAGAGAGAGACGATCACTCTCGATAAAGAGTAATATGCTATCTCGTAGGTTTGGTAGATGCAGTCAAGATGTAAAGAAGGTCCTCTTCCGGGCCTACTGCCAGTCATTTTACACATGCAATCTTTGGTTTAAATTCCGCAAAAGAACTTTTAATACCATCAGAGTACAGTACAACAATGCCTACAGAATCCTAATGGGTTTACCCAGATTCTGTAGCGCATCAACAATGTTTGCAGAGGCCCGGTTAGATGACTTTTTTAGTATAATAAGAAAGCGAATATACTCCATAAGAGATAGAATGATAAAAAGTCAAAATGAAGTAATAATTAAATTGTCAGAATATATATTCAACAGCATTGACACATGCTGGTCATCGAAATCAACATGTGTCAATGCTGTTATGTAGGTGTATTAGTTATTAGTTTACTAATTAAGTTTATTAATTTATATGTACTATTTGTAAAATTTGTATTTGTATGGGTCTAGTGCCTGAGATATAGTGATAAATAAAAAAAAAAAAATAATAAAAAAAAAAACTGTAATGATTGCCCAAATGGAAATAGCTCTGGTTTGTTGGAAGTCATAATAATTGAAATCAGCGCCCTACTCGGGGCTATTTGTTCCGTCAATTTCGTGCCAATCTCGTCTGATATTGCCACACTCTGATTGAAGATTGGCACAAAATTGACCGCATGAATTGTCCCGTGTAAGGAGCTTTTCGGTCCAATTTTGGAGATGTGTCACGTCAGCAAAGACATACGTTAGCCGTGAGGTTGTAAGGACGTTTGTCTCAAGCGAAGTGCACCCCTGGAGTCAAGGAGAACGAACGTGTTTTTGTTTTTTATTTTCATAATAATATAATTAACATAATTCACCGATCTACTGTGGGAAGCGATACGAGGTACGAGTTAGCTGCGACAACACTAATGTTCATGTCCGTGTATCAGAAAGGACCACATGAAAAGACATCAACGCACGTGTCTGAGAAATTTAAATAATGCATAATTCGATTTTGAGGATACAATTCCTCGAGTAAGCTCAAAAGCACATTCGGTTGGCGACTGTGGGGGCCGCCGTATGCACTCTCCACTGGTTATTCTGCTCCGTACCTGGAGTCAACTACTAAATGAGTAAAATTAATTTACGTGTTTTATTTACACAATATATTTCAAAACCTTAAAACATTGCAAGTTATAAACAAACTACGATGCGAAATTGTAGGAACGGAAATCCAATAAACACATTACAACAAAGGATTCGTTCTTACCGCAGCTCTCAGTCAGGTAATGTTTATTTTCAATTAAATTTATATTTCGCGAGCTGTCGATCCACAAACAGCAGCCATTCAATTATTATAGACGACGGAATATATAATTCATCTGTAACAACACGAAACTCGATTACGAATGTTCCGCTGGGAAATTGATGTAGGCATGCTCTTTGTTTGAACGTTTAGGGATCAATACCGGGGAATGGAACGAATCAAAGGATTTGTAACTGGAAATAGGCACAGTGTTATATAAAAGTATCCCGCCTTTTTTAACCATCCCCGCGGCCTTATGGCTACACGTTTGGACTCACAACCTGGAGGTCGCGAGTTCGATACCCACGGGGGGTACCTATTGTTTCTCGGTTTGATTGGTGGTAGGCCATTTTCTTTGTCCGTCTGTATAGTCACCAGTCAGGGCATGTCACCTAAGTCTTCTGACTTTATAGTACTGTTTGTTGTGTTTAGGTATGAAATATATAGCTAGCCAGGCGGACATATAAAAATGCCCTACCACCAAACAAACTGAGTACCGATAGGAGAGGAGAGGGGATAGGACTGGGAATGGAACCCGAGACCTCCAGGTAGTGCATCTAACATTTGACTATTAGGTCATGGAGGCGGTTAGAGTGGAACATGAGTTAAAAGTTTGTTCGTCAAAATTGTCAAAACATTTTTAAAAAGCCTAAAACTTTGAAACTTCACAGGTGGGACACAATTACGACTTTTTTAAATACAACCCCTGAGAGGGTGAAACTTGGATGAAGCTTATTTGGAAAACCTCTAACTATACATTTTACAAACATGGAATTTTGTAGATTAGTTTTGTATATAAAGTTGTCGCTCAGTGGGAAATGGTAAGTCTAAATACCTATCACTGCTTATATGAACGTTACTATGTATTTACTATGAACGTTTCTCCATATGAGGCATAGAGACGGGGGACACATTTGCCCAGCAGCGTCAGTAGTGTGTGATATATATAATATACTTAGAACATCCTGTCAGTTTCCATGTTCACAGAATATTACAATTTAGGAGTTTTCAAACATCCTGTAGATAGGCCAACAAAGAGAAAAATAGAGTTTATTGTAACGTCTCCCTACGTGGACGAAGTCACGGGCAACAGCTAGTTAATAATAAACTTAAGGCAGCTGCAGAAAACTCATATATCTCTTTTTTAAGATTTATTGACTACACTTATAGGAAAGCGTCCAATCGCGGCAGGCCATGTAAATTCTTTTCTATTCCAATGAATTAATCGTAAATAAATTCATTTCACTACAAGCTATATATATATATATATATATATATATATATATATATATATATATATATATATATATATATATAAGCTATCATATAAGCTAAGGAAAAATATATTGCAAAGAAGTAAATTAAAAATTTTGACATTCAAGATTTAAGTTTATACAAGTAACAATAAAATTTTGACTTTTTGTTTATTTCAAACAAAACAAAACACAATAAAATTAATAGCAAATTGTGATTTTAGAAATAATTTCGCTAGTTTTTGGGAACATATTCTACTTTATATAAATGAAATTTCTTTTTATCAACCTTGTTTCGTGTCATCCGTCAATCTTCGATTTAATCATAGGAGAAGTAAACGTTTCTTTGGGCGCGTTAAACGGTTGGTGAAGTAGAGAGCAATTTGAAGAATTTGGAATTTAGTTGAGAAATTCAATATAACTTCTGAAACAATTATTTATCTTCCCCTTTCTTTTGAAGATAAACGCCAATTCGCAAATCGCATCCAACTTTGACGGAGTTTGGGCTTCATTTGATTGATTAATGTATACTTTGGGCTCAACAATTTTAGGATTTACAAGAAAAACAAAGGATACTTTTTCTAGATTATAGCCATGTTTACAGACACGATTCTAGAGATTTTAATTCAATACACTAAATACTCGCATTACGGTATTGTAAATGTTCAAATTTTTGTAACCCATACATATTTCGAGTTTTGAAAATTGAATTGGTTCTACGTAAAAATAAATTTGAACTAATTTTGCTGTGAGGACCATCGCAACGTCTCAAGTGTCAATAGTGTTGTATGTAAGTGTTGTTGTGTGTAGGCAATGTATACAATATAAAAATACACATATACTGTATATGTATGTATACCTACTATGAGGTACATTCATTCATTTTCATCATCATCAGCCGGGAAACGTCCACTGCTGGACATAGGCCTCCCTCATGGTACGCCACATCGATCGGTCCCGAGCCACCTGCATCCAGCGACTCCCTGCAACTCTAACCAGGTCGTCGGTCCATCTAGTAAGGAGACGACCTGGTAGACGTTTCCCGGTACGTGGTCGCCACTCGAGAACCTTTACTCCCCAACGGTTATCGGTTATTCGAGCGATGTGGCCCGCCCATTGCCACTTCAGCTCACTGACTCGTCGAGCTATGTCGGTGACCTTCTTTCGTCTACGGATTTCCTCATTCCGGACCTTATCACGTAGAGAAATTCCGATCTTCTCGTCCAAAATACCTCATTGTCTAAAGACAAAAGTCTTTGATCAGTGCGTGTTGCCAGTGATGACATACGGAACCGAAACGTGGTGGTTTTACGGTGGGTCGAATTAACAAGCTCAAAGTCACTCAGCGAGCAATGGAACGAGCTATGCTCGGAATTTCTCTATGAGGTACGGTTTTAGAAAATTAGAATGACAAGGTCTGTGTATAATTCGTTGCGAGCTATATAATGACAAGCTGAAATTTGAATAAAATATTCACATGCTAAGGTGAAAATTTAGGACTTATTTCTGTTCATTAAGGTCCCACACATTTCCCGTCAACCAACT
This sequence comes from Carcina quercana, assembly GCA_910589575.2. Lineage (NCBI taxonomy): Eukaryota > Metazoa > Arthropoda > Insecta > Lepidoptera > Depressariidae > Carcina > Carcina quercana. Next base: position 9,511,073 of record OU342429.1, read on the forward strand.
TCCCAAGCAAACATGTAAAAAGGCAACATATTTTGGTTTTGTTGGTATTCAACTTAAAACTTTATAATTTTTCTCTCAAATGCCAATTAGCCAAAATGCCGAATGGAAACTACAGATAATAAAGGATCAGGAATCATAACCATGACCCCAACATCCTGCCTAGTTCCAACCATTAAAGGCCCTCATCTAGTTGTGATCCCGCAGGCTCGTAAAAGCACACATCCTGTTCGAATTCTAAACGGTTTATTTTAGTTGGTATCTCGGCCTCGAGCACTATAAAGATGTTGATTGGAAAACCGAATTGTTGAGGATCTGTGACCCGGAAGCAATAAAAAGTTTACGGTCCGCCCTGCGGTACCCAGGCCTCGCTTCCGCTCTGTGGCGCTAGAGGACGCCTCGGTCACAGAGTAAATATTAGGTGTAAGTTTACGGTTCGTAAATTTTATTGTTAACCAGTACATATACATTTTTTTCTTACTTGACCCAAACAGTATCAAATATGGCGTATTGATATCTATAATATGTATAATTCAAAGTTTTGTCTGACTGACTGATATATTAACACATAGACTATGATATGACTGATCGTTGAGCCATGATATTCGGGATATTTTTGGTGAAATATAGTACTTATCCAATAAAACAAGATTTTTCTAAATTTGGCCCATGAGAGGGTAAAATAAGGGATATAAGTGGGAATGAAAGTCCGTCATTTTTGAAGATAAATGAAATTTGTTATGTGACTTTTTCAGCAAAAAACCAATCGACAGAATGGCTCTAGTTCCTTTAGAATTTAGAAGATTTGGTAACGAAAGTCAAGAAAAGTCGAGCCGTTGGCAAGAAATTAGTTGTTTCTTTTTTCGGCCAATCAGTTCATTACAAATCAGTGTCACTTGATGATCAAAGAAAAGTAACTGCAGATTGGTATCTTTGAAACATTTCATGAAAAGCGTCCTATACGCAGTATTATCCATTGCCATGATAGCACTGATGACGCAACTGTCATACTGCCACCTGAACTTACCACTGAACCTAAAGAAGACCGGTCTAACAGATTTTTACAATGATTGTACCGAATGCAAAACATATCAATGTACTTTGCAAAGCAATGAACGTGTCATAAGTAAAGTATAATCGACACCTCTGGGCTCAAAGGGCGTAATCACCAAAACACGACTTTTCAGGAGAGCCAAAAAACAAAAATATTTTTTTAATTTTTGGCATATCTTTTTTGTTTCTTTAGCTATAAAAATGAAACCCAGGGCCATATCCTTAGAATTCTTTGCTTTATAGGATAGTAAAATCATATTTAGAGCAAGTCTAATAATAACAAAAATAAATGTCTTTTACGCCCTAAATTTTTTGTTTAATATGACGTTTACACCCCGAAAAATGACTACTTTTGAACAAACTTGGGGTGTAACCACCAATTTTTTTATACTAAATATACTGTTTGTTACATTTTTGTATGTTGTACTCGTTTAATTTACCTTTTTGTATCACTAATAAAAACTTAACAAATTTTTCTATAGTTTTCTTACCATTAAATAAAAAAAGAACAATTTTCTTTATTCTTAAATAGGTTTTTTAAGCGGTAATATCTATTTGTATGTCATAATTTCTTGTATACTTTAATATTTCTTATAAATGAACCAATTTTTACGAAATATTAAATTTTTTATCATTTTAATGTTTATTGAAAGGGATTCTGCAATGAAAATATAAAAAACCACTTGAATGTAGATCGTTTATTTGCATAATCACAGTCTAAATACTCTTCATGATTGTAAATTTAGTACGGAATCACCTACCAGTTATACAAACAAAAAATTATTACTTCAATTAGAAAGGAAAATAAACATCAGTTTACTTCAAAATAATACAAATAATCAGTTGTTATCACAATATTAATTACTTGAAATATCTCAAAACGAAACAAAATTTCTAAATTTCAAAATTCAAAAAATCTCAAAACTAAATAATAAGGCCTTTTAAAGTGTTCAAAAATAGAAAAATAATCTGACTTCTTATAGAAATTATTAGCTGTATATCTGTATTACTATGTATGTATATTAAAATCCTTAGACAACTATGTTCAATTTATATAATTATTAACGAAACATCAGACTCAAAAGACTACTATTTAATATAACAATCAAATTATAATGAAACTAAATCAGTCATAGTTAACATTATTAATGTGTCTTTATTATGTTGTAATAATATTAGAGTTTACAAAAATCTTATAAGGAATCAGCCTACTGGAACAAAATATTGTAGTAACAACAATTTAGATAGAATATTGAGATACTTGACAAACCTGTGACCCACAGATTAGATTGTATCTACTCAAATAAACTAAGACTATCAAAAACGAAACAGATTAATATCCAGCTTTTGTCACCATTTATTATAACTAAGATATTTAAAAATTAAACAAGTTATCTGAGATCACAAATTATGGCCATTTTAGTCTTAACATAACAAAGCAAAATAATTTTCTGAAGGAAAATATCTTAGCAACAATAAAAAATGATAATATTTAACATAATCAATTACAAATTAAAGTGTAAATGGACTATAGAAAATAACGAGTTATCGTAACAATAAAACATAACAGATTTCTTGTAGTTTACTTACTTAATTCTAAATAAAAATCCTCAACTCCTAATAAACTAAACAACAAAAAGAAGAAACATAAAAAAATAAAATATTAAATGCCAATCAGACTTTAATTTCTGTTCTTAATCATCATCTTTAAAAGTTTTGGCGTCCTCATCATCATCTTCATCTGTTTCCGGTAACTTGTCAGGTATATTTTCAGTGGAAGGAAAGCCACGATACTCAGCATGGTATATTTTAGGTATTGTACCATTATCACATAGCCGAGTAAGATCTTTGTATTTTGGCGCCGATATAGGTAGACTCCCTGTGTATAAAGGTTTAATGATATAATTCATTTTTTCTGAATCACCACGCGTAGTAGAACATTCTGCCTCATGATCTTCGTGTTTGACAATTACACTCTTGCTTCTTCCCTTGCCTCTCCCTTTTCCTTTACTGTATTTGGTATTTTCTTTTTTCTGCTGTTTTTCAAATAATTTCACTTGGACTTCTTCTGCGTTCTCCTTCATGGAATACTTTATCTGAACGTAGTCGGGTTTTTTCTTCTTGAATGTTGCCGTTTTAATGTCTTTGAATTTCATTTGTTTCAGTGTTGATGGTGTGAAGGTTTGGTTGGCTAACTCTCCCAGGTCTAAAAAATCGGAATGATCTAGGGCGTTCACAATATAAGGTGCTGGTTTTTTTCGAGCTGACTGAAAAAAGGTAGCCCATTGAGATGGACTCCAAACGATTAATCGTTTCACTTCTCTTTCGATGACGGCGTGTACTGAGTCCACCGGCATATAAGTGTGGCCGGGTAATAAAAAATTTATTTGAATAACTTCTAAGCTCGAAGAAGTTTTCAAAAAGTGGTTCATGATGGCCAACACAGTCTTATTTTTGTTTTGACCACTGCAGGAGTCACAATAAAATATTAGATTCTTAATTCCTTTGCGGTCTACTTCTTCGAGATACTTTAACAAGCATGTGGCGATTTCGTTGCTTCCGCGATTCCCTTCACTTTCGCCCCAGGTATAGCAAAAAGCATCTTGAGTGGTACTCTCGTAGAGTGTAAAGTTATATACAGAATATTTTCTGGAATAGTAAAGTAACATGCTCTCTCCGTGTGGAGTGTTCAAGACTTTTTGCAAATCAAAAGAAGTTGTAACAGTATCATTAGTCGAAGACTTTAAGTTTTGATGAAACTTGAACCTTTTGTACATAGCTTTCTTTTCTTCCAGATGTTCTTTTAGTTTTTCTGCATCTATGTCGTCCTTTGTTTCATTTTTAGAATTCTCAGCTTTCGTGCATAAAACGCATTTATCTTTTTTAGGAACATGTATTCCTATATTATATTCTTTGAATATATCTCTGAATATATTCTCGCTAACCGCTTCCTGGTTGTTTTTCTGGCAATCGCTTGTATATAACCGATAAATGTTTGCCATATTCCTAAACTCCTGAGGCAAATACATTTTACTACTTTTCTTTCGGCTATAGTGGGATGGCATTACAGGCAGTCTTTTAATATAGGCGTGAACGTAATTTTTTGTTTCCTGGCTGTACTTTGAGATCACGTTCGGTTTTCTCATGTCAACTTTAGCCAAATTATCTTTCGCATTCATCATGGTATACCGCAAGAACTTCTGAGTGATATCTAATGTGGCAAGTAAAAACTTTTGGCAAACTGGTCTGTGGTCTTCTTCTACATTTATGCAATATTCAAATGTCATCTTTCGCCGACTTTCGGGTGTACTAGTCCTTTTTCTTTTTACCGGAATATACTTGCAACATCTGACTAACCAATCCCGTCTGCGTTGGGAATCTAAACTGTAAAAGTGATTAAATAAGGAAGTTCGCTTTTCTTCCGACAACTCATAGCATTTCCTCATGCATTTTCCTTCAACACAAGGATTTTCTCTTATTTTCTTTTCTTCTATGACATTTCCTTTTCTGTCCTCATACGATTTACCTTCATTTTTCAACTTTTTACGTTCCTTTCTTTTATTGATTGTTTTTTTCTTCTTTTCCATTAATATTTCAGATTCTTTAGAGTTTTTCTTGTTTTTTTTCTTCTTCAACTTCTTTCGCTTTTGTGTTACCTGGCTTTCACTAGAATCAGTATCATCATTTGACATTGACCACAAATCAGAACTACCCACAGAAAAATCTTGTTCATCTTCAGATACAAAGTCTATAAATGATTTTACTGAAGATGCGCAAAAACGTTTCTTTCTATTTTTTGGTGTTGTTTTTATTTGACTTGAAATATTATCTTTTGAATTAGCGGTATCTAGCGTGGTTTCACATATTTGAGTATCCGTAGAAATAGACGGAGGTGAAGGACAAATCCCATAGTAAGCATTGGCACCCGATGCGTTTGCGTCTTTTTCAGGAGATGCAAGAATATTAATGATGGATGGAGATGATACGGATGCTGGCGGGCTATTGTTTATTGCAGTAACGCTGGCATTTGGTATATTCGGATCAGCAGGATAAATAGCGTCGACGAACGAAACAGGACCTTGTTGTAACGGCCTATCCTCGTGGACAGGATCGGGGTTCGGAGTGTTAAGATCAGGCATCAATTCTGACTGAGATTTGCAGGGTAGTAAAGTATCTTCAGATGTAACTAAATGGCATGTAGAATCCATGACGATGGGCGGTTTGATAGTTATGTCCGAAATAATATGTATCTTTTTTGAGTTTTTGAGAGGCGTACCTGAACTCTGATTAATGATAACAATCGAAGCGTCGCTATGATATTGCTTCCTTTTTTTAGCAAACGGTTCGGTTTCGGACTCACTGTTCTCTATTATGCTTCCGTCACTACTGCAATTTTTGATGAAGTCAGGCTTCGTAGCATCAATATCATCATTTTTAGAAGTAGAAGGCCTGAAAAAGAAAATGGTATTAGCTCCATGCAAAATATTTTATAATATATATTTTATAATATAGTATATTTTATAATGTGGAAGGTACTTACTTCAACATATTGTTTTTCCGTTCGTTCAACAAAGCTGTCTGTTGCCGACGTTTTTCCAAGGAATCTAGCTTATTTTGCTTCTTTTTATTCGGAATCATTTTGCATAGACATTAAATACACTAAGGTTTGCACATTTAACGTTTTGTAAATAAATTGTCACCCCACTGCGTAGTAAAAAACTGTTCCGATGCGTTCATTACAAATAAATACCGGCGAGTGGCGCCGGCTAGTCTCAACCTGTCGACGCGTGCGCTTCTATACCCCTCGCCACCCTTCCTCTCACCGTATCGCGCGCAATTTGTGTTTCTATGGCACCTATTTCACTGGCGACAGAAGACAGAAGAAAAAAGGGACGCAGTTATGCGTTACAATGAGATACAAATACACCGCGTTCACTCTTGCGCATAACTACGTCCCTTTCTGTCTTTGACTACCGTGAAATACCAGCCTATCTTGCTCAATCATAGCACAAAAGGGCAACGTACGTAAAAGAGATAGTAATTAAAGCCAGGCAACTGTATCAATGTGTGTATAGTAACTCACTCCTACATAAACACCTTGTTTACGAGTATTACCTAATTAGAAAGGTTAAGGTTTAAATTAAAATACAACGACTTAAATGTACATAACCAAAAATGTGTTGGGCTTAAATAGTGTAAAAATAATATTTTTTTATTTAACATGGGGCGTCACAGTCAAGCAGTTTCATTTTGTAGTAAATCGTGTCGGTGTAAACACCAAATTAAGTTGCAATAAATAAAAGAAATGAGCTTAAATACCTCGAATGAAAAGAAGTTCATCAAATGATGGGGCGTATGAGTCTAGCTGTTAAATCATGCATTATTGTAGTTTGGCGTAAGTGCCAATCGAATAAATTATATAAAGCTGGTTTGGGCGTAAACACCACGTATATCATGATATAAAATAAACTTTGGGGCGTAAAAGCCAAGCTGTTTTGCTTTACATTAAAATGGATTGGCGTAAACGCCATTGTGTTTTCATTAATGGTGTTTACGTCTTACAAATTTGCGATGACCGAGGGTAAAGGAATTTACGACCCAAAAATAAAAAAATCCGTGATTAGAAACCTTGAAATTTTAGGTCGTATAAACCATTTTTTAAAAGATATCAAAATTTTAAATATACAGATCGATAGAGCAGAAAAAAAGAAATAGAATGGCATTTAAAAGTCATTTTCGGCAAAATGGTGTTTACGCCCTTTGAGCCCAGAGGTATCGAATATGGTCTTATTAATTAAGATCCGGAAACACTGATATTTTTTATGATGTCACGAGGATAATGATCAGAGTTTAGTAGAAGTTTTATTTACTCAATAAATTGTATTATTGCTCCTTTGATAGATATTATCCCAAAAGGGATAACTCTAAAAATTCAACGCTTTGTTTGTCTGTTGTTAGAAACGGGCATTCTGCAAGCTGTTATTCTGTGCTTCTGCTTCCCTTTTACGATCATTGTACACCACAGCCGCAGGCGTGAGTGTAATCATTTTAAAATTTTGCTTCTTGTGTAAGTACCTAAGTAAGTACTCAGAGTTTTACGGTTCCTTCTTTACCGTCAGGCTGAGTGGCGAGAGTCATTGCGGACGCCCACCGAGCAAGGGAACCCCGACGCACGCCTCGACTATTTACGTGAATGTGTTTAACTTCTAAAATAACTTTGTAAATACTTTTACATTTTAATCAGCTTTTCTGCAGTTTACTTTTCTTAAAATAATAATCATATATAATCATAGTTTATTTCAGACCAAAATACAGTCCATTAAATTATATACGCATTTTCAGATATATAATCTGAAATCCATATTATTGTAACTCGTTCCATTGTCACTCGTCCGTTCAGTTTTTTTTTGTAGGATACTCCCTAAATTGTTAGATGTCCCTAATTCTAACATAAAAAATGACTATGCTTTTTATCGTTACTATAAAATTAAAAGTAATGTCTTATACATTTTGACGGTGACAAATCTAGACTATTGTCTAGATAGATTATTGTCGGTCGCCGCGGCATGATGGAGGAATCTAAATACCTCTACAAACAATACAAATCATTAAAATGTTTCAATAATTATTTATACTTTTATCGAATGTGATAAAGTTAGTCATTCCTATCTGATGAGGACATTATCCATTGAGTTTACGAGCGTGCTACAATATAAATACTTTCCGCACTCTAATATGCGTTTCTACATAAACATCAATCTCCTGTTTACTATCGCTAACTACCGCTCGCAGATGATAAGGGAAGGAAGTCGTGAAACGTAAGTTGTTCCTCCAAATGGACACTCATAGTGCTCGGATTTATACTCTCTTTACGACTGACTTTGTTTACACAAATTTCGAATAAACCAAAGTGTATAGACGCGTCATCCATACTCATATTACAAATGAGAAAGTGAGTTTGTCGAGACTGGATTTTTTTGTAAGAATAGTTGAGGAGCCGGAAAATGACATAGGCTACTTTCATCCTGATCGGACATGTAGACCGTAGATTTATTTCTGAAGTCCACGCTGAAGATGTCACGGACAAAATCATAGTAATAAATACAGACACGTCCATCTCTAACGCCTACTCCGCACCCGCAAACACTCGATTTGAAAACTCAAAAACTTTAACGAATAATTTTTTTTGTAGTTACCCAATGGTAGGATCCTTGAGTTCACGGACAACAGTTCGAGCCATCCTCCAGTGCATATTGACAATACATCTATGGTCGGTCATTCTGCTGCATTTTACTGCGGCTTTCCTGTAAGAATATCATTTCTTTAGTTCATTGTAAACTACTTTAAAAACTTGTGTTCGAGCTACTTATAAGTAGAATAATACTGTCATTGTCAGTAGATTTCTAAAAAGTAAAGTATTTATATACAAGCTAGTACGATCTACCGCAGTTTTGTCCGCGTTGAAACTCAAGCTTAGTGGTAGTTAACATGAGATTGAAGTCCTAAAGTTAGTTTCTAGCTAAGCGAAGCAGTCTGGGATGTGCGTTAATGTGTCGATCAGACAGAGAAACATTATATATGGTATATGGTCGCAAATTGAAGTCACTGTTCGCTTATTTCTAGAACTTTGCAATTTAAGTATGATATGAATACCGTCTAAACTAATTTCTGTACTTAAATCAATTCTTATATACTTCAATAAATGTATATGTAGCCATGCCAGTCAATTTAACTAAACGGGACCTAGTTTTAATGTATTGATTCAACGAGGTATTGGCGTGGCTGTTAAATTTTATTGACAGCTTGCAAATACTACTATGGACCAGCCGTTACGTTGGAGATTTTTTGTATATCGTGTCATAGATTAGAGTTGTTCGAACCTTGATTTGTACCCTCGATTCACTTTCGTGGCCGCAGTGAAGGCCGTTGACATCATTGCCGAACGGTGAATGAGGCTGACGATAAATAAAGGCTTTTGGTAACAATAGGCTTGGATATTAATAGAAGTAATTCGTACTGTGCTATCTTTAAAACAACAGCTTATTATATTGAGGATTTTCAGTGAGTATGATTCTATTTTAGGAGTAAATAGTCACAGACACACACACATCTTTACCCGAGGTGAAACAAATAGCTGTTTGAACACTGATTTACCACATACGATACACACACATTCTAGAACATTCCACAACAGGTTTTTCACTAGCACTATACAGTTGTTTGGAAGTTGATTGAGAATGATATAGTTTTGCATAACCAAGGAGTATGAATGTAGAGATATCGTAGGCACGATTTTATTATAAACAATTCTTAAACGCGGCGAGGTTAGGGAACATACCCATAGTACGTGACCCATTTTTATACAATTTTAACCACCCCCCCCCCCCCCCCCTCTAGTTTTCACGTAGTAATTCATAAATATGGTTCTAAATAATTTTTTGCAAACAGTCACATACAATTAAAGTGATTTTGCTATAAGAAAGCTTTGGAGGAGTGAGCAGACAAATTTAAGCTATTACAAAAAAATAAAACGAACAACCGACATTTTTATTGCAAATGTTGCCCGTGAGTAAAAAGCTGAACGTTGTGCGCAATAATTTGAATACAGATCGAAAAAGCGCGAGATTTCTATGGAGGATATTGACTACGTGACGAAAGCCTTTGCCCCCACCCCTAACCCTGTGACGAAGTTTGGTATTTTGAAGACCCCCCTCCCTCTCCTAAAAGGGTCACGTAGTATCGGTACGTTCCCTTAGCTTCGACAACGTCAATGTAGATATCGGTGTAGCAGAAAGAGACAACATCAACGCGCGCGTCTTAGAAATTAAAAATTAGAATATGTTGTCTCATTAAATTGTAAACCTTTGAAATGTTACACCATACATTCCACGGTATTTATTTTATTATTTTACATTTTATAATACTGCATGGTTGGCCTTTTAAGAAAAATTCATCGCATGCGCTCGAAAGAGCATACGGTTTTCAACTTCGGGGCTCCCTAATGGATATTATCTTATATTGGTTCAAGAGCCATACGTTTTTTACCTTGTCAAATAAAAAGAAACAAATTGAATTAGTCTTTAAAATTTCCTGGCTCATAATGATACAAGTAAAATAACAATAATATCTTACGTTCTATTTCATTATTCTAATTCTTTACGGATTACCAAAGCACGCGATAAATAAAGAGAATTTCAAAACGTACACAACACTGACATTGCTGAGACCGTGTACGCGGAACTGTTCTATGAATGTATAATATAATATCAAGGTGCAACACAAGCGATTGCTCAAAGGCCCTGTACTCGCATACTGCCTTTATTAAACGGAAGTTACGTTGTTATTAAACTATTTGCGCAAAAAACGAACCGAACCGTTTTAATATACAAAAAGTAGATGTACGTACATACGAGTACATCATGTTTATTATCTGTCATGCTAAAATGTGAATTGTTACAAATTTACGAGTTGATTTAATGAATGCGTTTGTTGTTTTTCATTTAACAGATAACCCATGGAGAGTCCGCACTAATATACATTATTTCAAGCTTATATTTTCTCTGGCTGACAGTCGCTGGAACTGACGAGTTCTCGAGTGGAGACCACACCTATGGAAACGAAGTGCATGACGTCCCCCGGCTAGGTGGAAAGACGACTTACGTAGGGTAGCCGGACGTGAATGGATGCAGAGAGCAGAGGACCGAATCGAGTGTGGCACTCTGGGAGAGGCCTATGTCCAGCTGTGGACTGCCGCAGGCTGTACATGATGATGATTATATTTTCGTCAAAAGCCAATGTTAAGTTATTGCTGAAAGCAAAACCCACTCAGTATTAAACAAACTAGTTTGGAATGTCTATTTTTTAAATTTAAAGTAAGGTGAGATAACATTTACAAGGCTTTTTAAAAGATCAACAATCAATTCTAATTTTTGTTTTCTGAGTTTAAATTTGGGAGTTGATGTCTTTCATATTGTCTCTTTCATCGGCGCTGTCGCAACTTACCTCCCCACCATTGCATGTCACAGTATATAATGAAAAAATAGATGGTATATACAAGGTAAAGGATGTAAGTTTACTACTAAAATATAACGAACTAAAAATGGGGGTTTGTTGCTTAACCTAAGTAAAACAAACATCTGTGTCTCAGTCCGGTGGCGGCCACAAGCAGTGAACAATGTTTGACGGGAGGTCGGTGAACTTTCCGCCGCCGCAGGACCACTTCCCGGAATTGATTCCTACCTAATTCATAAGACACAGGGAGGAATGGGAGAAAACTTAGATCTCATTCCCCATCTCTCCGCTGCTCTCCGATTAGATACAAATGCAACAGCTATTGATTTAGACAAGTCACTTACAGTTGTCCAATACATTTAGGCAATGTATCGGTTGATAAAAATAATGCATGGGTAGGTTGAGGGCGCGCTGCACTACCTCTTTACGAAAGAGTGATAAAAGAAAACGGCCAAGTGCGAGTCGGGCTCGCGCACCGACGGTTCCGTACAGAATGTGAATAATTAACTTACAGAATATCATTACTAATAAGTAAAGTAATATGCACTCAACAATACTCTACCGGAAATGTAAGACCAAATTGAAAAAACAAAACAACATATTGTATATACCCAAATACCAAATACCCGACGTATGGCGTTCAACTGCAAAGTGAAGTTTTAATATAAAAACGCTAAGCTTGCATTCTGTAAGGAAATTGTCTAAAAATGTGTCTTTATCTGCCGTATCTTTCCATTGCGTTGACTTAGAAGTTTGACTTTTTTGCAGATACAAGGGACCGCAGATTTACGTATTATGTATTAATTTCAACTTCATACCTTTACGAGTTCCTGAGAAAAAGAGTATTGACAGAAAGACGGACAAAAAAGAGATATAAATTCAGAATGTATTATTCTTACTAGCCTTGTTTTACGTGACCTGCGGGATGACATGAGTCCTATTATAACGCCGAGAACACAAGACCTCAAATTAAATGTCAAAGAGAAAGAACTAAATTTGAATTTGGTTACACAAATTGCAACTTGATTTGATAACTAAGACGTGATTGGATAACCAATGCGTTTGTTATTCAATGGATGTCTGTCACTCGCTTTTATCATGTTAGTGTGATTAATGATTTAATGAACCAGCTCTACATATAGTGATACATGTGCCTGTGTGTCGATGACGCAATGTAACAGAATGATATATAATTATAATATTACTAGATTCTTTTAAAGTTATATAAAGCTTTTGCCTTGTTAAATAAAACAAGGTAAGAGCAGAAAACCTTGCTTTATTTAGCTGGATTGGTAGATGCTGAGTGCAGCTACAATAACATGTGTTATTGTAGCTGAAAATATAGCTATAGTATGTTATTAAAGACAGCTATTATAATTTAAATGATTATGGTAAAATAAACTTTGTACGAAAGAATTCTGAGCAAATTCATGATACAAATAAGATATAAAATCCAAGTATAAAGCAAAGCCAAACTAAGACACATTACATAAATATATAAATCAGATTAAACATAGGTTAAAGGTTTATCTTCTTATCCAAATCGTAACACCTCCAAGGATATCGGCTAATTTATGAACAGTGTAATTTGGCACGAACAATACTCCTTAAGCTATCCCTTATCTGCCTAGTAATTTCATGGTGCGTGCGACTGTGTTAGTAGACCTTGTTACTTATTCAGAGGACTATCACATATGTGAGACAATCATTGCCTCATATCACATGGATGTCCGTGATTAAAGGTGTTATAATTTGTGCTTTTAGACAGATTGCATCTAGTGTAAGTTCATCGATACTTATATTACACAGGTCAACACAATTTTTAGGTTTGGCTTATAATTTTGGTTTCTCTTGTGTTAAAAATAAGTAAAAAATATTTTTTTCACAAACTTTGCTTTTGTCGAAACTAGAGCAATTAAAGTGACAGATTTATACAGTAATTACATAATTTTATTTTCCTTCCTTCCCCTCATAATGGAGAGTCAGAATGACTTGATTTTTTTGTATAGGGACAGTTGGAGGGCCGGAAAAGGACACTGGTTACTTTTTATACCGATCAATAATGTTCCCGTGGGATGCTTTACGAAGTGCACGCGGACGAAGTTGCGGGCAAATACTAGTTGAGGACTAGTTTTAAAAATTCTTACAACGGGAACAGTTTAATTTCTCTTGGTGGGGTAAAGGAGAGAAGATAAGTGAAATTAAATGTGGATAGGTTTTAAATTGTGTTAGACAGACGACTGACATGTGGCCAGGATGAAATTGTAAAGGTTCTTTTTTGAATAAGGAACCCTAAAATGTTACAATTTGTTGGACTTCTTTCTTGAAGAATTTATGTCACAGTACCAAATTAAATTTCATAGAAAATTCTTATACAAATGACAAAGTGAGAACCTGATGTAACATAAGAACTCGCGTTCCTTGAAATCATTATTTACTTGTGTTTTCTTTCCTATGGATCTAAATTAGAGCTAACAACAAGAAAAAAGTGTTAAAAGAACAATATAATGTTTCATGTAGATTAAACCTTACATAGTTCAAATGTATATTTTACTCTAACACAATACTTATACTGCATTTTTTTAAAATAAATTACCAAAGCATAATTTAGCTGAACATAAAAAGTTTTAATAATGTTTTGCCTTCACCTTTATTGTACATTTTATGGCCGCAGGCAGTCCAACTTTATACTAGACCTACAAAAACGAATTTTAATTGAGTTACGAGCTTTTAACAGTAGCAGTCTCGTCCACCGCTTCAGATAATAAACAAGAGTTTGTGTCCTTTCGTCATACACAACGTTACTAACTTGTTTTTACGCGCGGTTCCGCGTGCGTGGAAAATCTTTTTTGAATAAATTTTTTTCTGAATTAAATTTAACTTTTATTAATTTTCTTTTTAATATAAAAACATTTATGATTGTGCGATCTTAAAAAGATGTATTTTGAATAAATTGCGGTGTAATTTTTAAAAGTTTTTATATATTTAAAAATAAACATTCATTTCCACATTGTTTATGAGGTTCACTAATCCGTTTTCTCACCATTACAGAGTAGCAAATTATAGTCTAATCTACAAATTCAAGTAGCATATTTAATTAAAATCTCTCACGAGCGGACAAATAGAAGACAATAAACAAATATTTCACTGTAAAGTGGACAGAATTATATTCAGCGCGGAGAGATTATGGGTCCCTTTATTCTGAATCCCTGCAATTAACGAGAAAAAGCGGGCAGATTTGAACAATCACTGAAATTAATTAGCAATTTAATGGATTACGTTTTAGCGATTATGCAATTAGCCAAATATATTGCCAGAATAGAAGCGTAATTTGATATTTGTGTTTCATTTGATCCTTGTCACCACTACCACCTACGTTCATATCTAACCTGCAGTTTAATACTTACATGTAACGGATTTAAGGTTATATAATCTCTTGGAGCTTTAATTACTGTGTAAGTGATATCAAAATCACTGTTCAAGAAATAAAACGTGAGTATTAGTACCAAAAATAACCTTTAACGATAACATTCAATTGAAAATTGTTTTGTTAATCTATTGCAAGAACAATAGTTGTAGTTTTCTTGTCATTTCCTTTAACACACGCGATGATTGTGCAAGAGCGACATACCTTTCAAATAATTCACAAAGGCAAAGCAGGGTCTCAACTTGGAAATATCTAGACTCGAATTCGGGTTTTCCTATGAGGCTGTGCTATACCTCTGTCTCTTTTTCACTCCCACATTGGAGGGTTTAACGGTATTGTGTCCTGCTCTAGCTCGGGAAGGCTTGCGCGGAAAGAGAATGTAGGTAGCGAACGACCTTTTGCCGTTATGGGCAAGCAGTGCGGGCCGTGCGTTCACCGGGCTCGGTTCATTCGACTTTTCTCTTATCGTACTTCGCGCCGACAGTCTGACAAGCTGAAAAAATTACGTAAATATTACAACACTCACGCATTGATTATGAAACGTCTGTAACTAGTCACTGATGCCCTACACCGCGTTAGTACGAGTCCTGTCATATTTTGGCCAAGTGTAGGTTGTGCGGCGTCCGCGTCTTGTTTGAATTGTGCGACTCTGTTTGACCGTGTCGAGTTTATTTTATTACCTTTAATATTATTTTACAGCACCGTCTCTGGTGTTCTTTGAGTCCGCCCCTGTGTTTTTGTTGTGTTTTTAATTTTCTCTGATTGGATTGTCACTGTTAATCGGTAAGTGTTTGTTTGTGTCTTTATTAGCATACGAAAACATAGTTAAGATTGCGGTGCGTCATGGCACGCCGCGGCACCCGAAATCTGGGTTGTATTTAATGAGTGAGAGTAAAATTAAATAATGTACAATTACATTAACATACACGTAATATTACGTTGCTTTATTACGTTGGATTTATTATGTGTGTATTAATAATAAGTTGGCGTAATTAATTTTGCGGAAAATTTAACATTGGACCACAAGCGCGTCTATGCCAGACTACGTTTACTGGCTTTAATTTTATGCGTAAGTATAATTTGTTTTGGTTGAATGAATAGGTAAGTGTAACATGATTTTCACTTATACAGACGTAGAAGACTAAAGTAATATAACGGTGTCGGTTGAACAAACATCGGCAGAATGTTTGTGATCTTGACGTTCGTAACAATTATTAAAACACGATGACTCCATGTCTGAGATGCTGAGACAGCCATTGAGATCTAAATGAGATCCGCCTCCGAGGTCTAGTGGCTACATGCTTGTACTAACAATCCGGAAGTCCCGGGTTCGATTCCCAATGAATACCTGTCGGTATTCGGTGTGGTTAGTGGTAGGGCATTTTCTATGTCCGCTTGGCTAGGTACCACCATGTTAATCAAGTCTGCCCCCAAACAGCAGTGCTAATAGCACTGTAGTGCTATCACATCATTAGCTTGAGGATTCTGGGTGCGCACGCTTAACAATCAACAGTCTTATCGTCAATAAGCATTATGTGAGATCAAAGCCCAGTGCAAACCCATCACACATTTAAAATAAAATATACTTAAGATTACTTCGTCACCAGCTAGCTTAACACATATCAGGTGATTGTGGCAAATACCTTCATGATAAGATTTGTCTTTTTTGGATCTATTGTATATATTTTCTGAAATCTGGATTTCTGAAATCCACGCTGACAAAGTCATGCGCAAAAGCTCCATAAGATTAATGATAAAGATTTCAGATCAATATTAAACCGTTTTTAAAATTTAATTGGTTGCAGATACAGTTACCACAAATTTATCTAAGAAGTCTTCTTAAAAACATTTTAAATCTAAATGCCACCACAACTACAGGCAACTGCGGCTTATAAAAAAGAACGTTACAAAACAGGCTTATCTAATTAATTTATCGAAGAATTTAAACGTAATTGTTACCTAAAGAGCCGCAAACTACTCTCCTGTAACACTCCCCTTATCTAAATAACTCTAATTCGTCCAAATGGGTTGAGGCGCCTGCTATAGATGGTGGCATAATACCTATACATGTACCTATCTATACTCACAAGTGGGTAACAACAACAATTTAACATACATACGTGTAAAATACATTATACATCCCTGGATGGCTTGCGTAGTCGAATAAAATAATAATATTATAAATTTGCAAGAATATATTACAGGACACGAGCCTACTTAACTTATCGCCTCAGGCTTACATTCAGGGATTTACCATAATCACCACTATCGGAGGGTGTATCGGTGATCGCAAATTGAGATTCTGAAAAATTTCCCTTAATTTATTTTTAAAGAGAGTATAGGTGAAAAACCTGTTGTATTTAGTTGTGTACGTACAGTATGGGAAAAAAATAAATTTCAAAAATGGAATATCTATTTGCACACATTACTCACACATACAGCAGGTTATTTACTTAAGTTTTTACACTTATACACAGGTGTGCGTACTGTGCGTCTGTGATTTAGTGAGCCCCGAAATTATAACAGAGCATTGAACTCGACATCTCTCTGCGGCAGTTAGTTACGACACACATTGTGTTACTAATGTTCCGCCTGCGGCTTCGGCCGCGTGGGAATGGATCAGGAATCGCTTTCCCGACCGACATACAAATGTTACTTACTAAGTGCTGGTTCACCAAACAGTACACAAGTTTCAGTAACGATTTCATGTTCCTTAGCTCAAAGTACCCTTGAAACGTAAATAATTTCTTCAAATGGCAATGACCTTTGAAAACAGCATATTCAATAAAAATGTATCATCAACGTTGGTTCACAATCTAGTAACATACTCTCATTTTAAATTGGAAACCAATGCAAATAAAAAAGAGGGTACACCAATATTTCGCATCCCACTCATCATTTTGCTAAAGCAAGATACGCCTGCAGTGAAATAATATATAACATTTTTAAGTTTATTCATTTTGTTACATGATTTAGTTTTTAGTGTTTTAGTTTAGTATTTTCGTACTTATCTTTTGCAACAATACCGCGTAAATGTAATGACCGGAAAAAATTGTGTGATGTTCAAATTAGTCCATTGTTTGATAGATTGGTATTTACTTCAATAATTTTTACTCAAGATTATAATGAATTTGTTGGCATTGTCTTTGAAATCTACGAAGCCATTATTAAAACTGCGTTCGACACACACTTAGCTGGTGAAAACATTCCTCTCCTGTTTGAAGTGTAGGTACTTTATACATAAAACGAGTATGTCGTCGCCGTCAACTAGGCATAAACTCACCAAAAAATATTATTTCCATACTGGTTCGCCAGTGCCTTGTAACTCCCTCCCCTCTATTTCCCTTTATTGTTTTGATTATCTCCTATTTGTTACGTTTCTACTTTTTGTAATATTCTTTTATATTATGCTTTTTATTTGTGAGTCAAACGAAGTATATTCTGTTCTTAGAATGTCTCAAGTATTTATGAGTATTTATATATCAAAGTAAATATATCAATTTAGCCTTAATTAGATATTATGTAAAGCATAAGAAACAAAGGAATAAAACAGGTTTTCAGTCACCTCGACATACCCCAAAACGCTAAGTTTTAAATATTAAGATTTGTTGTATCGAGTATTGAGCGAAGTTCTGAGATTTTCAACCCTCCTCTGATATTTTGATGGTTTCACTATAAAGTTCTTTTTAAAAATTTCTGTGAAAAATCAAGGCTTTGTTTATTACGTCATGTAACACATGGCTACTTTTCGGAATGCTCTTTTCATAAGTAATTTTACTTATTTAACCAAAATCATATTTCTGCAAAATTAAACAGTTTAAATGCAACCTTGTGTAGCAAAACACTTTACGCTATTTAACTAAACAATGATGAATCATATTCACTTTCAAAGAAACCACTTAATAATCCCACAACCATTGGAATGTAGTTAAAACCTCATCTACCTGTATGACACACCCAACAGCTCGTTCACACAAGTCATCATCAAATTAGAGGTTCTAGTGTGGGGTTTTCCCCGTGTGGGCCTAGGTTCACATCACCCTGTGGTTGCTAGCTTTAAGGCTGTTCCATATCCCAGACACTCCCTAATGATCACACTTTTAAGAGAAGTTATGCCAGTTTTAGACATGGATAATATCACCGATAAAATACAAATGAATGTTGATGATATTATCTTTGATAAGATAGCCAATCTATACACGATTAATAATACTTCGATCGATACAATTAAAACCCAAAGTAACCTATAAATGGCAATTTGTGGGTTTTTAAACAAACTTTACTTTCTTTACACTTAATTAATGAAACTAGGTTGGAGAACAAAATCACAAGTTTAATTATAAAATTGACAGCTTTAGAATTTCTATTTCTTATGCCAATATTTTTTAATCAATTAATTGAGCCAAAAAGCTATCGAAATCGAGACATGAGTCGATATGGCGCACTGTTTCTTACCGTTTCACTCTTACGTGTTATGATTATTGGGAAAGTGAGGCAAAAAATTGAATTTCTTGTGGGTCAGGGAACGGTCTTACGTAGGTAGTGACTGTAGAGATCAGAACAGAGGTCGTGTTTCACTGAACACGTATGTAGTAACTAGGTCAGACACTCGTTTGTTATGTACACAAGGTACATACAAACGAAGTCAGACACTCGGCCCTCAATAAGGAGCACATTTCTTTGTCAGTTACATGTGTTTGTGTATTTCTGTCGACCTAACGCATTATTAGACGAGGTGGAATCCGTATATTCCTTACAGATCCGTGGTAGAGACATGGAGTGCAAACAAGGGTGCTCACTTTTTGTAAAGCTAGCACCGTATTTTTTCGACTGCTGCGAAATAAGTTTGTGTGTTTGTACTCATTCTGTTGTATTTATTTAACTGTCAAACGCTTGGCCAAATTTTGATGCAAATAGTTCATAGGTTTTCTCAGCTATTTCAATTCACAATGGGTCCCCACTTGACCTTTATTTCACTAGCTGGTAAGCAAACATAAGGTCGTAGGATGGAAGCGTGCTCATCAGGAAGACTTGAGTTAGTGAGGCGCTTGCTATATAACATTTATTACTGGAACACAACAGTTGTATTGGTACTGATGACTGAGACTTATATACGATGGTGGTAGCTAGACAAGAGGACAAACAAAAGTACCCTACCACCAAATAAAACGAGTATTAGACAGGTATCCCGGTGGGAATCGATCCCGCAACCTTCGTACAATGAATTCTAGGACTTCGTTGTCTAAATACTTTGGTTTAGGTTAGAATAAATTCAATACATAAAATGAACGTTATTTTGTAGTACTCCTATTTGAGGAGTCTGGTTTCTTGTTTTTAAATAAAAACTAGTTACACTTGACAACTAAAACGAGTTTCGTCGGTCTTGAAGAAATCAAATGTCGTTGGTTGGAAGACAAATATAATAACTTAAAAAAAGAGACCTATCAAAACTTACAAAATAACATCAACATCGCAGAAGGAAATTACATCGTGTTAGTTCAAGTATGTCTACGAAACGTTTAATTTAAAATAGACATTACATCAATTCAAGTATTGCCCAAACCGGCGTGGATCGAAATTCCTATGATTCTTCTTTTTTGTTGTCTGACAGCTTTTTCAAGCAGCCATTACAACAACGTTAATGTTTCGTAATGATTCAACCTCACGACTGCATTCAACCAACTTAACAAACATAATAAACTTATAAAATAACACAATTCACGGTTTTGACTCGGCGAGAAAGTTTTTCCTAGAGAATTGCTTTTCTGATCAAGATAAAGAGTAGCTAATTGAAGGAGAGAACATGATGGCTTGGTCCTGATATTAAATGATATGTTTTAAATCTGTATCAACAATCTACGGATGCAGTTCCTGTTACCTGTGCAGTGTATTGTGAAGTCCACGTCCAAGTCTAGTGTTTTATGCAACTCGGTCGACTTATTATGGCAACTCACGTGACGTCAAAACTGTTACGGTCGGTTTCTTTAAAAAAAAGTGTGTTGTATCATGCGGTTGTTGGATGGAAGCGTGCACACCAAGAAGCCTCAATCTAACGAGGCACCGGCTCTGCTACCTTTCATACCGGAACACAACAGTGCTATTAACACTGCTGTTTGGCGGGAGACTTAGGTAAATTGGTGGTGGCTAGCCAGGCGGGCATAGAAATGCCCTGCCACAAACCAAACCGAATACTGATATATTTTCAGTAACTATGCTGTTATTTGTGCACCTAAAATCTTATCTGAAAGTAAAGCTAAATGTCATCCTGTTCATCCATAGTCAAGAGGAAGACAAACGAAAACTTATTATGATCAATAAATGGCGGAGAAAAACATTTGATAATACGATGGGTGTCACATTTAGTAGTCATTATCGGCATAATAACGTGAGTTTATTTTGTACCTATATTCAAACTCATCAATGACCGGGAAATGTTGTATGAAGTAGCAATAGTAGAGGAAAAGTAGTATGTAATGTGTTAAATGTAATAACGTATATGAGGTAGGTAGGACAGTTTTTTGCAAATTTCATGCTCGTCATCGCTGCACCGCTCTCCTCCGTTCTATCGACAATCGATTCGGCCAGGCTATGATTTCTCCATGTATAAAAGTCTCGCAATAACGCCTACGGCTACGATGTCGAGGCAACATAAAGCACTCCGATCAGAAATGATTAGAGTTGTTCAATCTTTTACTTTCATGAACAACATTTACAACATTTTTCTACAATTACTTATGTCTGTAGTTTTTAATGACTTGATATGCACATATAAAAGGTATCCCGACTGATAACCTGCCCAAATTTCTTGAGCTACGAGTAGACGAAATGTAAACATCGATTAGATGAATGTCGATATAAAGTAGCATTATTTAAAACTTCAACCCCTAAGGAGTTGAGAAAAGGTGTGAAGTTTTGTGAAAACATATTATATACGAGTAACATATCATATTATATAGCTCTACCTCAAAGTAATTGGAAATTCAGTCGTAAAAGGTGAGTTGAGAAATTCGTCAACAATAAAATAATTTACGAAATGAACTTATGATATTTATAAAT
The DNA here is from genome assembly GCA_910589575.2 of Carcina quercana. Classification (NCBI taxonomy): domain Eukaryota; kingdom Metazoa; phylum Arthropoda; class Insecta; order Lepidoptera; family Depressariidae; genus Carcina; species Carcina quercana. The sequence continues at coordinate 9,532,617 of OU342429.1, forward strand.
AAAATCGATATATAAAATGTACTTTTCGTTAGCAAGACAAAAAATCTAGGATTTAAAAAAATTATACGCCCAGTTCTGTCACAACCTGTCTGGCCATTGTAGTTAAATTAGTTAACGATTTATTTTGGTCATATCCATTTGGATTCACTAATTAGATTTAATATCATAGATAAATACATAGTGTTGCCTTAGCACTAGGTCAACAAAGACATAAAAATAACAAATGACTTCTATATTGTTTTAAACAAATTATTCAATTACGTCAAATTGTCATCCGACCTAACAGGATTTTCGCAACGCTTGCAATGCGATGTAGTTGCGGTTTACATTGCAACGCCAGATATTCGTAGCTCGTCAATTGGTAAATGGTATCGACCACAAATTAACAAATCTCGAAATACATGTTACATGAGTTGATAATTCGTGATGCAGTTGTCTGCATTTAGTCAAAATACACAAAATAGAAATGTGGTCTTGGATTTAAATTTAAAATAGGATAACACAATATTCCGGTGTCGTTAAAGGGGACTGACTCATCAAAGGATTGTGGTCACCAACCAGTCCACCTGCCAAGCGTAGTGACTATAGCAAGGATAAGGCAGACTTTTTGATCTATGATCCTGATCTCCATCAGTTATGTGTTTGATGATGATGATGATTATGCTGTTTGAGTGAAAACATTGATATATATTTATACCTTCCATTTGGGAGCAAACGAAAAGTATTTTGGATTTCATTGCATGCTCTATCATACAATTATTCATTTAGATTTTAGAAAAAATTTCCCTGGCAAATCTCATCACTCAAAAACCAATACAGTTATAAATATATGATAAAATTTTGACAGTTTTGTCAGCAGGAAATTTGCAAGCACTGATCTATAGGTGATCCTCTCTATTATTTCTTAAAAGCTTAGGTTTGATTTTCATAATAGTGGAGTATAGTTTGTACAAACAAAGACTTCAGTGCTAATTAAATTGTTCGTAAATTTTAGTAAAATATTTATAGATTGTATTAAATAGATTGTGTATCAGTATTATAAAAAGTAAGCGTGCAGTTGTTTCAGAGTTTTCGATACGGTTTTCAATTTATTACGTCTCAAACTTATATCTGACAGCCTCTATTACAAAAGTGTAAGCAATTTGTGGTTTACACAAAATATATATTCAGCTTTTGGCATGTCTTAACTTTCTGCTTTACAAATAACTTATTTATGTGATTAGAAATCATCATTCTTTTGTCTAAAGATAAATTTGCGTGGTTTTATTTAATAATCCTGTGCAAAAGACAAAGACATTTAACATTAATAGTGACTGTTAGACTGGACAAAACCAACAAAAATTTGTATCCTTGACTTGTTACCAATTGGTAATAGGTCACTATTTCTAGTGTAAAATTACGTCAGTGCCCGTACAAGACATTTGACGTACCGTTGACTTTTAAGATAAAAGTTTTCCAATGAAAACTTTCACAATGACCGCTCTATAACCTATTACTATATTTAAATCTATTTGGCAAAAGATGAATATTTTCTTAAACGTATTTCCCGTTTAAATTTGAGGCATCCAGGAAATACCCAATGGTAAAATGATAATGATTTATTGTAATGGCATTTTCGATGAATTCCTATTAGTTTGAATTAATTCCAATTCATCGACTCCGAATGGTGTGCGAGTGAAACAGTCAAACCTGTTTAATAGTTGGAGCAAGCGAGACAGGACTTGACTTTGTTGTGGTCTCATTATTTACACTCATTGGTTTCTAGATCCGGCTCGTTTTCGATAAAATTTGCAATTCAATATCACGTTTAAACTTTTTATCGCTTTGTCCGTAGACATTGCGAAACCAATGCTATTGAATTGTTGATTTCTTTCATCTGCTCTTTAGTTTGCCATTCACAAATCTGTTGTTTTCATTTTAAATATAGATTTGGCATATTGATTGTACAAATACACTTTATATTCCTCATTGTCTTAAATTCATAACGATATATACTATGTGATCAGTTTAATATTATTTAAAATAATTGTTGAATTTTGTGAAATACCGAAACTTAAAAGTATTTCATGACATCAAAAGAAACTAGAACATAATAGGTTTTGTAAATGAAGGATTGCAAAATTAAAACTTGATGACATGATGAAGCAGTTAGGTATGAAGCATTCAAATCTGTGTGTTGTCGCACAACTATGAAAATAGCATGATCGTATTCCAACAGATTTTTAGAAGGTAGACTAGTCTGCCTATTTCGTATCTTTAGAATCTATCTATGTATACAACCTTATTCTTACTTCATCATCAGTGCTATACTATCACACGACATCGATTTGACTTTATTGATTTGTGAGAACAAAATTTTTGACAGTCATTTGAATGTCACATGCTAGTAATATTTTTGTTTAGGAATTTATTAATACTCTTCTTGGGTGACCTAAGGGTGCCCTTTCTGGACATTTCAATACCAGCAAATTCTTTACTGGTCCAATGGATCCCCATTGCTATCCAAGGTGGCAATGCTGTAAGTGTCTGGGGACCATTAGATCGGGACTGGGTCGACCCGCGTTCTTAGGTCAGGTTACGTTTTAAGTTTTACGTTATTACTAATCTAGGCTAATTTTACTAACTATTAAGTACGTATTTTTATCGTCTTATGTAATTGTTATATTTTGACATACCATACCAACTCCTATTCCCTGTGAAATGTGAGGCCAAGTGCAATCCAGTTACAGCTAAACTTTATTGAGGTACAAAGTATTTTATGACGCAAAATCACAGTCTCACTGCTATTAAAAGCCCACAGAGTAGTGAAGCTGCATAAAGCCATATTACTTTATTACGTGTAAGATGGTTGTGTGGGCGGGGCAATGCTTTGAGAGTAACGCGTGAGTCAGACGCGGCCCGAGGACACTAGCTAGCTATATCCGCCTTGTGACTACTGCCTGCGCGCATGGTTTTGTGGTGGCTCTACGTTTAACAAAGCCCCTGGAGTCTGAGATAAATAGATCCACCATATATTATTTTATAAGGGTTCTCTTATGAGATCAGCGGTTTCTCGTAGACTTAAAGACGCGGTTTAATGGCCTCTATATGATCACATATAATCAGTAAAAAAATTGAGAGTCGAACAAGCCCTATTTGGAGTTATGTCTGTTAGTTAATCCCTTTCAGAATATTGTAAATATGGGCAGCCGTTAGTGTCGTCCGCAAAGTTTAGGCTGGCCAATTCCAATTAATAGTAATGAGCTAGAATGCAACCGCGGTAATTTACTAGGGTCCCGTAAGGGTAGATTAGTCCACGCTATTTCCACCCCCGCGTTTGGGGTTAATTGTTGCCAAATTAACTGTGAATCCAGGTCTGTCTTCCTTCGTTTACTTTTCAATTGCTCGGGGAGGAGAAGTGTTAAAGAAGTCTAACGGGTATAGCATGAAACGTGTCATGCCATTTTAAAAGTCAAACGTCTAAGCGTTGTGATATGGCATATCTCGTTCTCACCAGTCTCATGTTACTCTCGCTGCTAACCCTTTGAATGCATCGCGAAAAGTGATGATTGTTGCATGTGTATGTATTGTTATATATTATATATTAGAATTTAATGTAAAAAGATAATAATAATAATTGAAATGGAAATACATAATTCGTATATCGATACTCCCTCCACTTTATTCCATCGGAACTCCGCACTCCGTCTCCGTAAGTAGATAAAGTTTCTGAAGAGAACTACATATTCTTTCATTGAGTTACAACAGGTATTGTAAATCTAATTTCAGTTTCTGACTATCCTATTTCATATGGCTTTGGGTTTTGGTTGATTTTAAGAACCTAAGTAGACCAGTATAATAACTTGGTATAGTAAACTAGTTTTTGCCCTCGACTTTGTTTGCGTAAAATACATTCAATATTAATATATTTACGTAATTTTGGTTTGAATGAATTTCAAAAATAATCGTACATGATCAGATCAACGGGATATACAGCATTATCCCTTAATTTAGATCTGTTCAGTAATTCAGGATAAAAATGTGTGGTTAAGTCACAGTCATTATTACTAGAGTTTTGAGGGTTTCAGACATTATCCTACGGGAGTTGCTTGCTCAATCGATACAAAAAGTAACCTACGTCCTTTTTCGGCCTTTCAACTATCCTTATACTAAAAATCCAGTCATTCTGACTCTGAGCTACGACGTGAAGGAATGACAAACAAATTAACTTTAGCATTTATAATATTAAGTATGGATGAGGATCACTATAGAGTCTAGTGTCTTCACTGAGTAGCATGAGACGCTTGAGAGCAGTGAGATTTTGTCATACTCTCATGACATTTAAATATGACATATGTCACTCTCATAGTTGTCATGCGCAGACGGGCAGATTCTGGTTCTGGTATCATATTTGTCGTCAGTTTTTATTTTAACTATTTCATATCAGTTCCAGTTAAAACCCTAAAATTCAATGTAAACCATTTTGATTGAATTTAGAAATCTAATAAATAAAGTATGGCTTAGCTATTGTGATGTTTGATCATTGAAACTATGTATTGTATACGAGACCTCGTGCAACTGATAATCATGTTATTTTTAATGCATTTACAACAACGCAATACCAAAAAGGATAACAAACATATAAGTCGTGCAAGCGGGATAGTCTATTAAAATACATACAGTTTAGAGGGGGAGAGAGAGATTTCCGTCACTTTCGCATTGTTAAAGCACCACATTCCATTCTTTACTTACCGAGTGGATCAACGATTTCACTTGTATCGCAGCACGCCACTAGTCACGAATGACTCTGGTTCCGTCGGAACCAATTAGTTGTTAAACGGGTCTGCCACAATAGAATAACGTGACGTCTCTAATACATCATATTTCTTGTCACGTATTAGGTTACCGTTCCATTGTTACGTGAGCCACTTTCAGCGAGAGAATACAGCGAACCAGTCAGATGTGCCCGGAATATGATTAATTAGTGACTACGCGTAAATATTTAGCTGTTCGCGAGATCAAATGGACAGTGCTTGCTTAGACCGGCTTAGAGGCGGGCGTTGCCCTAAGCCAAAGTCCCTTGCCACTACGGGTGCTTCGTTCCGTCGGCTTTATAACTCTGTCGTACAAACTTGATAGCATTCAACGCATAATGTTAGCTAATGTTTTCTTTGTCCCTTTCCTCTTTGAAGTTTGGTTTGCTTTCTGACGTCAGTACAGAAGATTCTATATTATTATAACTACTTGCATTCTATATTGTAAACAAGCTTTACACTTACATATGCGTAATATTTGTATACGATTAGAAGGTTTTGAATATGAACTTGTTTTTTTAAATGTATTATGGATTTACACTAGAACTTCATTTCACGTACCATCTAATGAGGAGCTGCTTCAGCTACCTTTCCTACTGGAACACAACAGTGCTATTAACACTGCTGTTTTGCGATAGACTTAGGTATCATGGCGGTAGCTAGCCAGGCGGACATAGAAAATACCACCAACCAAACCGAGGACCGATTCCATAGGACCATAGGTCAAACCGTGTAGCCATAAGGCTACGGAGGCGGTGAAAACTTCTATGTCCCTAGCCGGTTTAGAAATTTATATATAACAAATTCAAGGTCATCTGATTCAGCCAAGTCAGTTGTGCAATTTTTTAACTAGCATATCAACAATCGTTATCTTTTTGGTTTTACGATTATATTTATGTACCCATGACACTCTATCTATGGCTTCATAAAAATCCACAGGCTCTCGTATATCCAAATAGACAGTAGGTGCCAATGTGGCAATAATTACATACTTACAAACTTCCACCTTAAAATGTAGTCCTCCAGTTTGATTCACGAACGTTGAGGAAAAAATATAGATTGGATAAACTAGTCATATTTGTTAGTTAGTTAAACATGTGATTCAGAGTTGTTGCATGCAGAGGTTTGGGTTTAGTGTATGTCTGTCTATTCTTAGTATTTAATTAGTGAACCGTAAAATACATGTGCTCTAGATTCGCCTGAAAATAAATTAAATTCAAATGTTTTAGAATGCTACTCTCCAATTATCTGTTTGTAGCGAACTTGAAGCATAGAACCCGACAAAGAGATCCACTCTGTTTAATTAAATAACTTTGTAATCAATCAATTAAAACATTAAGTTACTGAAACAGAGTTGTGAATCAAACGTGTCTCGAGAATTCCCCCGCCTGTGTTGTTTGGAACGTTTTCCTCGTTGGATGGAATGCAGTTACAGTATAAGTAATAAAAATGTTCCTAAATTCCCATAAAAAAGTTTATTTTCCCCTGCGTGCGGTCTGAATTATAAGGTACGTAAATGTTGTGTTCCGAAGTTGTGTTGACGCCCGTTTACTTATTTACGAGAGAAGTGTAGGTGACAGCGTGCCAAAGTGGAGAAGGTATCGATCTCTATGAATAAACAACGGTGTGGCACCACACTCCACTCGGATCTAACCGGAGAGTACTGTGCTAGTGGATATAATACGTGCCTACACGTGTCGAGTGCCTCTTAAATTACAAGTTTAGTTACGTTTGTTCGGGATCCGAATGGGGCCTAGTTTCACAGGATTTGCGGAGGATTAGCCAGTGCTTTTACGCTACCTCTCATTAACAGCTTTCCTCACCACTCTGTTACTTATATGTTATTACGTACAAATATCACACCCCAGGAAGTGCAGGAAAATGGTAATGGATATACCATTACGTATCCTACGGGAACACTTAATAGAAATACAAGTATAGATATCCTATCTTTCGTGCGTGCCAAATTTAGCATAGATCGGTTCAGCAGTTTAACCGTGAAAAAGTAACAAAAAGATAAAAACAGAGTTACTTTCGTATTTATCGCAGTTGTTGAAAAAGTTTATGCCCCACAGTCTTCATGTTGTCAAATCGGTGTAGGTTCCAGAGAGCGGAATAGAGCGACATTATGTCATTACTCTTTGTATGAAATGAGACATGAATCTTCAATCTCTATGAGTTTGCAACGATCCTCAATGGATTATATTCTTTGCCACAATACAATTTAAATCGGTTTACGTACTGTTAAAAGTAGCGTCATTTGAATACAAACGCAATGGGTCTATCAAAACGAAAAAGATTAAAATTAACTCTGGTACCGTTAACTCAAAATTAAACTGAACAACTCGTTCACTGTAAAATTTTTCACGAAATTTTTAAGAGATAAATCACATTTTTGTGTTTTATGAGGCCTCAGGCGCTGACATTGGCTTTCCTCCAAGATTTCTTGCCAAGGTTCAAAGACACGGAACAAGTTTTTGTCTGGCTATAATGCTATCATCCCCTTCAAGATAAGCCAGTGGACGCCACTTGGAACCAAAGCTCGTTTATATACGGATAAAAAAACACTGCAGTAGAGTTGTTTTTAATTTCTTTCCTGCGGATCGAGTCGCATATCATTACTTCCCCTCAGACAATGGTGAGAAACCTTGATAGTACGATGTGGAAAATGTTATTCCGTGCAATACGGAGCCACTATATATGTTACGTCACCGACACTCACACGTTTGTATTGTTCGAGGATTGCTAAATCCCATTAGAATATACGCTAGGGGGTACTTTATAGTGTTACTTCATTAATAGATGTTTTTCATGGACTGTTAGTTGGGTTAGCAAGAAAGTAGCAATTTATTCTTGGCCAATTCGGGTTTAGTAATAAGTTTCCTTTGTAATCAAAAACTAGTATATTTCATTAAAACTCGTAAAAAACATCAAAACACTCTTTTGAAACAAACATATTTGTATATGTTACAACAATACCTTAAATCAACAAATTGCTATGTATGCATAAATCCAATCAAATTATCCTATTAACATTAGTCCTATAACGAATATAACGAGTCCTATAACCCATTAACGAACAAGATGAATATAATCTGGCCTGGACTTTGTACACTATTTAAAGAAAAACTCTAAAGTTTTGTACTAAGTGGAAAATGTTAAATGTAATATCATTAGCAACAACTTAATTTTTTCGTGAAATATTTCGTTATAAACCACTTTACATCAAAAATTAGAAGTGTACAAAGTCAAGGGCGGGGCTCCAATTAATTTTAGCTCATTAGATGTAGGCCCAGAGAGACAAAGAGGGCATCAAAATATCGTAGATAGGATTCCACAGCAAACTCCGCAGCAACATTTTCGCTAGCACTTCCTGTTTCTTTTGAAAGCGACTCTATAAAAGAAGCGGGCGATTCTTTTTGTTTTGCTTGTGATGTCGAGTCGGAAACCCCCTGGGAGCATCGATCTTAGACTACACTCCACACTCCGATGTATTGACCCGTTTACTGTACTTTGTTTTGTGTAACCAAAACTTCTAGAGCGTTAACCGAAATGTTTGTTCTTCTTTAGAGCAGATTTGGTTAAAACTTATATGTTCAAACTGGCATCAATGAAATATTTATTATACCTGTATAATGTGTAATCTAGCTTATCGACATTCTAGCAAGAAATATTATAACTACACACAAAGCTATATCGGGAGAGCAAAGGATCATACGTAAGTTTGAAGTTTTGATTGTCTTTATTTAGATGTAATACCTGAAGATCTCAAGTCTTATTTAATAGATATCAAAGAACACTTAGCAATTTCACGGATTAAATAACTCTACAGCCAATTTAATCCGATTAGTAACGTGTAAGACGCACATAATTGAAGTAGACAACATCGCACAAGACGATTATAGCACAAAAAGGTCCCTCCTAACGTCTCCAATACGAGTGTGAGAAAGTAGCACTTATGTTTCACAGATTTCTAATGCAAATACTTATCAATAGCTAACGAACAAATACTTTCTAACCTGTTCGCTTTCACTTCCCGACTTTGGGCAATATGGCTAAAAATTGCATCTTCTAATATGATGAATCGTTTCATAATTTGTGCGTGACGGCTTTTGGATGTGTTGAAACCTCATTAGTTTTGGAGTGACCTTCCAACGCAAACACTTGTGTGCGTTGAGAGAGAGTTACAATGTAAATACATATACTATTTTGATAGCTTACGAGTTCAGAATATAACAGATATGAAATGACTGAAATGAAATATTTTTATATGTTCCACATATTGTTAGTAAAGCTACATACATGAGTTATTAGTAATGTAAAAAATCTAGTTAATTAGTTTAAATGTATTATTATCTATTTGTCTATAGACATATTTTCTTAAGTGATTTTAGATCAAAATATATTGTTTATTCTTATTTATTTTCATTTCATTAAGTTTCTCACTGGAGGCTGTTAAGTAAGTACCTTTCAGCCCAATGGCCTAATCGTCACCAACTGTGCAAGTGCAAAACTCATTGTGTATAAAAATGTCTATGTATAATTGAGAGCTACATATGTCTAAAGTCTGACTTAGCATTGTCTAAACTTAGACATCATACTTGTAAATTCATACTTGGAAACCTGAACCTTCCAAACGTAAATCCTATTTCTTTTACGGCATGTCCCGAAGCATTTTGGCTGTTGGGAATTTGAACCTTAATTCCGAGAATCTGCGGCATCTCCTAACGATTGTAATTCCGATAAAAAGCAAGAAACTGCGGTAGAGCACCCAAGCGTTGATTGGCGAGAATAATTGGCTACACTTGGTGCACCGGAATTTCCTTGTCATTGTCACCGGTTTCCCATTAAAGTGGGAGTGGGGCGCGCATGAACGCGACCCTTGACGGATTGGGAAATTCTCAAAGTGTTCAGTTGAGCGGGCCGAGCGAGCCGCGCGGGCGGGAAGCGGGGGCGAGAACTCCACCGGTAGACGCGACGATACCGCGAGTGGCCTATTTCGACGCTTTGATTTACCTCCAACTCTTGATGTTTTCGGGCAGAATTATTGCCTTGTTTTCACGACTTTTCAGATACTCTGAATCAAGTACAAATGCCGTTGTAAAAGTACGAGAAAGGCTTCGTTGGTGTATATTCTTATATTTTACTCTCAAAAACAATTTTCAAACAACCAAACTCATTCATATGCGAGTGAGTATCCATACTTAATATTATAAATGTGAAAGTGTCTTGTTCTTCCTTTACGACGTAACGGAGATTAAGAATGACTTGATTTTGGTTAAAGGGCTGGACAAGACCTTATCCTTTTAGAAGAGCTATTTGCCGTGGTATAAATTCTAAAATCCACGCAGATGGAGTCGCGGGTAAAAGCTAGTAATGATATAAATATAAAGGTTATTATTTATTGTGTTATAGTTTTGAACTGCGATACCGGAAAACATGCTGTACTAAGAAAGCTACTGATTACAACGCAAAATTTAAGTGGCATGGCATTATTCAACATTCTATCTTTCCAAATATGCCATTTATTTTCAGAAGTAATGGCTTATCGGATGATCGCCTTGACATATTTATATATAATTTTTGACGGTAATTTGATGTCATCCGTGGTTATTCAAAAAGCATTACAATGCTAAATTGAACCAATTAACGAATAACCTAATTATCAATCGAAAAATGATCAAAAACTCAAATCTGAATAATGAATTCCACTATTATTTACTGATAAACCAGAAATCAATAAACTTCCTTTATTTTCAAACCACTGTGAAACAGTCAACCATTGACCTCACCATTACAACAAGGGGGAAGCTAATATCGTTCACGATCTTAAATTGCTTTAGTCGTTGAAGTAGTTAAACTGTACTGGGCAGTGTCATGCGAGCGCCTCGTGCCGAGGTGCGCGGGCGCAGCGCGCACTGGGCGCGGCGCGGTGGTGCCGAGGCCGACCAGTGCTGAGAAATTGAAAGTCGAGTGACCACTCGCGTGGACCAGTTGCCATAACGATCGACACTGCATTCCCTTGTTCTGCTCCATTTTAAAATACTCAATATCCTTCCGGTTTCCTTGTTCCCCTTTGACTATTGATCAACCAACCTGCTTCTAAGCGTGCTGATGATGAAAAATTCACATGAAAAGCCCGATTAATTGTGATGGTTCGAACATTGAGCTTATGACGCTAACAATGATTTTAAACTGATACTCAATAAAACATGTTTCTTGCTGATTTATAACTTACCCATAGCTCGCACAAAGCTTTTGGCTTCTACCTTGACAGTATATAATGTCCTACTAGTTTCCGTTTTCCCTGAAGAATTTGGGAGCTTTCAGACGAATAGTAAATAGACAACTTATAGGATAACGCGTAACATCGTCGACCATATCGATTCTTAATGTTTTTAGTAAAGTTTTTGAGAAAATAGTTTATGACAGAATATACATTCTAATTGCTAAATCGGTGCCAGAACAGCAACATGGTTTCTTAAAAGGTCGCTCTACTATAACGAATCTGTCACTATTTTTGAATTTTCTACACAGGCAAATGGAAAACAAGAAGCAAATAGATGTAGTTTATACTGATTTTGAAAAAGCTTTCGACCGTGTAGACCACGTCATTTTAATAAGAAAACTTGAAAAGCTTGGTATATGTGGCGATCTCCTTCGTTGGGTAACTTCTTATCTCGACAACCGCTCTCAGGCAGTGGTACTGGGTGGCTACAGGTCTAATATTATTTCTATTCCATCAGGCGTTCCTCAAGGATCCCATTTGGGCCCCCTCCTCTATAACGCTTATTTGTATGATATATTTACTTGTTTTGTTAACTCTCAATTTTTAATGTATGCTGACGATACCAAAATTTTCCTAGAAATTGGCGAAACAAACGACTGTTACAAGCTACAAGATGACCTATTGCGCTTATCAGCCTATTATAACATCAATAGAATTACAGTAAATGTCAACAAATGTCAGGTTATAACTTTTTCTAAACTTACAAACAACTCTTTAAATTTTACATATTGTATCAATAATATACCTGTGGAAAGGACCACAACAGTACGCGACCTAGGTGTGCTTCTGGATCATAAGCTGATACTGGATCAGCACATCAATACAATAACCGACAAGGCATATAAGGGTCTTGGATTTCTTAAAAGAGTTTGTCAACCTTTTTCCGATGTAGCCTGTCTTAAAGCAGTGTATTATGCTTATGTTCGCAGTGTACTAGAGTATGCTAGCTGTGTGTGGTCCCCGAGATACAACGTGTACATCGATCGCATTGAAAATATTCAGAAGAAATTCGTACATTTTTTAAACTTTCGAACTCGATTTAAAAACGGATACGTCGAAAGCTGTCAAAAATATAATCTTTTAACCCTCAAAGACCGTCGAGATTTATTAGACATGTCATTATTGCACGATATTCTTAACTCCAATGTGGACTGCCCCGATCTAGTTGGCGTCATCGGTCTCCGTGCCCCCATTGTACGCTTACGCAGTACCACAATGTTAAACATTCCCGCACACCGTACAAACTATGGCCAAAACTCCATTCTGACTCGGCTAGCTACTACATACAATGACAACTTTACAAATATTGATCCCTACGCTGATTCTAAACAAAGTTTTAAAAGCAAAATATTTAAAAAGATAACACAACACAACACACATCTATCATAACACAACACACGTAACTTAACACATCACTACATACATACCATTTATGTCATCATTGACACAATTTTCAAAAATTACACAAATATTTCATTTATCCTTCATATTTAATAAAATGTAATAACAAGACTTCTTCTACCTTCATACATACGACTTACAATGTATAACGCCTCATAATGAACAATGTTTTTAATTATTAATTTTATATAATTTATTAAATTTACTTTTATTTAATTATATATCTTTGTTCGTTAACTCGTAAAACTAGCTCTATTTAACTGTAATATTCGAGAAAATTTATAAAGGCTTGATATCTTGTGCTCTATATATGTCTGTATATTTACTGTCTATAAGCTGTTAATTTTCCAACAAATAAAATAAAATAAAATAAAATATTGTCACTTAACACCAGATGAGATTGTAAGTGTTGGTATATTCTCAATATACAAGTTAACGGGTATACTCCAATCAATTTGACGAATTTAGACTACCACCAAGGAAGGTGATTTCACGCGTGCAATGCCAAGGGCGACCTACCAGTCTTAAATAAAAGGTTAGCACACGAATGAGCATCGAAATGTTATTATATTAGAGGTATACATAAGATTGTGAGAACAGAAAAAAATATTCAAAAAGAAAAGTCTCATTAGTTTATGTTATAGAATTGGGAACTTTACGCAACCTTGTACAACTTTGCTCCGTTTGTTTTGTACATAAAAGAAGTAACCGTGACAAAGAGCTATGAACACAGCGGACCTTGGAGCTTAGTTAAGAGATCGGTATTCAACGCCATAATCCGAAAATGTGTTTACGCATACCCAGAAAACGAATCAAACAGTTGGCTTCATATATTTATTATATTAGATATTTAAAAGATACGATACCTTACCTTGGCCTTGACATGAGATTATACCTCGGTAGATCATATGTCAATACTTTTAGAGTCACGTTAAAAAACTTTTGAATAATGGTGAGTCTAGCAGTAAAAAATACAGAAGATTAAAATTATATAGTTTCCAATAAAAGAGCAATTCTGTCGCTTTAAAAACTTGAAATGAAATATACCTAGGCGTGATCAAATATACAGGAATGTGAGAGACGATGAACAAGTCTCACATCTAGAATTTAGTTGGTGATTCGCTTTAGTATTGAAATACCGATATCTGATAAGTATTTGATGTTGAGTTTATAAAAACACGGTATCTATTTGCAGCTAAATAATAATAGTGCCATTGAACAGAATTACACACACTTCGTAGTTTTTAGTAACCTTTAACACCGTTGCATAAGGTGCACAAGCATTCATAGCTGGAGGTACACGAAGGCAGGTTTCACAAGTCCTTTGTCTGCATTGAAGAAATTCCTGCATAATGAGACTGAGACAAGTCACAGCATACAAGGACATGGTAAAATATGGTCTTTATAAGGGATTTTCACTGGGCGCTTGTATTCGTAGAGTGGAACAATAAATTAGGGATAATTGCTTTCTTTAAAGTAATGGTTGTCGAAATAGGCTCCATGGCTCATGGACGATCGTATAAAGGACCGTGTCTGAAACTTCTCGCCGCAGCTATTACAGACAAAGTTATCCACTTAATTTTTAAGTCGCAATTTATTACAGAAGCAAGCTCCACGAGTTATAATTACGTTAAGGGAATTCTGACATTAGACCCGAACATGGAATTAACTTGTGAAATATCCATGATTTCCATTCGAAATTTAATTCATGGTTGTTTTATTTGAAACGGTAATGAATATTTGAATTTACACGCTAGTATATTATTATGTAAAATTGGCGTATACACATCGTTGTAAGAGAGCTATAAACATAAGCTATCTTTTAATTCTCCAGCATGCATATGTTCGTCAACACCAAACTACAAATTAATATATATAACCCTAAATTACACGGATATGTGTCAGGTGTAGAGAATATCTTAAGGTGATCAAGTGACATTTAGACGAGTTCTTCTCTCGGCAACTATTCGGTGTTAGCCGTACAATTTGCATGAACCGGTCTGTACCGGGATGCCGTTTTGTTCGTTTTAACACACTGAGGGTTCGAATACCCCGGACACGACACTTCACTGCCAATGGCATGCTTATGTTGAAAAAGGGTAATACTCAACTTGAGTTTCGTTGAACAAATTGAAAATTCAATAATTACTTGAAATATAGGTTATTTCTGATTAACAACATCAGAGTAGCCACATCGCTCGAAGAACAAATAAACTGATAGGAGTGTATACCGGGGAAACATGTACTGCGCTGACCCCCCACTAGATGGACCAACGACCTGGTAAAGGTTGCCAGGTGTTGCTGGATGCAAGTTGCAAGGTACCAGTCATTGTGGCGTACTGTACCTGAGGAATGGATATTTTAAATGAGATTGGAAGAAATAACATAATCGTGGTCATTTTATGAACTAAATGGGCGGTCGAATACTTTAATTTCTTTTTGCTATGTATAAAGCAGCTTTTGTATTTGTAATGTCACTGACAAAGTCAAAGACAAAGAGTTTGTTTTGATCTTACTATCTGCCAATAAAACTACAAGTGCTTATCCTAATAAATTGTTCCCGTTGGATACATTTTGAAATAGGCGCAGAAGTCGCGGGCTTATTATAGCTAGTAGCAAATATCGGCAAGAGCTTCACTTATTTTATGCCTAAATAACAATGATGTAATACATAATTTAGTTATTCTGGACTTATGACGACAGCTACTCAAGCAATAAGATTCAAGAACATTAAATTAGCTTTAAGTTTATTTAATATTCATACAAAAGACATCAACGCGCTTTACTTTGTCGTTAAAAATTAAATATTTGACATGGAGCTAATTTTATTCAGATTTGCGTGGCCTTTTCATAATTTGTGAGCAGTATGGGAGTGCCGGTATATAATTATTTTGTCATATATGGATCTATCAATCGTTGAAGTGTTTTAATAAGCTTAATAATACATTGAATCTGTTAGATATGTCGTTTTTTATGTGGAAAATTTTAGGATTCCTATCGTACACTATTTACAACTAGTCGAGATACCTGCCTGCGTGGTTACGTAGCTAACTCAAATTATTTAACGGGGTACAATCTTTATATTAATCTACATTTTGTTGAAATTTATTATTGTACCTAAAGAAAACGCATTCTGTGAAATAAGATTGTGTGACATAATTAAGCACAAAGCGCCGTAACTTAAAAGTTGCAACTCTCAGTTCTCCCAGATACATAATCTAATCTGAAATGAAACTAATCTTGGAGTAAATACTACCATAATCTAGATATGCATATTCAAATTGAAATCGTTCTCACAAGTCAACATAGCTCTTTATCAACACTCATCAATAACCTGCTACTGCACACCACCTGCTACTGAAAACAGCCAAAAACGACGTAGGAAGGCCGCAGCGAGTGAAAGTGAATCGAGGGCGCGGAGGGGGAGGTGTACGCTAGAGGTGGGGGGAGCAAGGTTGCGAACCGGCTCCACCGGCTGACGAGCGTGCCGAGCCAACTGGTTGAGTAATAGGCAATAAGTGTTGCATTACTTACATATTTCTACTCATGAGTATGAGCGGTAACGATTAGCAGTCAAATGCAGCCTTTTGTACTGGCCTTAGTTATTTGGTGCTAGTAATGGGTGGTGATTATATTTACTTGTGAGATTGGCTGAATTGTATCTGCGTTACGCTACGACAGGTTGGATCATTTCTCTTATTGATTTAGTTCTTTGAGAAAAAAATTCTCCTATTGCAATCTAACTTTATGTAACTAATGGAGCAAATGTAAAAACATCAACACCAACGGTTCCTTTGTTACCTTACACATTTCCGAAGTCAAATATATAACTATACTCTAGTTATATATAGTCTATACTCCAGTTTAAAATAATTTCAAGTTCATTTAGTTCTTCCAGACATTGTTTTGCGGTCTGATATAATGCCGACTGTGCTTTAAAATAAATAACATTCCTTAGCTGCCCTGAAAAATATAGGAATGGAACATTTTGCATTTGGAACGTGAATCGCAAATGTTTATTTTGCGTAGTAGTAGTAAGACCTAAAGGCACATCCTAACGAGGTTTTTCAACGCGAGCTGATACCGTTGGTTGTCCTCTTAAACAGAGGAGAGAAAAATAAAGTGGAATAAAAAGCAACCGTTAGTATTCCACTCGCGTTAAAGTTACGTGGAATCATTACTTTCCCGAGTCAAAGTCTGTCGTCTTATATGAATTCTTTAAGCTGTATAAGGCCTAAAACTTATTATTTTGTAGAAAAAGATTATGTTTACGAAAACTGTATTCTCAAATATAAATTGCAGCCAGGATTTGTTGGCTTCGCTGTCTACCAAGGTTGCTTTCAAAATTTCACTATTGATACGAGTACAGATAAGAAAATCCAACATAGCCTTACTGTACTACACTGAAGCTTCTGATTGAGAATGCTTCCATTCTACTGATATTCACTTACCATTAGTGCTGTTAAATCCCATTCTAAAGAAAGGATATTTTACGTCTTTATAAGCCTTTAAACGTCCCCGGCCATACCTAAATATATACATGCAGCCAGGACATAAAGTCACGCCAAAATAGCAATAATGTTAACAAATATTAACAACACTCACCATTACTGATTTCGCTCGATAAAAGTTTCATACTAAATTTCTTTTAACATAATCTTCTAAATTAGGATAGCTGTCTTTGTGCATTAATTATCTGAAAATAGGACATTGGATTGTAATATCGCGAAAAAAATATCATTAACATACAAGTTCATAGTGAGCCACAATTTTCATTTTTACACGCATTTTTTGGATTATTGTTCAAAACGCCATCAACGTCATTAGCTGCATAACGGTTATTGTAACAGTAAAGATGTACGACGATGATATCCATTTCACAACACTAATCCGACTATTTATTTTAGGTAATTAGTTAACAAAGATAGTTATAATATTTTAAAAATATGCCAAAAGAATTGTTGTATGGGAAGCATTCTGAACGGATTTCCGATAGCTATTTATTTTATTAATCACTAAAAGTGTTCCTTGATTCCTAAGTAGGGTAATTCGCCGAATCTCGTGATAAATTAAACATTTGTATAGTTGTAACACCGGCAGATTCGTTTTACATCAATAACACACAAAAGAACATACAGCCTGGCAAAGCGCGTTAACATAATTGAACAAGTGCCCGCTCCAATCGATCGACTGAGAGCAAAGTTGTTGATTGTTTGCTTATTCTCCTAACGTAAACTAACTGATGTACAATCCACTATCCTTCTACTTATACAGTGCAGTCCACGTATCTCTAGCTCTACCTTAAGGGCAGGAGCTCTCCCTTGAATACCAAACAGAGAGCGAGCGCGAACGTGCACGCAGAAAATATTTAATTTACTAAGGAATCGTCATTGAATCCTAAATAGAAGATTTTCTTGGAAATAAACACTTAGTTTTCTGCTAAAAGGGATTTCGTTAAGAGGACTAGATATTCAATTAGGGTAACAAATTCAACTAAGAGATTATAAAATAATTTTGATCAAGAATATCTTCAGAATTCTAATGTAAACTCTTGAAAAGATTTTGATAAAGATTTTTTGATATTCAAAAAATGTTTTATATCATTTCTTTTACAAATGGAGTACCTAAGGAATACCTACAGATTTTGAAAAAATAAATGAATGAATGACACGCGGTAACACTGACTTAAGTTTATTTCTTCCAGAGCGACTTAGGCTTACATTGCCTTTCCTACGCTCCGTTTTCAGCGTGATAATAACGTACCGTTTGGTTTATAATACAATATCTTTCACATTTAACAACAGAGTCATCATTCCCATGATATTATCCAACTTTTAAACGAATGTTATGCTGGGATTTCAAGTTGTATGAAAGCAAGCATCTCGTAGGGCTATGATCAAATTGGAAAAGTATTACAGCCTCGTGCTGTGTGGTCTCGACTTTAAAATGGAGACACCCTGTCTGTAGGATGTCCTAAAGCTGAGTATGGAGATGGGCAGCAGTATCTACCTAACAAAAACCGCACTGCGACCACCAATTCGCCTTCCAAACGAATATGTAATTCACCCCATGGAAAGTCCGACGTGGCGATCTGTGAGGAAGGCTTATCTCCAACAGTGGGCTCACGCAGCTAACGTAACGTGTAGCCTTGATGTGATACAAAATTGTGATTATACCTGATCAGTAACCTCATTTCAACGTTTATTATGTAACACAAAATACACAGTTTGATTGTGCTCACTGACTCCATTGAACTCTGAAATAAAATGATCATGATGGGTGTTGCTAAACCAATTGGAAATTTTATTAGGTACGCTCTAGTTACGAGTATCTATGTGCAGCGAGACGGTGAGATACCGTTGCAGCTGCGCTCATAGAGAGTTGAGTTGGTTTGTCGTGTACAAATAAACATCGTAAATCAAAAGGACACAATATTCCGCACACCGTTGAATATAGTGTTCGGTGACTTTTTACGCATGAAACAAACATACCTTCACATTCAGTAATATGTACACACACACATACACTCCTCTGAGTCACAGGAAAAAAACCTACACAAGAAAGCAATTAAGTGTCTCTAAAAACAATACTTTGCTATGTTAAGTATCATCTTACTGGGTATCGTTACGATCTATCCAACTGAAAATTCTATAAATGCTATCAGCTTTTACATGTTATGTGTAAAAGACAGAAGATTATTTTATAAAGAAAAGGTTTTCAATGCCTAAAACTATTATTTAGTATATTTTCTGACTTCCGCAAAATTGTCTTTTACGTTTATTCTTGTCAATAGCACAGAGAAATTTAAAAACTAGCATACAATTTAATATTTATCATAATTATAACTTAAATATCGAATGAATTATGGAAGTAATGAAATGCGAAAACAGAAAAATCATGACCTTCCGTTAGTCGGCGAAGGTCTGTATCTAGGAAATGTGTGCTACGATTTTACTTTTAGAAGCCGCGGTTAGGTTAATATATGTCCGGAAAAGTTTCATGACCACACAGTAAATTAGCTTTGATGAAGTGCCAGCTACAGAAATTGGTTTGGGTTCTACAACAATTACTTTAAGTCTCTGTAATGTCTGCTGCCAGTTGAGATATCCTTTAATCTTCTTATGTGTACTGTACCAAAGGCTTTTTATAAATATAAACGAAAATATTTTAATATAAATAATAGTATATTGTATACATATAATCACAGATCTAATTTAACAAAAATAATAAAAGGGATCCAAGGGGGGTGGGGCGCGGCGTCCACCTGCGTACCACCCACTTCTACTGTGATTACTGGAGCTCGGTCTGAGGTAGATATAGTGTAGTATCGCAGGTTCAATTTATCTCTTTTGAGTCACAAATTCTTATGCAAACGAATCCATTAAAAAAAGTTTATGGGTGGTTAAATTGTTTCCTTACCCCGGGCGTATAGACCCAAAAGTTGTTTCATACACTATTTGATCAAAATCTTTTAAAATTAGCTAGATTTTCGGTACCATAATGAAAAAGTATGCCGTAAGTGTGTCTCTGTTAAAGAAAATTTCATGGTTTTTAATGTACCGCTGGGACAAATTAAAATATATATGGACTGTCTGAAATAATCATCATATCATCATCATCAATCATCGTTGAACGATCAAACACGACGTTTCGAACGTATTGGATGCGATAAACAAACAAACGAAATTGAATATTGATAATTCTTTCTGCTTAGATAGTTGTATGTATGTATTGACTATGTGCGAAGTGGGTGGTGGGGAACGGCAAATCGATCGTAGCGCACGACGTGGCAGAAATGTGCAATAATTCTGGGCTGTCATGTGTCAAATTGCTTTATTTTCATAACTTCCTTTATAATTTTAAGTAAAAACGTAAAAATTTGCGATATGGCTCATAGTACATGCTGTGTCGTAAATTGTAAAAACAATGAGAAAAACAGTTCGTGCAAGTTTTATTCGTTTCCAATAACAAAGTGGGCATTACAGCAAAGACAAAGAACATTTCTTCGAAATATCTACCTTTACTATATTTATTTTTGACAAATTGTCGAGTGCTGGGTTTTCCCCACTGCTGTTCGCTGCTTGTTTTTGATAAGCTCTCTTCTGTGTTGATGTAATGTATCAAAGCAGCAACATGCTTACACTTGCCACTTTGGTTGTAAACACAGTCGCACTTAACATTTGTAACAACACGTTCATCATTTATCTGGAATTAAAATAAACAATAAAATAATTAATATAAGTAAGCTGACATGAAGCTAACTCAAATATACTATTTCTATAACTTGATATGTAGGTAGGTATGTACTCACATTTAATGATGTTTTGTAGGGAGTTTGTGTGACAGACGTTTGTCTTATGATCAGAGCTCTTATTAAGAAGCTTTTCCCGTTCGTTCTAAGCTCTTCCACTTCTCTCACATGCTGTGCTAATACTAATTTTTTCCCTTTTTGCTCAGTTTCAGGTTGGAAATGTATTTTATGCTTAATCGATTCAAATCCCGTACGTATTATAATATCCATATTTTTCACGTGGAAGAAAATCGCTAGGTATAATATACACACTCACTTTTTACACTATTTTCTTCAATTTCGTTGAAAAACTAGTCAAAAATCAATATCACAAAAATATCTTATCATCTAGTTGACATGATTTGACAGATGACAAGTCCTGAATAGTTGTGGCCACTAGGGGCGCTGTCATCGCGCACACAACGAATACTATATATGTATGTAGGTATGTGACGATAAGACTGTTCGATAGAAAATGTTCTGTCTCAGAAGCCCCAAGTTAATGAGTAAATGACAATGAAAATTTTTCAACAATTTTATTTATTTTAATTATGAGAGCTCTTATCTAGCGGTATTTAGCTTCTTAATAGCTTCTCTGATCTTCAAGAACTTGTTAGGCGAATGAAATTAGTTGTCCGGGATTATACATTTATGTCGTATAATTACTGTACAAAGACAGCAACCATTTGTAACGAATATTATTAAAAATGTGAATTAAAGCGAAGAAAAAATAATTTTGTTGAGATTCATTTTAGTAACATTGTCCTAAAAAGAGAATATTTCAATCAACATCGTCGTAAACAATTTAATAAAACTCATTCTTACTAAGGATAAATAAATTTATAACTAGATCACGAAAATTCTGAATATTGTGATGAGACGCCGTGTTATTGAGACTCTCATTTATCAGCAGTGTGGACGGATATTAACAGCTTCTGTGGCTGAGTGTTTTTAAATGTATCGGGTTCGACTCCCAGCGAGGGCTATCTATGATATAAGTTTTGATTGAGAATTGTGGTATGGTTCTTTTGGACCTGGATAGCTACCACCATGTTACCTAAGTAAATAGCTTAGCTTAGCAAGTTAATACCTCCTCTATACCAACCTCTGTTGTTTCATTGTGCATGAAAATATATCGAACCGCCACAGACACCGAAGTCAGTTCAATATTAAATTATGTTTTCAATACAAAAAGGCTTCAAATGCGCTACCGATCACGATTAGCTGAGTTTCTGTTACCATTTGCGATACAAAATGAAATTTCTGAATTATTGTAACAGTAACAAAGGAACAAATGCGAATGAAATTTATTACAAGAAGAATCCTAAATCCATTACGAGATTACTATTATCGTGGCAATTTTCATATTTTTAATAATGCGCCCGAAGGCTTTTTAAATGAATTTTCTGGAAAACCGCTGTCAGAAAAAAGCGTCGATCAAATTAAGCTCCTCGCTTTCATAATTTGTTTGTAAATTAATCTTTTGAGCTGTGTCACGGACATTTTTCTCATTAAATTTTCAGTTACAGTGCAAGAAAAAGAATCAGATTAATGTATTGCAAATTTGTTTATGTTTATTCACACACGAGGACCTGAAATCGGACGGCGCGGGAACTTTGTCACATTACATCCGACGATGTCAGTTATACCAATTGAAATTACATAATACGCTAATAATATTATATCTTATTACATGTGTTTTATATGTAATTCCTCATTCTTAAAACTGGAAACGTTGTTGGAAATCATTGGTGGTTTCCATTAGCCCCTTACTAGCTTTCTGTTTAGGTTTTTGTGTTATTGACGCCAGTATACTAGTGTTCTATTAAATAAATCTGTGTAGGTATAATATTATATGTATGAGGCTCACGACTGATTGACATATCAGCGTAGAGCAAAATGTTGTAGCAAAAAATATGAAACATTGACCCCTGCGATAATGAATACTACCACTGTGGATATAATGTTTTACGTTATAAACATTAATTTATAAAAAGCCATTGCTTATTTGGACTTTTTTTGCTAACTCTATTAGTCCAGGGTCTTTCCTTACTGACCCTGCGTCAGAGATCCTAGTAACGTGTCTCCATCTTAGTAAATTAACCTTGACCAATGGATGCACATCCTAACTTGCGACCACTATTTAAGTAACGATATCATAATATTTCGTTTCATAAGTAATTCGTAAGATTTAACGCAAAATTGATGTCATATAACAGTATTTATTTGTTTAAAACTCGAGAGGTCATAACACTTTGAAGATTTTAACGTGATCATTTAACTGTGAGGCATCGTGTTGAAATAGCTGTTAGGTAATATGTGTTAATGTCAAACGGACCTTCAAATGCCACCTTGAACAAGGTTACTAAAACTAAAGAGGTGCTTGGTACGATCGCTCGCTCGGTAGATGTAACAAAACTTATCTATAGAATGTTATTGGCGACAAGCGCCTTTCTATGTTCGTTCGCATCTAACAACATATAAATCGACTTGCAGTTTTCGTATTTTAGAGAACACGTAGAGTATATTTCGCGGCCATTTACAAGTATAACCAGTTAGAACAAGTTATTGTAAACTCAACTAATCGGGTTCCGTACATCACATACAAAAAATATAAGCGCGATTTAACTCTGTCGCTCTTTGTCTCGGTCTGTCTCTCTGTTTGTCGAATATTGACGAAATACAATATTGGACGCACAGACGCATTCATTGGAAATTGTTGAAATAATAATAAGATTTGTCGTACTTTAAACTTAATTTCTGAACCCAAAACTGTTGATATTCTGTATCTGTATAAAAGGAATTTCATTTACAGTTTTCGGTGAAGCGTCAAAACATTTGTCTGTGACAGATAATCGAATCTCTATTCTGCTATCCAGAATATTCGTAGAATTTAATCATTTTCGAAGTCTAACAAAATTTGGTTTCTCAGCATTTATTGGAATTAAATTACGTTTCTATAATAGAATCCACTTGTTTGAAAAACGCTCAGTATTCGAGAGTTCGCTGAATTTCCAATGTTGAAGGAGATGTGCGAATGTGCACGGGCGTTCCATTTTAAGAGCCCTCGAATAAAAACGCTGAGGTTATGAGAGCTGCTTTCCCTCAGAGGTTGGCTGGGAAAGGTACTCGCAGAGATTTTCGGTGGAGATATTTGGCAGGCATTGTGCGATTCTCATGAAACGACGTGTAATCTAGATCGCTTGAGGCTCCTTGATGTAAATCTTCTGGAAACAATCTCTTTGTGAATTGAAATGTAAATAAAGGCTCAATATGTCGTTTTCATACGGATTTATATGCTGGTTTTTATGCATATAATAATATAATTTCACTTTGAGTATTTTAATGTTTACCAGTTCATTGGTACGTATATTAATTTTTATATGTTATATGATATTTTTTCCTTCATCATCTTCATCTAACCTGATGGTAAGTGACCTATAAGGCCGTTGATGGTAATAGTGCGCCCCCAGAGGCCTCCATCTAACGAGGCGCTGTCTCTGCTACTTGTCATATCGGAACGCATCAGTGATATAAACTCTGCTGTTTGGCGGTAGACCTAGGTAACATAGCCTCTTAAGGTGTCTCCAAACTGTTAATAATATGTTGCTAGGTGCAGTACGATGTAATGCAGGGGCAATCAACGCACCAACTCTCTTTCATATTCAGGATGGTCTTAGTAAACATTACACGTCGCACAGTGAGACGTCACGGTGACAATCTACGTACTATGACGTGGCAAGTTAACATAAATAACTGACTTGAACTTAGTCAAGAATGCCTGCCACATGGTATCTCGGAAGCAGTTCTAACGACTTATTATACGGAATTGTGAGATTTTAGGATTAGGAATCAATTGTTCAATGCCGTGTTTTCGGGACGTTTTTGGACAATGGGTTTGCAAGATATCTTGTCTATTGGAAAGTTATGACAAAGCCCAATTAAAGTTACCTTTGTTTGTGTAAATATTATAGACTCATTTTCTGTCTTGTTCGCTCTTTGACTTAAATAAATCAGTTTGTCTCACCACTCCTGAAGGTAGGTCTTTCCTAACGGACGCTACTCCTAGTCCTCCATTCCTCTCATCCACTCGCTCCCCGAAAACTTATTCAGACTGTCAGATCACCGGATTGGAAGCTCTCACCCTGCATCTGAGCCAAGGTCTCCACTCGAGATCCTTTCTGCTCCACCACCCGCCTGCTCCTAGACATATAACGAGTAGCTTACTGGTTCGAGTTGCTGTATCACGCACCATATTCATAGTATATACTTCTCCATCGTGCGATTTTAAAGGGACGTTTTAGGAGTAGGTACGAGTAGACGACGAAAAGGAATTTTAAAGCTCCAACGCAAGCGTAATTTTCTCAAATGTGTAACTCATGTCATGCATGACACTCATTAATAAAACTAAATATTGCATACTGGGTGAGATATAGCAGGTATTTGCAATTAAATAAATTATGATTGCCAGCAGTCTATGGCTGAGAATGACCTCAGTCAATCAAATTTGATGTCCGTTTAAACTAAAGTATGCTATACAGTCGCATATTCTCACTTCATTAGTATAGTGTACGCATTCCTACATGGACCATGAAACCGGTTTCGAAACCCACAGCAGGGACAATTGGCCGGCGAGCCGCGGTCGGACTTGCAATGATATTTGCATGCAACGCTACGCTTTTGTTACCTACCGACTACCACCGAGCCAATTAATCCTTAATGGATAGACCTGGTTAGTAGTAGACTGTCGGTAGGCGTTCCTAAGAGCTAAGGTTGTTTAGGTTTTGAGACAACAATCTTGTTTTGTACCTCATCATTATCTCAATTAGCTGTCAAACATATAAAACAAAACGAAATAGAGTACCAACTTAGTAAATACAAACGATTTTTTTTTTAAATCTTAAAGGGTTTTCTGGAGTTACACTTGTATGAAAGTGATAATATATTTTATTAATGTGAAAATTCTAAATCCAAGAACGTGAGTGTCATTATTGATATGTTTCGTTTATTTTTACAGTCCTAGTAGAAAGAAAAACAAGAAAAACAATTCAGTGAGGTGCATTTGATTAGAATGAACTTAAACCAGTCATGATATTGAAAGTAATATACTTAAACTCGGAATAGGAATTTCAATTCAATTCTACAGTTCCAAAGCAGCAATGCCGATCGCAGTCCTTCATCCGCCGACATTGTATGATGGCGGATAATTAAGAGTTTGATTAATTAAATTGTATCGACCGAGCCTGGTCTACATTCCATTTCAACTTCGTAGATTAATTACTGTTACAATGGCGTGCTACCTCGGCCTTCAAACTTCCAATTTTGATTTCACACAAACATTCTCACATAGATTATAAAAATAAGTTTTAGCGTGAATGTTTGAGACGTAGAAGGTTTATATGCCTCCACGAAAGAAGTTTTGAAAGAGCTTTCATTTTTGTTTGAATTACGGCTGTGCCTTATTTGTTTGTGATTTGTTTGTTGTTCTTGAATTTATTTTTTGTTCCGGATTGTATAACAACATACTAATAACCAAAAAACCGTCAAGTGCGAGTGGGATACATAATATACAAATTACAGTACAATACTACAATAATAAGATCTCCACGGGAAGGAATGGTTCGATCCAGTTATACGTTAGTGAATAATAATAACCCATGTTCTTGACTGGATTTACTATGCAGTTTTCATTAAGTAAATTTACACAACACACTGAGTGGTAAGCACCGTCTCAAACACACCACAACACTGCGAAGCAAATTATACGAGTACTAGCTAGTAGGCTAGGTGTTTGTGTAAAACACACCTCGTGGTACCTACTCCATTCGCTTGATATTGAATACTTTACACCATTTTTCTGAAACCAAATTGACGATATACGAGTAACGTAAATACACTTCAATCAGAAAAATCTAAACACCTTGCAAGTTTATGGACTATCAGATTTTTCTGCTTATTTCTATTTCTATTATTCTGTTCTGTTCTATATTTCTGATTATACACATTTTTGTGTATATTTAGGAATACACAAGTATGTCAAATGTCGTTTAATAGTGAATAATATGAGGTTTTCAAATTCTAATGTTAATGTTTTAAATTCAAATTAAATTTTCATAAGTTTTTTATGATAATCCTTACAAAACATAAACTTGTAA
Organism: Carcina quercana; assembly: GCA_910589575.2. Classification (NCBI taxonomy): domain Eukaryota; kingdom Metazoa; phylum Arthropoda; class Insecta; order Lepidoptera; family Depressariidae; genus Carcina; species Carcina quercana. The sequence goes on from OU342429.1 coordinate 9,559,545, forward strand.
GATGTTTAGATTTTTCTGATGATAAGTATATATTACAGGGAGAAAGAATAATATACTGCTCATTGACCAATGTGTTTCTCCAAGGTCCCGAAGAATTCTAATATTTGTAGGTTGTGGTATTTTTGAATAATTTCATTCTTAGGCTCGCATTTTTCCACCATTTCACCGAATGTGACGTGAAAGTGACGATGCGGTCGAGGTTGACTTTCCTAAAAGAAATCTAACCGTTCCGGCCTTGCAGAGTGCATTCCACTCTTTATGAATAATTATAATAAGAATATCAATTCCATAATGGGATAATTCATCTGGTTTACTTGCTGTAGAAGGGAGAGGGGAAAATCAGGTCGAAATTTAAAAAAATTCAAATGCTGTTTTTAAAGTAAATTTCTTACAAATACTTTTTGACGACAATTAATATACTATGAATCTAACACTCATTCAGAAAACCGTTATGTAGGGCGAAGGGAAGCTGTAGGGGAAAGGTCGAAACATCTCTACAGTAGTCTTAATATGCGGTTACATTAACAATTAAAAAAAAGCAATGCGATTCCAGTTAATTCCTGTTTGTAAACCAATATTTGTGATTCAATAGATGAACAGGTGGCAAATGCAACAAGTTTGCGTAATTGAAATTATGTAAATAATGTAGACAGGTTATTATTATGCAAGCGTAACGCATAAATATTTACGATCACTGGATGCAATCATTAGATACTTGCATAAATGATTTGTGACGTGCGCGGCAATGTGAACCAGAATTACAGTATATCATAATCTCTAAAAAACTACATAGCGACAAGTATACAATATATAGTAGTAATATAGTAGTACAATGTGTTCAAAAAGAACTGGAAACCGACTTCAATTGCCCTAAAAGTCTACTTTTGCTAAGGCAAATTTAAGATTTATATCGTTTTCTCATAGATGCCGTTGTCAGAACTGGACCAAATTGAAATGGGGCCACACGGGTAGCACTACATTTCAAATAAAAAAGAATCATCCATATCAGTTCACCCAGTCAAAAGTTCTGAAGTAACAAACATAAAAAAGAAGAAAAAAAGAAGAAGAAAATTGATAACCTCCTCCTGCATATACGAGGAACATGATGATAACATCCGTTTTCAAGGTTCTCACGTCTCAAAGATCACCGCTATAGATTTCCGATTAAGTGAATTTCTTTAATAATTACGCTTGGCAGACGGGTTGGGGTTCGCTAAAGAGGTTTTTTGTAGATAGGCCCTTCAAACTTTTCTTAGTGGGCGAGCATTACGCTACCAGTTAGGAAGAAATTGGGTCATATTTCAAAGCTAGGACTATAAGTCCAGTTGTATGTAAATATGAATATCTTTTATCTATCAATTTTGGTAACGCCTTATTTTAATTTGAAGGCCAATAATTAATCTTTATAGAGGTATGTACGCAACATATCTAATCGACTCGTGGTTCTCGTGACTTGTATGACAATAATTATTTTCCTCATGGTATCGAATTAAAATTGCAACAACAATGATTAAATTTAGTCACAAGTGAAATATGAATCGACGGAACACAAAAATTGAAACAATATCGTCTAATAGTGACGATCGTGTGCCAGCTGAGCGCGGCATTTTTTTAAATTAAAGCTTTTATTACGTAACTTATCATTGTTCTACCGGAAAAAGTCAGCGTTTATAAAATTTTAATTACTACAAGTAAATAAAAACTCAACATTTATTGTTATTGACAATACGCGTTTTAATATTTTAACGGTTGGTCGTTATCGTGTCTCTAAAGTCATGTTCAAAATGTATGTCCTTGCTAATTATATTATTTACAAATATTTTAAAAAGTCATGACCATCCACTCTTCTTCACTGTTGGGAAGTTCCAACTAGTAAAGGACTATTGGGACTCATGCAAACTGGAAGTATAAGATTTAGACCATCGGACCGTAGTCCATTATTCTATGGTGGGTACACACTGGCCAATCATTTGTTACTAATTACGGTTATTTTGCTCCTTCTGTTGCAAATTTTGGATTACATTTTTCTACCTATTTTATCTAGCTCGCAATTTAAATGTACCGTTGTTTTGCCAGAGATTTGTTATTGTTAAAAGTTACACTATAAAACAGACTTGCTTACGAAAACACAGATCAACAAAAAAGGGCCTTTAAGAAAGTTTACTTATAAAACGTGTTTCTCCAAACATGAAAGTCTCGGTCGTGAGTGGTTTTTCAACATAACATATCACAACACATAAATGTAAACAAACGCATACTATGCCTTGTTCGTAATATAGTATCGGTGCTAGTGTGAATCGGTACTATCGAGAAACTGTTTATCGAGCCGGAACGCGCCGCCCCGCGCCGCCGGCCGCTTTCACGACAGACGTGCGCGCGCGCTGGTAAATGTGACGCAGCGTGACGTCACGACACGTTTCACTACCTCTACAACTGCATAGTTGGCTGGATAGTTCGTGTGTATGATAGATTTTAGGACAGAAGAGAAAAAGTCGGTGTCTATATTATTGTATACTACTTTACTACTATTTCATAGATACTGGCAAGTACATAACTTTATATAAGGAGATGGTATATCTGACTCGCCAGTAATGGCCAAAGTTTCCTGCAGGATGTATAATGCATATTCCATTGTTTTGAATTGATTCGATTTTAGAACTGTTGTTGCATTAGATTAAGACATTCGATCACAAACTATATAGGAGTCACATTCGATTAATATCTTTTGTCCGCGATTTCGTCTGCGTTTACTTCAGAGACTATCCCACGGGAAACTTTTATTGGAATATAATAGTAGTAGTTCACACATGCTAAATGACATCTCAATTGAGTGTGACTTAGAGGTGAGAAGGGGTAACGAATAAACTCACTTTCGCGTTATAGAATAGTGTGATAGAATGTGTCCTATAACATAAATTAGAGTGTTATTTAAATAACATAGTCATGGACGATGTAGTTAGTTGTGTAGTTGCTGCCCCTTCTGTCTACGTCTCCGATCCGAAATGAACAGCGCCCACTATGTCGCCTCCATTATACAACCACAAGCTCATGTCTGGAATGTCAAACTTTGGAACTCTGGTAATGACAGTTGATGCCGGCCTTCTTTGTGCCTCGGAACATGCTTCGAGACCGACCCAAGTTTTGAAACCTGTCACATAAAGTTTGTATTGAACGTGTCAAAACTTGGCAGAGGACAATACCCGAATAATATCTGTAACAGCGGATCTCGAGTATAATACAGCTTGACATAGTGACGTCACTTCATAAAACGGTTCAGTAGGTAGATCGATTTTAGAGCTCAGAGGAATTTCATAGAACCAGAAAAATTAGCAGATATAATCTAGGAATACATTTGTAGGTTTCAGATTAATCTACTTAAAATTTAAAACGCATGTTTTCCCACCATTGTAAACTGCTTGCACTTATATGAAATAGTTCTTTGTACATCTTTATAATTACATGGTTATGATATTATAATTGAAAAATATGTAAAAAATGAAGTTCATTGTGATAAACAATCTGACTTGGTGGTAAGTGACGATGAAGTCGACGATGCTTATGTGTACGTCCAGATATTTGTTTTTAAGTCATCCAAATTTCAAAATACACGAAAAGTTTTCCTAATCTTAACTGCTGGCTAGTGTGAGCTTTTGATCTTCAGGTGTAAACCGACCTTATATCACGACACGGGGAACTTTATAAGTTTTATTATGCTATTATTTGTTTATCTCTAATAATTTATTTTAATCCAATACCTAGTCTATAAGTTCTGTTCGAATTGAGTTGTTTAGTGTAGTTTAGTTTATTGTACCGAATATTGTTTAATCCCGTCTACCTGGACTATTCCAGTTCTTCCAGTTACTTGAACTAACCTACTTTTCTTTTTGTTGCAGATGTGACGGTAGTGCGAAAATGTTGTAGACTAAATCAATCAATGTGTCAGTATAAAGCCACGAAGTATGGCAAGCACTAATGTCAGTGGGACTATCGACGAACTCTTGTAGATAACGTTTCGCAACGCAAGGACCGCATCAATGATTCGGTGAAATTTATTCAAATAAAATGTGTCGTCGACGTTGGAGGTTCGTAACGATCGCGGCGTTCCTGCTCTTCATCATACGGGACACGCAATGTCAAGGTAAGGGAGCTTTGCAATCTTTACACGTTCTTTGTTTTAGCGCTTTTACTTTCTTCAAGGACATTTTTTGCTATATGCTATTGTAATGCTCTAGCACGAAATAGTAGGACTCTAAGAGGGCAACTAAAAGGGGCTAAGGGGCAGTTTGAATACTTATGAATGATTTTATTTTATTACTCGAATGTTCGGGTAGCTTTCATATAACATTATTAGGCATCCACATAAGGAAAATTATCTACTACTCTTTTGTCTTCGTAATTGCAAAAAATGACAATTTGGATGTTATTCAGCTATAACACCTTATTAAAAGACCGTTAGACATTAAAAGAAGAAGAAGATTTATAGCAACCACATTAAATATATGTAGTTATTTAGTATGATATACCGTGAATTGCATCAAAGCTGGTTTGTGGCCGCAAACTGATAATTGAAGTTATTTAGATAGGATTTAATCCTTTCAAAACAAGATGAACATAAGGTAGTACGATTTTCTATTGTCAGTACTACTCTTATAGGTTCTGAGATTCGAATATCTATTACGGTTTTTACGTCGTTTAAAGTTTACCTGTCAATTGGAAGTACTGTAAAATAATGATAACAATCGAAGTTGTTGTTATGGTTGAAAATGCCAAAAATGAGGTGTAACGAAATTACGCAACATGGCTAAACCTCACAGGTGTATACCTACTTTAACATGAGACCATTCCGTAAGTTTTCATACTGTTGTTCTTCGGTAATAGATGGAGCAGATACGCTACGAAAGCTACGAAAATCCTTTTCCGCTTAAATGCCAGGTACTTAGATGCGAATGCTATTTGCAGCAATTGAAGCTTCGCAAATCAATTAATTAACGTATGAACTGATCCCAACATGTATTCATCTAGCGCTGTATAATGAACGATGGCTTTCGTCGCTCAGCGCTATTAAGATGTGCTTTAGCAGTCGTACCATGATAGAGTCAATCTTAAGACATACAGATCATTACCCGACTATGGCTGAGCCAAAAGAAGGTTTGTTATCTGTACCTCTTGTCTCCTACACCACTCGTTATATTTTGTCAAATGAGATATCATTAGAATCGTCGTGCTCCTTCGCGGCATAGAAGTTATATGACGTCTCCAAAAATTCAACATACATTCATAGCATTGATATAATTGTGAGCTTTTTATTGTAATGGAACAGAGATCAATTTGACGATGTAGCTATAGCTACCTACTAAGGATGGATTTTTAGAAATTGCATCGATGATGGGATGAAAAGAAAAACTTGCGCTAGAAATTAAAAATTTGAAACTTCGTTTATTCTTTGTCGATGTAGACTTAAGGGTAATATTAATTAAGAATATTTTAGGTAGGCAGTGCCGTGGGCGACCTATTAGTAGCACAATATTGTGTTTAACTTGTCCACGAAGACGGATCTATAGTAACTTTTTAACGTTATGTTTAATACTGAATAAAACAAGAGAAACAGGATAGGAAAATGTACCCTAAACACTGAAGGTAAGTGAGGTTATTGTGGCAGAAGGCGAAATAATGACATTACCTGGAACTAAATGTCACATTAATTATATTACCCTAGACGTTAATAAATGGCACAGCAACGAGATCCTTCGCTGGTGAATTTTCAGTACAATCTAGACTGACACATGTAGACACTTAATTCGTAGAGGCAACGTTAAGTAAGTTCATGCTTCTAACGTTTCTGGCTAGAAGACTAATTCGAAACGCTCGCGACATTCACGCTTCGAAAGCTATCGTTTCGCTATTCAGTCAAGTATTTTCTTCCACTTTACGCATCGTCCGTCGGTATCGATCCGATGCAGCTGTATGACTCTTTGCGGTGCGCCGACGTAATTACGACATTCCGACATGACTGGGATAGATCCACGACGGTCTATTAACGTATGACGACATGTCGCTTCTAATAAAAATGATGAACGGGCACTTACAGCTGAACTGTTTTGTCATTTTATGTGAAAAAAGTTATATTTTGAGAGAGCAACGTAAAACGGTCTGAGTATCATAGTATGAACGCAGCTTCAAGGATTTCATGAATCAACCAACATACTTATAAAGTAATAACAAATTAGAATTTGCTCGCGTCTTCGTCTACGTGGGCTTCAGAAATTATACTCAAAAGGATAAAAAGAAGCCCAAAAATCCACGTCAATTCGGTTTTCCATTGCTGTGTGACAGAAAGACAAACAAGTATTAAGTATAGGGATGATGCTATTGACAATTTTTACAGTCAATTTTTTTAACATTTCGGCCTTATGTTTACTTACTCCTATGGCTCAGTGACCCAAAGTGGATCTTGGGCTCCGTTCATGTAAATACTTTTTAGGGTCGACTATATTAGGGAAGGTATTCCCCTTAATTTATATAAAACACTGAGAGCCTCTAGTTTAAATATAAATTAAAGAAAAACACTCTCGCAGGTCCAGATTTACAATAAGATCATATAAAAACCCGTGGGTTTCGATGACAACTTAAGGAACATTCTAGGTGACAGATAGGTTTCATCTGTGTTAATGATTTTTGTTACTATTTTTATTTATTTTGTTAAAAATACAAATACATGTCATTTTGCTAGTAGGTCATAATACAATTATGAATGCAAAATTGTGTTTGTTATTCTTCTGTAAGTTTATTCTTCTATTGCAGAAGTGTAGAAAGAGATCGACGATATCGATGTTTACATACAGAACGGCTTGCGAGTGCAATACGTCACTTGACACCGCGGGAAATAGTTATTAGTTAATAAATACTACATACATAATCTACGTGACGGGTTACGTATGACCTCTGCTACAACAATCATACAAATTGTCTAACATCGATCGGAGGCTCTCTGTTGCATCACCATAAAGAATCGGCACACATCTTTACATCTTAAAATATAATGTTTTTCTTACATTACAGTTGCTAATTTTAGCCAGACGCGAATAAAATTATCCACGCGAATATAAACTTCAGACTGTGTGCGTATACATTAAATTGACTGAGAGCATATTACCGAAGCTAGATTTGATAAATCATAGTTAGTAAATGATAGTTGATTGTAGGGCGGGCGATCGTTAGACAATGTTAGGCAGGCACAGGAGTCGCCGTCGCCGCCCGCGCCCGCCCACGTGCGCGCCTCACTGGCGGCCTCTCTGTGTATTATTCAACAGCTTAGACGCCAGCGACTTGCGTTTACCTTCCCTGTATTCAACTAATTAAACTAAACGCCAAACTTTGTACACACACTAAAAGTAATGAAACAGTCACCCACAGACTTTATAACAACGCCAAATTTTAATTAAATCCTACATCCAACGCGGCGGTGTATAAAAAAGTTGTATAATTAATATTAGGGGTGTGTCAGATGCCGCAAATCGCAGGTAATTAGGCTGTGTCGGCTGTAGGGTGTAGGCTCAGCCTGCGCGTAATGTGTGCGGCAAGGCTTAAAAGCTCTTTGTAATATACAGAGGTGCTTCAAAGCTACGTTTAGCGTTATTTTTTGGCAAAACTCTGGTATTAGGCCTGGCCTCCTTTAAATTCGCTTATTTTCCTCGAGGAATAACAGTGTCTTATACCACCTTAATTTAGTTAAACGAAATGTCAAATATCTTGGGTCTTCTTTGTGAGTTGCACTTGGAATATGTTTCGTAAGTATATTTGAGATCCAGAGTATATAATGTTCGTACACTTGAAATTAATTATTTTTTTGAATTAGGTGACGTTTTGTGAAGAAGAAAAGCATAAATTTCACTCTTTTACACCCAAGAATTCATTTAACATTATTTAACTATCGAACTTTAGAAGTAACTCACTCCTCCCATTAGGATAGGCACAGATCGCGAAGCGTTAAATGGCTCTCAGAAGTCCATTCTCGACGTAATGGATGAGTAGCATTGTCATACGAGTGTGCCTTTTAAGGCTTTTAAGGGTAAGGGGAGATGTAGTTCTACTCGTACTCTTTTCTCTATCATTATCATTGAGTTCATGTAAGCCTCAGTAAGTGAAATGATGAATAAATACATATAAGTAATTGGAATGACACTAGAAACATACTAACCAGTATCATCTACTATGACTAGCCACTTAAGTCTTTGTTTATTTTAACATCAGATAATTTTTTAAGTTCGTAATTATTGTCTAAATCAATGCTTTCGTTTTAATAATAAAATTCCTAGAGGCATTTCAAGTTTTTCTGAAAGTAAATTAAAAAACTGTTACAGATAAGCATTTGTGACAAGGAGGCTTGGGTGTTGTCTATGAGACTCGAATGCGAATATCTGTTTCTTTCGAACCTTCTCATCCACAGAACGTTTATTCGAAAGAGATAGATACATATGTAGTTCCATTGACGTAATATTAGGCTTGTAACCATGAAGCTATAAAGATTTTACTATGCCGCTCGGGTGATACATTTTTAAACTTCTATATTTGTAAGAAAACTTTGCATAAAAAAAAGATTCCAATTTAGATCACAGAACTACGCTCCGTATAGATACGATCACTTTGAGTCCATTAGAGATTTCAGATAAATAGGTGGGATAAAAGTACGTAGCAATGTCCATCTTCACGTAATAGGCTTCGTGTGAGGTTAATTTTATCACGATCACGATCCAGGTGTTACAAAACTCTTTTTCACATTTTAAATATTACTGTGCTTGAGATCGACTTGATTTTAAGCTTGGTCTATTAATACGACCGCTAGTATTACAAAGCTATGAGGAACTCAAGCTGAAATCATAATCACATCACAGGGGACGAGGAACTTTGAAGTGTACACCGACGAACGCCCACGTTTACCGACCAATATTTATGCAAAGCTCCGTACAGCTTATATCTAATAGGAGGCGGGGTCGTGTCCTGACCTGATCCTCTTCCAGCCGTAATTAGAGTGGACCCTCACGTTCGCCTCCGCAAACGTTTGAATAAGACATACCCGTGCGCCCCGGACGGACCCGTTATAGTTTTATGTCCATACCAACACCGTGTAAACACACCTTCACAAACATTATTAAAGCACCTCGTTGCAGTTTACTACTTTTCGCTGGCGATAAAACCGTATGAATGGCTTTGTGTTGAGTTCCGTTTTAAGCTGTCACTAACTTTGCGTTGTGCGCCATTTTAAGGTCGCACGAAAATTGTATCGTGACGTTCTTTGTGCCAAATTTATTTTAAAACGAGCCTAATTAGAATGGAAAAAAATACTCTCATATAATCACTCTTGTGTCTGTCTGTCTCATCTTTCTTTTCAGGAAATATCAAGGACATGAAAATTTAAATACTTGTAAATAATGCGTATCAACCTTTATTCCAAGTTAAATGATTAACTAGAATGTGAAATGGATGATCGACTTTTTAAACTGCGATAACTTGGTCACACAGTCTATAACTAGCATAGTTTTTAAAAAAAAATCAACAATGGATCCCTCGTTTCGCGAAGTCGGCTCCTACCTGGGTTGTTGATGTATATTTTTCTTGCTTATTGTAAAAAGTAATTAATTTTTTTGAAACCAAAGATTGTCTGGAACAGATAGCTGTAAGCGATAAGACCGCCTTTTGTACAATTTTAAAAAAAATTTATGTTCTATTTTAAGTTTTTTATTGGTGTACAATAAAGCTATATTGAATTGAATAATATATCATATCTAATATACCGATCAAGGTATAATCCACGTAAGATCAAGAACGAAACGAAAGAAGAACGTTTGTTCGTAAGATTTTTCGTTCGTTCGTTCGAATATTTTCATGAACAAAATAATTATCGCGTTTAAAAAGAAATAATAACCGGCTTCAATTGCCTTAAAAATGTTCACCCTTAGAGGTAGAATGATCTGGGTACATATTTGGTTTTGTTAATTTTCTCAAAAATTGTTCCCTCTGAAATGTTTTCTACCAGACAAAAAAAGAATCATCAAAATAGGTTCATAATTGGCGGAGTTATAGCGTAATTTTAAAAAAAATACAATCGAATTGAGAACCTCATCCTTTTTTTAAGTCGGTTAAAAAGAAACTAGATTATACGACTATAGACGATAGCAAAGTAATTCTAACTTGAGTGCATTAGAAATTTTACAGTGTTTTACAGTTACAAAATTTTCGCAGTGAGTACGTTTTGTTTTGTAGACGGTCAAAACAAACCTTAGTTTTTTACATATTTAGATTCCGCTTTTTTGCGTGAACGACACGGCTTTATAGAAAAACTAGATAACTTCAGGGATTATGGACGTCTGTACTACTTTATATCCAAGCTTTTCAGTTTATTCTGTAAAATGAGAAATCAATTATAAACGGCTTAAACTTACGAGTACTTCGATTAGTTTTATTTTGGAACAAATTTTGGAATTCGTAATTAGGTTCAAATAAAAAACAACTAATATCATTTTCTAATTAAGATCTTAGAGAATCATCAATCTAAAAAGATTTTATTGTGCGCTATCATTTTTTAAATTTTCATGTTAGATAATATAAAATAAATTTAGAATCTTTAGTCTATTTACGAGAAAATTTGATCCTTTAGTACGTATCATTTTTATTCGGAGAAGAAGGTTTTACGATGAGATGGGCTGTGATCTCGTTGATATTCCCAAGATCAATTACAGCCGCGGGCGATCGCATTGACACCACGGGCGGACTGACGCCCAGTCCAGCCGCCCAGGGGAAATCTAGCAGGTCACGATCTGACGGGAAAGTTAATCAAGAAAAATCTAATAATATGTATGTATCACGCACGATATAGGCTATCAGACTATTCCCCTTGGTGTAGTTATATGTACGCTACAGTTACTGCTATCTAGCGGTTACTATCTAGACATATTTTTCTATTCTAAATGGTTGCCATTTAATATAACCTACTACAAGGTATAGATAGTGTATATTATCATCTTCGACGAACGAAAGTCACCGACATAGCTCGACGAGACAGTGAGCTGAAGTGGCAATGGGCAGGCCACATCGCTCGAAGAACCGATAACCGGTGGGGAGTAAAGGTTCTCGAGTGGCGACCACGTACCGGGAAACGTCTCCCGGGCCGTCCTCCTACTAGATAGACCGACGTCGCTGGCGTACCATGAAGGAGGCCTATGTCCAGCAGTAGACGTTTCCCGGCTGATGATGATATTATCATCAACTGGGAAGATCGGTTGAACTCTTTGTTGAAGTTGGACCTACCTACTTGAACGTGTAAAACTAGATAGTTTACCTACTTTGTCAGTTTGTACTTACATGATATGGTATACATACATACGCTTACAGTTGATACGAGCTCATATGTAAGGAGTAGAACCAATTTTCTGAGGAAACAAAAATGGTTGCACCTGATAGCAAACCCGTGTTTAAAAATGAAACAGCGTTTTTCTTATTTAAAACGTCGTATGCAAAGAACGAAACCTATTATTCATGACAAAACCGTCTGAACGCAAATTTCCTCACAAAGAAAATGAAACGTGCAGGTTCTACGACGGAGGGCTCTTTTACTTTCGAAGTACGCCGATAGTTCATCGAATAATAATATTGCCTGGACAAAAAGAAATACATCGTATTTTCCCACTCAGACGCGGTTGTATGTTCTACAAATTCATAAGCATTATTCATTGTCTTTTTACACGCTTTAGATTAGTTTTACTTGTATGTAACTATCTAACTGTGTATATAAACAAACCTAGCAAGTGAATTTAAAGGTACTTCTAAACATCTAAGCGATTTGAAACTTTGCAATTATATGTAATTCGGATGACAATACAATAATTTGGAACCATTGAGCTGATCTGACCCGAGAATCAAGAGTTGAATAGATAAATTCTACCCCGGGCAACTCGTTTTTGTTGTTGAAATTAGAACGCTTGTCTTCTGTTTAAAATCCAGACTCCGACCATAGTTTGATTGACAGTTTTTGGGACGACGTCGTTGTCGCTCGTGTATGTCAAAAGAGGAAAAAATAACCTACAAATTTACAAGTGACATATTTATTGATAAAATAAATGTTTGTTTAAAACAAACTAGGCAAAAACTAGAACCGCTTAAAGTACACCAAGCGCTTGACAAAACAACACAGCAAACTAGTGTTACGGGAACGTCACTGAAACTGCCACGTAGTACATAATAATATAGTTGATATATAGTCCTCCATCTCTACAATAAAGTCTGTGTGTTGTTTTAGGATTAAAAAGCTTTTTAGTACCACACTCGCAAAGCTTGGTTTAGTTTTTTAAACTATAATTATTCTTTGTCACTTTGTACGACTGAGACTTTAATCTAGACTCGCCATATAATTTTGACTTTGGGAAACTTTAAAATATGACTCAGCAATTTAAAAAAAAAAAAATTATAAACATTTCTACTGCACGTCTCAGTATCGCAGATTAAAGTTACTTTCTCATTCTCTTCTCTCTGATTCTCAGAACCAATTATTGAGGAAACATCTTAATGAGATTCAAAGAAACGCTTCGTTGTTTGTTTACATTTGAAGAATTTCATTTGAACGGACTGTAATTAGAATTTTACACTTGAGTTGTGATAGTGTGTATTTTATTCAGTGTATACGTAATACAAAAAATGCATAATTTTACATGAAAATTATAGCACGCTCTAATTGCCCGCACGTTAATTTTATGCAACAAATTGTAATACTTAGAAATGCTTTGGTAATTTACGGGGAGTTTGATACCGTTGATGTTTGTAAATAATATGTTTATCTTAATAATTAAGTATGGTAAAGTGGTAATAAAGAGAGTAATTTCTTTATATGGTAATGTTATAATATCAAGCAAATAAATAGGTTTACTACAATAATCAACTTTGAATGTTTCATAGTATTTGATGTTTTAATTTCGAAGATTCAACTGAAAATTGCATTTTGTATGCTTTACAAGATTTTCTCTTTTTTTCAGATGAGAACGACTACTTCTACTCGCAACCAGTAGAAAGTAGTTTTGCACAAGTCCAGCCCCCACTCTATCGAAACAGTCGGCCTCCGACGTTCTTCGATCATGGAGATAACTTCAGAGTAGTTCCACCTTCGCAGCAACCGTTGTTCAATGAAGGCAATGTGAGGTTTCCAAGCCCAAACTACAATCAAAATCCAACACCCTTCCAGCTACCTACAGGAAGGAGTCAATCTGGAACGCAATATTATGTTAATCAACCTGACTTCGGTCCCTCACAGCGGCAGAGGTTCAGGCCAGCTTTACCTTACAACTTCCAAATGATTCATCCAGCGTCAACAAAAAGGCCCGACGTGCCGCAAATACATTCAGTTGCATACCAAAATGATCCCTCAAAGCCGGAGACGTTTTTAGGACAAATCACTTTAAACAATCCTGACATTGATTACCTACAAAATAATAGATTTAAGAATATACCGTTTGATGGCAACAGCTTAAAAAGCAACGGCCAGAGTGGTCATATTGTGCGTGATGAGGATATCGATAACGATAATCATGATCTGTTCGACCAACCAAGAGTTACCACATACAATCCTAGTAAACATATTGTTAAACAAAGACTGAATATTAGACCGAGTAGTTCTCATTTTCCTCAATATGACACTTCAACGTTAGATGACAAAATAAATACTCCAAACAAAATATCTGGCGGTGACAACTTAAAAATACCAAAGTACAATCAGAGCTCTGAGAATAAAGCACTTTTAGAAATAGAGCCTTTACTTGAAGATGAAATAAGTGACTTAAGCTATAGAGAATTAATGAAAAACAGTCAAGGATCACTAGATGTAGAAGTTATCAAATCTAACAATAGTTCTGGTAATGAATCAGCAGATGATAATGAACCTGGCGCGAGTTCAATGAATGCAGATAATATGCCAAAGAATGCTACAGCTAATACATTAAACAAGTTGGCAGAGCCTACAACTACAACTAGTAAAACAGTTTCTGACGAAGATCATACTGAACACGATGACAACCATAGCGGTGAATTTGAAGATGAAGGGGAGTACGCAGATTATTATGACGACCATGAAAATGTAGAAGATCATACTACTACAGGGACTGACTCCGATGAGCGCTCGACAGACATATATGACGAATACGATACTACTGACGAACCAGAGAGTGCAACGGAAAACGTGAAACATGATGAAAAAGATACAATGAACGTAACAGAAGCATTTGATGTGTTAGAAATGAAACCCAACAGTACAATGGTAAAAGACGATAACTTCAAACAATTTGTAGATACTATGGCGATAGATCATACAGATCAACTTTCCAAAAACGAGACAGCTGCGTTAGGTAGTACAAATGCTTCGATATCAAGTGACGAAGAGCCTACAATAGATACACCATCCTTAGATTTGGCCTCTATTGTAGGTCAAGAAGTGGTATCTGTTGTAACGACCAAAAGTGTAGTGAATGGAACCATTTCTATTCCTGACGTGACTTTTGCACCAAGTACGACAAAATTAGGAATTTTACATGATTCATCAACGGAAAACACCAACGAAAACGATACTTCTGCACAAGTAACTACTGAAAATTGGATTGTAGTTGCTTCAGTCCAAACAAGCCGCAGCGTATCAGGTGCTCGCTTTTTACCGTTTCCCACAGTGGAACAAGAAGAAAAGAAGCAAGTGATTACTGACGAAGAGGAAGAAGAGGAAGAAGAAGAGGAGGACCACGAGACTGTTACTAAGGATCCCATGCTTCAAGCAAATGTTTTTAATAATAGTTCTTCATCAACTGAAAACATAAACGATAAATTAGACAGTATTCAGTCTGAGCTATCGAGTGCTGTGTTATCCGGATCCTTAAGTAACGAAAACAAAAATATTGAACTTATTACAGAGTCAACCACAGAACAAACGACTGTTCCGCCGACTACTACTCCCATGTCACTTAACGTTTTTACTTTAAAGAGTACTCTGTCTCCACAAGAAACTGAAAGATCTTCACCAGGTCCGTTGCCTGTTTTGATAAAGAAATTTACTCATAGGATCACAACATCTACCACGCCGAAACCTCGAAAAAAACCTACCTTAGTTACTGTTATGGACGATATACCACAAGGGTTGTTGCCTCCTGGTTTTAAATCAAGATTATCATATAAAGACAAACGAACGTCAACTACCACTACATCAACTACAACACCTATACCTGCAAGTAGCGAAGAATCAGCTATTAACGGAACTCAGGGTAGATCGTCTGGAATAAATTCCAAAAATCGAGTTATACTTCTTGATGACAAATCTTTACTCCCTAAAGAGTATAAGCCGAAAGAAAAATCCCAAGAAGATGTTGTCAAGAAATCCCAAAAAGACGACATTAATAAATTTCTGCCACCAGGTTACAAACCACCTTCAGGTGAAGCTAAGTTGATTGCTAAAACAGATATTATTGACAAAGTTCCAAAAGTCGATATAACAGCTTTCTTGCCTAAAGGTTTCAACCTTAATGCGACTACCACCGAAAAACCAAAAGGATTACTAGACCTACCAATAAAGATTGCACCCGTGGACATAACAGCATTTTTGCCTCCTGGATTCAAACTTAACAGTTCTGAAAAAGCAGATACTATATTAGATAGAATCAAAATTGCTGACGTTTCTAGTTTGCTGCCACCAGGTTTTAAGTTGAACAGTACCGAAGAAGAAGAGAAAGTACAGGGAAGTTCTACAACAAAGGCTCCTGGTGGAATAAAATTAGTTTTCCCATCTAGACCAGGTGCTAAGAACAGTAGAAAAACCACAACATCCAAAACTGTTGATTTTGGACCAAGTCAAGTAACACCAAAGATTCAGAAGGGTTGGCCAACAAGGTGAGCTTATTTGACGTGTATGAAGAATTGAGCAGTGCTCCTTTGCTCTCTTTGGTTACTTAGAGTAAACTTGTTTTTGCAGAGCGACGACGGAATTCACCGGCTGGCCGTCATCATCAACTACGCCATTCTCTATTGAGAAGTTCCTTTTGCAAAACATGAATGTGACGACATCGTTACCTGAAGCAGTAAGCACCGAAGCCACGACACGCCGATCCACGACCACGACAACCACGACCACCACGCCACCCCCACCACCGACGACACCTGGAATTTGTCGACAAGACTGTGACATAGCTGCTACTATCAAGATAGTTTCAGGTATTTTCATTAAGCCTATCATTCTTTTATTTAATATATAGGTACTGTATGTATGTAGACTAGCTATTTGTTAGTGGACACTAGTGTAAATATCTTATATTTACAGGTGTGAAGTGGGTACCCGAACTTCTTGATCACCATACAGAAGAATGGAAGAAATTAGCTCGCGATGTAAAAGATGAGGTATCTATCATACTTATACATTTTAATTTTATGAAACGTACACATTTAAAAAATAATTATTTATATTAATTTCAAATGTTGCTTTCAATTACAGCTGAATTCAGTGTACTCAAAATCTGATCGTTTAAAAAAGTGGTACAAAGATATTCGGATAGAGAGCTTCAGCGAAGGTTCAGTTTTAGTTGATTATTTCATAGAATTGAATGACGTCGAGGAGAGGCTCGACACAATGGAACTTAAAAAGATTTTCCATAAATCTCTGCATGAAGCTAAACCAGGCTCTGTAGTAGAAACTGTCAAAGAAGAGCCAAGAGAAGAATTTGACCCCGACGTAATGCTTGGAGATCAACCTGACGAGGAAAGGATGAAAAAGAGCAACGAAAAGATGACAAAGACAATCGACAAGTCGGCGGGAAAATTGGAGATCGGAAAATTCGTTATGGATCCTGCGTATACTGAATTTATTGGTTCGTAACATTTTTATTAGGGTGAACGATGTGGAAATTTTCCCCGATTGTAAAATAAATTGATTGTATTTTATACTTTCAGTGTTACCGAAACGTGAGGAGCCCACGATGATAGCGCCCGACGAAGAGTCGTTCCTGCCGCAATGGGGCATCGCTGTTATTGTTATAGCGATGGCGTCGCTACTCTTTGTTGTCATATTCGGCGTCACTGTGGTATGTAACCTTTCTCTGTGTAACCACTTACCCATACTCTGAATAAAGTTTATTGAATACCGAATGGAGTGATCTATATATTTTGTAACGTATATTTTAGGGTATCAAGTAAAAAGGCTGCTATTTTTAAATCCTTACAATCAGACATTTATTTCTCCCGTCTTCAGAATATTTTTCGATATTTTTCAGCAGTAAAATGAAATATATACTTTTTCAGATAGTGATCTACTGATATTGACGATTCGTCATTATATTTTGTATGTCATTTTTTAATTTAAACTAATATTTAAGAAATATGCTGGATAAGCATAAAAACTAAGCCTTTTCGCTAAATAGATTAAACGTGTATTTATAGCGACAGTATTTTTTCTGATGCACATGACACTGTTGGTTCTGCGGGCACTCTAGCTTCACCCGAACAGTTTATCGAGCGCGGAAGGCTCTCAGTCGGTTAATATTTAGTTAGTAACTACTGGTGCCCGCTTGGGTTTCGGCTTAGAGTTACGGAGTGAGACAGTACTCGTGTCATATTGTCACGTTCGAACGTATCGTTCCTAGATATTCCGAGAGCCAATTCCGTTTTGAGACGATTTTTCCCCTGTCACAATATTAATGTTTTTTATTTTTTTTAGTTGGTTAATCGTCAAAAAAGCGCTAAAGCGAAACAGCCGATTCCACTAAGTGAAGATATGCTGAGAGAGCTGGACAAGAGTCATATGGGAGGTTTCGATGACATGCACCAAATGAAGGAGCGGGATCTGCCTTATCTTCCATCGGGGAAGGTACCGCTATTGATTTTTAAGCTGATACCTTACTTGATGAGACTCGGAGCTCGAAGAACCGATAACCGGTGGGGAGTAAAGGTTCTCGAGTGGCGACCACGTACCGGGAAACGTCTACCAGGCCGTCCCCCTACTAGATGGACCGACGACCTGGTTAGAGTCGCGGGGAGTCGCTGGATGCAGGTGGCTCGGGACCGGTCGATGTGGCGTACCATGAGGGAGGCCTATGTCCAGCAGTGGACGTTTCCCGGCTGATGATGATGATGATGACCTTACTTGACTTCAAAGCACGGTGTTAATAGGACGTAGGCTTCATTAAAGGATACTTATGTTTGTCTATTCAATTAATCCTTTTTAACTACGCGCATTCGGATACAGGATGCGGATTTCATCAGTTTGATTGGTGGGTCTTACCTACAATACCGAACACCCTGCTGTCTAAGTCTGCCACCAAATATAATTGTTAATATCACTCTTGTGTATCTGTAGTAAAAAGATAACAGTCATCATCAGTGCCTCATTGGCTTGATGCTCTTGGATGAGCGGCCACCTAGTAAATCTTGTTCGGTTTTTATTTGGTGCGCCTCATAGTAAGTTAAAGGCAAATTCAGTGCAAGACCATTCTTCCAATGGTGGGGCCTTCCTAGGTCATGTTTCAAGCCGTTTTTGCAAGCTAAAGAAATAAGTTACCTTAAGCGCCCAATCATAAGTATTCCTTTGTTGACGCAGCGCATGTCAACTGCCTTCATCGAGCACCTGGCGTACCCTAACGCGGGTGACTCGTGGCGCTCCGAGTGGACGCCGCAGATGCAGAAGTATATGCAGCACTATACGCCGGACTCCGGACGAGGCTCACAGCTCTACGGCACCTCCGGGAATGCCTACGGGTGAGTTACTCATTGCTACAAAACTGATATGCTATGAAACTGATATTCTGTTCATCACATCATATGAATGTTAATTTTGGCACATGACTAAATGGCTGAACTGATCTTGACAAGTTTTGGTTCCCGTGTGATAATTTAGAAGTTAATGTAGACTGTTGTAGACGAAGATACGGGCGAAAACCTTGTATACTGTAAATAATTTAAATGATTTGCTTGAAGAACTAGAAATACTCGAGCTCTTCATGTCTTTACACAAGGTACACAACGTAGACCAGAAATTTTTAATGCGCTGGAAATAGTGATGAAAAATTAACAGTCAATAATTTAAAACACCAGAAGAAGAAAAAATTAAACGAAAATACATTTATTCATTTGTAAATTATTTTAGGCTTTCGTCCAGGAACAAAAAGTTCAATTCCTAATATCTGTGTATAGAAAAATACTAAGCAACATTTGTTCAAGTATATATCTTATTTCCAGGTATAGTGGATCGCAGATCTACGGACAGACCGGCGGTGGTGGGGGTTCCCAGATCTACGGTTACACCGGGGAGTTCCCACGCTCGCACCACTCGCGCAGGCGCTCAGAGTACGATAGCAACTTCTAGGACTACCCGAACGAGACTTAACATATTCTTGACAATATTAACTTACAACTAGTCGAATTTCCCCCTGAAGGTGCATTCAAACAAGGACCAATCGGTGATCGCGAGGAAATGAATTAATATTTTCATCAACCCACTTGCTTCATCTCTAAAACCAAACTTAATATTTAATGCTTAAATAAAACTTCATAGAAAATGAAGGTTTTACTTTGCAGGTTAACTAGGGGTTAGTTTGAAAAAATTCTAATGTATATTAATTAAACGAGTGTCGTGTTTGAATACACCTTTTCATAAGCTATAGGTGGTTCCATCCAAGTCGTGTAGGATATCATTTTACCAAACATCAGTAACAGGTTGTGAAATGATTTATCATTAAAAAATCACGCCATAAAACATAAATTATTAGTATGTACATTAACTTAACATAAAGAATTTATACGATTTTACATATTGTGCATGATATTTTAGCTGCTTTTAGACCGGCCTATCTAGCTATTGTGCCAACCGAATGTCAGTTCATCACTAAATTGGTATAAGCAAGATATAAAATATATAACAAGTATTTTCTGTGTACGCAGAAGAGTAAAAGTCAGATTTTGAAACTATTTTTTGCATACGTAGCCGTTTAGGCTTTATAAAACTAATCGATTTTCTGCCAAAATATTAACGTATCGACTGATTGTGAGATGTAAATGTAAATATAAATTACCTAGTATAAGTAATTTCCAATATTGTTATCGGAGCTGTACTTCAATCGAAGTGTTTCTGTAGATATCTCTGGAATACCTATATTTGCTCAGAACCCGTAGTGGAGTGTCAGTCGGCCGTGTGTGTGCGTGAAACGCCTCTCTGTGCCAAATGTTTGTTCGTCAGTATGTGTGTGTGTGTAAATAATTCTTTTTAGAGTATATTAGGGATCCTGGATGCGCACGCGCAACGTCGCATTATCTGTCATTTTAAAGTCAAATAAATATTTACGTATGTCAAACAATACGTAGTATAGTAACGTAGTACGTGCGCTGAGTTGTCTTAAAGCACACCTGTAAACTACATACGCAATAATAGGGCTGATAGACATTGTTTTTGAAATAGTCTCCCTAATACTCTCTTAAAAATACCTAGCGTATGGGCAAAAAATACTACAGTAATTAAATGATATTCTGCATAATTAAAATTGACAGATAATAACGACCTTGCAGAGTCTCGTTAAGGATCGTTACACTGGCTTATGCCAGTGAGTGCAGTGTCACCATAGTTGCAATGTGCCGTTGATTTCTGTTGACAACGATTTTAATAACCAAAAACGTCGAGGCACAAATCAAAGCAAAGATCTTATCAGTTCAATGTTGTACATGTTTCATCAAATATAAAAATATATAGTGGATTCCAATACATATAAAACAAAAATTTTAGTATTTATCGAATGAATATATATGTACTCTGTAGTTATCTAGTAATTGCGATAACACTGTATTGCGAAATAAATGAAAACTGGTCACAATGATAATGAACTAATTATTTATAATACCTGTATTAATTCGTAATTGTATAAATGAAGTTTTAAAAACTTTCAGTGTTTTTCTCATTGTCTCAGGTGTGTCAATTTTTTCTAATGAATGATTAATTGATAATAATTGTACATTTCTGGTATAGCATGTATTTTATCTAATTATCATCTAGAATAGTATCTATGCATGTTTGTATATATGAAACGATTTTTGTACATTTTAGAGTTTAATTTAATTGTACTGTAATAGTTAGAGACAAAGTTAAAATATTGAAAATAGATATACATATTATAAAGTATCATAAACATACCTCTTTTTATTTCCACCCCTGAACAAAATTCAACATTATCCTAATCATTAAACGCTAATAAGCTGTAAGTAATTATCTATTATGTATATAATTTACTAACATTAGCCAATATGTACATACAGCTAAATATATCTGAGTTGAAAGAAGCTAGGATGCACTGAAATCTCTTGAATGTGTCTGCGAAGAATATTGTTATAAATATTTAGATTCGTCGTTTTGCCCACCACTTCGCATGAACTTCAGACATTATTTCATAGGATCTATCCACTGAGCAAGTAATCAATACGTTTTAGATCTATCGAGATAAAAAAGTCGCTTTTGTCCATTCGCATACCATAGATTAGTAAACAAACTACTATAAATGTATTTCCTCGAGTAAATTAATGAACTCTAAGATATATAATATTGACACATACAAGTAGCTTAAAATATGTATGAATTAACTACGGTCCGCTCCACTGTAGACTGTAGATAAAATCTAATTTGACATTAAGCTTTATGTGTAAGTCTATCCTGCTTTCGCACACGTTTTCCGCCAAATTTTTCCGCCGAATGAAGAAAACAAGAGTGCAACGTTTTTATCAGTACGTCGTACGTTGATTTCGAAAATCCGAATAAAAACAAAGGCTCAGGTAAATGACGTTTTAGGTTTTAGCTTAAGTACACATGGATACAGCGGCGTCGGATTCCTTGATAAAACCTTTTTCCAATTTAAAACTTATAAAGCATTTAACGTGTAAATTGGTATAATACCCATATCACATATATATCTGTTCTCATATGATTTACCTAGAAATTGAGACCGGAAGGCTAGAATGCAATACAAACTGTACCGACCGTCATATTTCTATCGTCCTGAGACGGCAAGATCGCGGCCACCAAGCATCTAGCACAACAAATAGGTCTGTTTTAATTTTTTTTAAAACGCAACTAAATGTCAATTTCAGTTTTTCGATCTATATTGATGTAAACTAATTTCTAATTTTTTATTTTAAATGGTTAAAAAGTTATTAACCTGCGCTGTGTCAACAATTATTCGAAATGGAATGAAGATAAATTAGTTTAGTGTTTGATATCAAAGTCAATCAAGATAAAGCACATAATTGTCTAAATTACTTTTTATCTGTAAACAACATAAGCTACTCTATCAGGTAGTATTTATGTATTTGATAGTCCCAAACTAATAGTCCCAAAAATGTTTTCCGCACGTGAGGTGCGGTACTCCTTGTTTCAGAAATAAATATCAGTTTAGTGAAGCGTTCAAAAGCACCTCAACAACCTCAACAGCTAGCAGTGATATTGTTCTCAATACAGGATAAACAACTAGTAAAACACCATATGCATGATTTCAGTATGGTAATAATTATTTGTGTGATGGATATAGAGATACATAATTATTTTCAAAACAAAAATGATAAAGTTTAATTTTGTACAGGTTACCATTCATTTACTTCGTCGAAGGGATTGCATATGCATACAATGTGTGCTAGTTCGTGTCACCATTGTCATATTAACTGTATATGTCTATCAACTGGTGTTTAATGGTTCCCAGACGCCAGCAAATAACCAAAATTATATAACGACGTATGTTACTACATCTATAAGAGGAAATTCTTTGAAAATATATCGCACATCCACGAATACAGGTACGAGTATCTCATTAAATTATATTTATTTTAAGAAACCCCGTTGTTCGTTTTCATTCCATCTTGTTATGTTTATTGTTAGTTAGGGTGGGCAGCGTTTGGGAAACTACGTCTTTAAATCGTCGATACCACAATGCCTCAAGACAAAAGTCTTCAACCAGTGCGTCCTACCCGAGATGACTTCTGGAGCCGAAACGTGGACACTCACGGCACGATTAATTCACAAATTTAAAGTCGCTCAGCGGGCTATGGAAAGGGCTATGCTCGGAGTCTCTCTGATAAACCGCATTCGAAACGAAGTGATTCGTCAGAGAACCCGACATAGCTCACCGTATTAGCAAACTGAAGTGGCAGTGGGTTGTTAATATTCGCTGAAGGACTGACAATCGGTGGAGCAGACGAGTTCTCGAGTGGAGACCACACCTAGGCAAACGTAGTGTAGGACGTCCCCCGGCGAGGTGGTAGCCGGACGTGAATGGATTCCGAGAGCAGAGGACCGAATCGAGTGGCGCACTCTGCAAGAGGCCTATGTCTAGGAATGGACTGGCTCAGTCTGTACATGATTGATGGATTAATGTTTATTGTAGATTCCTACTTTCCTCATCTGAATTATCTTGAAAAAATCAACAGTCTGCCATCAGTACCAGTATTCTACTGGAAAAATCATAGAAAATTAGACCACTACAAGAATAAAACATGTGCACCACTTCCATATATTTTCAGTATAATGTATAACAATATTTACTGGCAAATGCTGCATGCTTCTATCAACAGTACTTTTTATTTCTACGGCGCCTATTTTGACGTGCGCAAGAATATTGACATGAACACCGCAGCTGTACGTATACTGACGCTGAATAATCTCCTCGAGCCGCCGGAGACCTTCTGCCAGATCTGGTTCCAGGAACGAAGGGAGCCGATCATCGTGCGAAACAGTCACTACAAGTATGCATGGAAAAGAAAATGGGGCAATCAGAGGGACGGTGCTCTCCAGCCGTACATGATGACATGCCTGTTGCCTCGCGACGTGAGACACTTGGTGCCCGCAGCCGTCTCTGTCGTCCGGCATCCCTGTGACGTCGCTACAAACATGCTTCGCGTACAATACGATCCCATCGCGTCACCTAAGGACAGGAAAGAATTTGCAGTTTGTGTTAAATGGCTTTACTTCCCGTTCAAGGATATATCTATACGCCTCGTTGAATGGATCGAGCTGGTTCGACTGCTCGGAGCCGACAAGGTTTATTTCTATCGGCTACACGTACACGCTAATATTGCAAAAGTGTTGAAGTACTATTCGCAAATAGGCTTCATCAATGTAACCCCGATGCTGCTGCCGGCTAACTTGCCGAACGATCCTTTCTTGCAGGAAGCGTTTCTAAAAACGGAAATTATTAAAAAACGTCAAATGGAAGTGATGACATACAATGACTGTTTATACAGGAACATGTATCGGTACAAACGGCTCGTTCTACTCGATATAGATGAAGTAATCGTGCCGATGAAAGACAACAATTGGACGTCTCTGTTGCAGCGTGTTTTGCGAACGGATTTACCGATACACAAATCCGGGACAAGAATACTGCGTCCTTCCTCCTACTATGCTCTGAATCTATATTTCCTTGATTCTTTGAAAAGATTCGAACGAGAAGAAGATGTACCGAAAGAGTTCCATATGCTACACCATGTGTATCGCGTGAGTAAGTTCAACACGAAGTTGAAATTCATCAAGGCGTTTCACGAAACGGACCGTGTACTATTACTGCATAATCACTTCCCATTGGAATGTGTTGGTAGTCCGTGTAGATCCTTGGAACTGGAGACAAACGTCGCTCGTCTGCAACATTACCGCGCCAACTGTGACGCTGAGCTCCGAGCGACGTGTGCGGAGATGGTGCAGTTCTCGATGCGAGACACCACGTTATGGCGCTGGCGAGAGCCGCTGGTTGCGCGCGCGCTTACAGCGCTTCGTGCGCTCGACTTGATTCCTGCTGAGCTATATCGCACTCCTCATAGTTTCTCTTCATATATTGGTGACGCAAAAGAGGATAAAACAAAAGCACTGTACAGTAAAACTCTGTAATTAAATTTACAATACAATGGTTTTTGAAAAGAATATGTTTTAAATGGCGTTGGTTAGAGTTACGGGTAGTATAAGAATGATAACACCATGTCTTCACGTAGGAGGTCATAAAAATCCTTCAACGGCAGCGGTATACTTATCCTATATCCAGCAGTATTATTGTAAAGGTCAATCAATTGTGAATAAACGAAAATGTTGGTATACATATGTATGTATATATGTGGAGATATCTACACCCAAGGTGCCCCTCGACCGAAGTCGTTACCATAAAGTACACAGATATAGGAAAAGGATTGTGGCCCCACCCTTAGGGCTCGCAAATGGCGACTGCAAATGTCGGATGGCAATATACTTATTGAGATTATAGTCACCGATAAAATAATGTTTTCATATGGGCCGCGGGCCGGCCGAATCTTATTATACCTCTAGGGCGCCGCTTCTGCACACAGGTCCACCGAAATTACAGGATATAGAAAACCTGTGGAAATTATTTACTGTTGAGCCCTGAGCACATCTTATATTAACGTACTGTTTAAATCGATGATACTAATCTAAGTCATCATCTAGATTACTTCTTACGCCACGTCATTATTTGTTGTAGTAGTCTTGCCTTGTATCCACACTGTGTGTATATTTTACTTCCCGGTGAATCAAAATTATATTTTAACAAAAGACATTATGCAGAAATGAATCGCTCATGTTACCTCGTAGGCAGCGCGTGGGAAGTATCCATATGTCTGACTATTCTTTGCTTGTACTGGCACAACACTGGAATGGAAGAACTTTTATTTGGTCCATCATCAGCCAGGAAACGTCCACTGTTGGACATAGGCCTCCTTCGCCATCGACCGGTCCCGAGCCACCTGCATCCAGCGACTCTCCGCGACCTTAACCAGATCGTCGGTCTACCTAGTAGGGGGACGGTCCGGTAGACGTTTCCCGGTACGTGGTCGCCACTCGAGAACTCTTACTCCCCATCGTTTATCGGTTCTTTGAGCGATGTGGCCTGTTCATTGGCACTTCAGCTCACTGACTCGTCGAGCTATGTCGGTGACCTTAGTTTCACTCTCACTCACACATCACTCATTCCAGATTTTATCTCGTAGACAAATTCCGAACTTAGTGACACATAATACGATAGCGAGAAATAAAACGATTAATTTCAATGTGACCGACTATTTCCATTTTTAATTTTTTTTTTTCAACACGCCATATAAGCTGCGTAACTGATATTTTAGCTGACAATAAATTTGTAATATTCAATTCCCGCCATTATAATCCGATCTCCTACTATTAGTGAATTACTTATCGAAGGTGGTTCATGTTTATAAAGATAATTGTAAAAGAAATTGTGTATGGGAGCATTCTACGAGTAAGCGAAGTATCGCTGATTAAATGATCTGTCACTATTAGAATACGAGCTGACGAATAAAATACAGCAAAGATATTAATCATGACGTAATAGGGATGATGACAAAAAAATTTTTATTCCCTCATTCGAGAGACCGTGTGAAGAGATAAATGGCCTTGTCAAAGATTTTTCGATACGACTTATAGTTTTCCTAATATAACCCGTCGAAAAGTGATTTTAGTCACGTGGTGCAAAAACGCTCCATACAAATCGGTACCTAGACGTGACGTCACGGTTGAGTATTGAAGTATAGATAATGTATGAAACTTTTAACAATATTTGAGTTATCTCGTAAAATAATGTTTTTATGTGACCATTCCCTTACTAAAAAATATTCACAATGTAATTAAACAAAACGTAAAATAAAAAAAATTATACGAGCAAGTTGGTTTTTTGGAATTTTTGCGAGCTTTATAATATGTAAAAGTCCAGAAAAAATTAAATAATATTAGATATTTTAAATTTTATAGGAGCTTTATAATGACCTTTATGGTTTAAAATACAATTTAGCCCCAATCTGATTTGGTGTCATCTAGCCTATTACCGAATGTATCTACATGAATAATAAGTTTAATCAAAACTTTGATCAGGGAACTTGAGATTTTTGGCATATGCTCAAACTCAAATATTCATAGTAAGTCTACTATTAAAAGAGTATATAGGTTTTGAAATGCATGTTAGGCAATATACGTCATCTAGCTGATAATTATAATTCACTTATTTGTTCTTACGCATCGAGGTGAGGACAAAAGGGTCGTCGACAGAAGCTTACAAATCCTCAAGAGCATTAATCAGCACGAGCTAAGCTTAAATTTCGGGAAAACGCTTTTGATCTACTTCGAGTGGTTCAGAGTGACAATTATATTGGCACCTGCGTCGGGACCGGCTGGAATTGGGACAAAGGTCAATCAAATGGCTGTGACGAACTGCGCATTAGCATTGCAAATGTGTCCACTCCACCCAGACAGTTGCTGTTGATAACTTCAGGATTAAATCTACTCTAGGTTACTAATCCATTTTGGCAATGTTGGTAATAGTTTTATAGCGAAGCAAGCAGTAACGGTCGTAAATTGAAACAACTTTAAATTAAAACGTAAAATGAGTCAGAATCTAAACCATAATGTATTCCGTTTGCTGCTGCCATCACTTTGAATTGCTAATGTAGGTCTTATTAGGATTCGGACGTTAAAGTTCCTCGTAGATGACGTCGTGGAGTCGATGAAGAGTGTCCTTTTAGACATTCGAGAACTCAACTTTTCAATATCAAACTATTGAAAAATAATGCCAAAATGTTCGATTTTATGATGCGTCATAAAAACACCGAATGAAATTTATTTTCTCTGGAATCGTGAATGTTACCGCGGTCCTTTTTCTTTGAAAGTTCTCTTTGAAACGTCAGGTCAGATAGAGATAGTTTATCTTGAACGCCTGACCGCAACTCAGAGCAAAAAGGAAAATAAACTGCACAATGCCATTGTTACTGTAGATTCACCGTCTATTTCCTGCTATTTATTTACCTTTCCGTTATTATAGTACGAATAGTTTTTTTTACTGTAAATCACCAAAATACAGGTTCATTTGTTCCCTAGCTAGTTTAGTTGTCTGTGGCTGGTGGAAAACCACATTAATTAATTTTTGGTGGCACTTTCAATCTCGGAGACAAGTGAAATGTATTTTTTATTTTTACAGCTTCTAGGTCTAAATCTAGTACTTTTTTATTCCATATCATTAAAAATACGGGTTCATTTTTGTATTAGTTATCTAGTTACTTTACTGTGGCTTGGGAGAACCATTCGTTCTTGATGGCACCTTGTAGACGAGATGAAGTTTATTTTAAATTTACTAACACTAAACTACTAACATATTTACTACTACTACAACCTAATACTATCCTAACTGAACACACTAACGAACGGACGAAAAAATTGTTTCTGCTGGTTTTCTCATTAGACCGCTAGGCAGTGCTTACGGCAACTAGTATGTGACGAATGACGTTCTATCTCGGGCACATCATCGCATAACGTCTCGGCAGCGGCGGTTACATTATAAAACTATATAATTAATGGACTTAGCACAGCTGGAGTGAACTATTGGTGAGTTAGAAACAGTGAATTTATGGAACAATATCGATTTCTGGAGCAGAAGATAGTGTCGTTTGGTGTGTGTGTACGTAGCAGCTGAAAACCCGAGACTAGCCTCTGAATCACCTACCATCGAAGGCGTCCACAATACAGATCGTGACTGTTATTCAATAATTTTTAGTTTTAATTTTATGTTAGCGGTAACACATAGAGAACAAATAACTGATCGAATGCCACTTATTTTGTTTTCAAACTGAGCAAACAGTAGGAATTCCACTGAGCACGTGCGATGTGGTAAATTACCAATAAGCCATCCCCGACAGTGCTGGCTCGTTTAATGGAATGATAATACTCGCTTCCGGGCGTGATCTGCCGTCTAATGCGAATAGTCAAGGAGTTTGTTACTCAATTTATACAAATGTGGACTAATTACCTCCGTATATGTACCCACGTACATATAGTCGAGAAACTTGGGCAACAGCAGCGCAAATACCTTAATGTAGTTAATACCGAGAGTGCGTTGTTAATGTACGTATGTCAAACGAACCAACTTAAATACGATATCGGAGTGTTTTATTAATAGCATGACGGAGTTTGAATATTGAGAATTGTTCGGAAATTTTTTATAGAAAACAAAAACAAATTCCTGAAGTTATTAACTTGATATTCGATTACTTTGAAATATATGAACAAGAAAAATTAAACATGTGTTAAAATAATTAATCTCGTCACAAACCGCATCGGAAACCATCTCACCTCATCTTGTGAGAATGACGCAACATAGAGGAGGCTCCTAAAAATAAAATTATATTCAAATTTCAAGTTGAGAAAACTGGTCGTCCAACTGCTGTATTCAACCTCCATTATAGATAGCTCAGAGCAAAGGATGCCAGAGAGACAAGCCGCCACGAAATAGCTGACCCATAGAATAACATTTGATCCTAGAATGGCTTAGTGAGCGCGCGTTAGTCAGAAAGGAAATTTCTATCGTTACCAAAATACTGTGCAATTTGAAACATGCAGTACTTGTAGCACTGCAGGGACGCGTGTGTAGGTCAAATTGTACATGCTTCGGTTTACATACATTTATTAATATAAATTGCACTTGAATTAGAGAAAACAGAGTTTACTTTCCAGGTATACGAGTATATTGGGCAAGCATTTTATACTATCTTATGTTTAGAAACAAGTTCAATCTTATTTTAAGGCATACATTTTTAGATTTTTAATTTAGTGTAAAAATATACATCGAAACTAAATCGTTTATATGTGACAGCAAATTATTATGGAGTTGAATCTCTTCATACAACATTTTTATTTTGCCAAATTGTTCTCTAGGTGGTGGTACTCGTAGCTTGTCATTATTTAAATTGTTTGAGCATATTATATTGTAGAAGTATAGTGTACATGTACGTATTATTTTTGTGAGGAGTGTACAGATCAATTAGCGTTATAATGAAGAAAATTAGGGTTCAAAATCATCATATATAGCTATAATCATTTGGAGCGTCTTAGTAGGTCTTACCTCTTCTTTACTCCTGGCTGAATTGTAAATTGGTCGAAAAATGCAAATAGAGAATCGGTTGCTATTAACATTTCAATAAAATAGCAATTGAGGAAAACAAAATTACGGATAAAATGCCATAAAATTGGAGGTGGAATTTAGCCCATAAAATGTGATATATTTTCCGTTCGTTTCAAAAAAAATTAAATCGTTTAGCTGTAACAGTTTTGATAATATATAGGCTCTTTGTGCACATGATTTTTAATCTATAAAAACCGGAGAGTATAGGTATATTCGCTATAAATATACGTTTTCAACGATCCACTTGTCAGATTCGCTAAAAGCTTACTCAAAAAGATTCAAGGGAAATGTCATTATCTTCAAAACTCGTAATGCTGACTTTATTAGTTTAAGAGAATGAGACCCCGCAAAAGTAATAGGATTAATCGAAGCTAAGCGAAAAGCTCTAAGAATTCTTGCGTAGTCTGTAAATTGATCGGGGAGATACTCGTACTAGAGATATGTATAATATAAGTTAACTACATTTTGTGTAGGTATTTCGCTGTTCATATTTTACAGAGAACTTGATAATGAAAGCCAGCTTGAAGTAAAATCCTGAGATTTTCTCCTGGAGTTACTTTGGACTCCTCTACTTTGACACTCCTGGACTCTAACCCAGAAAGTAGGCTACTTCTAGATCTCTCATTTATATCAAGTGCTATATTTTCTATCTGAACCCGCGTTATTTCTTACCATCGAATGATATTGTTTCTGTATAGAGATTCGTTCGAAAAAGTGTCATTTATTATTTATTTTACCTTAATCTATTAAAATAGGATGACTTTGTGTAGTAATTAACTAAAATATTTCATTAGATTATAATGCCGGGAAATCAAGGACAACTTCACAGGGAAGTGCTTGCAGAATGTTACCGACATTGATTAAATCGCTATCTAAGGAATTTTAGTTGCATAATGTCTATTGTACTCATAGGAATCGAAGAAAAGCTTTAGTACAACATAGTAGTGTTGGTCCTGTGAAATATAAACTCGAAGAATATTATAATTAATCTGTTCAATTATTTTAAAGCAACAATGAGTAAGATTGTATCTAATGACGAATTCTAATAATTTCATAAATGTAAAAGCACAGTTCTGTGGTTCTACGAACTAGTAACATTATCACGTTTTTTATAATGGGCCAGACGTGAATATTTCAATAAGAAAAGAGATTTAGGTGAAATTAATTGTACAGTAACGGGCGTCCGCCGCAACATACATATTCCATCAAAGGGATTTAGTGGAGGCGTGTTCCCGAGGGCCCAGCATGTGAGCATTGTAATTCTAAGCACCCTGTAGGTATGGTGGATGTTTGTCACATTTGAATTTAGGGTACACGGCTGCGAGAGAAGAATACCAAATCAAACAGAATGATTTATGTAATCGGTCCGGTGCGTTATGAATGTTGTGAAAAATATTTCTTTTTGACAGTATTGTTGATTTATTACGGATTGAAAGTGAATTGTAATATTCATTTATGTTGTCACGGGAAGCCTCTATCGACGGATGGTGTAGTGTAGCACTCCTTTATCCCGACATGTTTCCATTTCAATGAAAATCCGGTCTGGCACAAGTTTCAACGACAACATCAAACGAAACTTCGAATTACGTTTAATTTAAAAAATCTAGTCTAATATTATAAATGCGAATGCGAGTCTGTTTGTCCTTCTTTCCTCGTAACGAATGTTCAAAATGGATTTTTTGTATAGGAATTGTTCAAGGGCACGAAATTCAGCATGGAAACCATCGTTCAAAGAAAAGCTAAATAATTATCATTTACCAGTATACTTTGGACACCGGCACCGCAACAGTAGTGGACATTAAACACGTCTACAAACCGAAACAAACTATAGACAAAATCCGGCTAAGTGCGAGTCGGCCTCGCACACAAAGGATTCCGTACCACAGCACAGTATTGGGCACCACATTTAACTTTTAACTTCGACATGTCGTGAAGAATAACACGTGTGACAGCATCTATCTATCTATGAGAATATTCATCAACATTAGCATATAGCTATTATAAACACCACTATATTTCGGTACAATTTAATTATATCAAAGCCTAAACAGACACAATACACCAGCGCGCGCTCCTTAAACGAAGGGATGACGCAATCTGGCGGGAAGTACAGGGGCGCGCGGGGAGTGTCGACGTCGGCCGCGCGCCTCCAGCAAAGAGACTCGAAGTCTCCTTGCTAAAAAAAATCTGCCCGCCATTGCATACAGCCAGTATACTAGCTGTGGTTTAACTTTTTCTATCACTGTATAAGCACATAATCATCTTCTGAACTAACTATACTACGAGTAAATTAGAGTCGCACATAGAAACAATGCACAGCCAATCTCAGTTGAATCAACTAAAATTACGGTTATCCCGAGGCGCACCTATTCAAATACTGACGGCAATCTACTGAAGTTTACACTAACTTCATCGCATGATCGGCACGCCATCGCCACTGCTGAAACACAGCGAAATAGCATTATAGCACTCTGCAATATTAGCTTGGAGTAAGTCCTCATTGATCGCTAACGGTTCTGTTGCAACTACGAGTAGTAAAGCGTTTACCGATCTGAAATAAACATTCGGAAATCGAATAACTATTCGGTTGTTGTGAAGACGTTATTCCGTGTTTGAGGAATGAATATGTCAATGTGCAGTCTTTTCTAGTTCTTTTTCTGGGGTTTAAGAAATCTTTATTTTATGTATGATGGGTTTCCACTTGGCGTCTCAAGCGGAGGCGCTGACTCTTTCATACCTAGGAAAAAATTATATTTCTTATCTATTATATTATGTATTGTATCAAATTTCAACAAGAGCGTGCTCTTGTTCAAGGATCGGGCTAATGTATTTAACTAATTCAGCGCATAGTAGTAGACTTTAATTTACAAAATTTTGTTCAGCACCTTCTTAACACTGCTGTTTGCAGACTTAGGTAATATGACGGTAGCTAGCCAGAAAATACCCCCACTGAGAATCGAATCCGGGATCTCCGGATTGTTAATCTATCATTTAGCTATTAGGCCACGAAGGCGGTTATTCTTCTATTTATATTACTTGATAAAAAAAATTCTTTTATTATTATTTAGAAAACATTCACATCTTCCTACAGGCCTCCTCAAACTGAAAGATATGAATGAGTTCGTCCCGGTAATTAAATTGCTTAACTTCGCCAATATTTCCTCTCCTGTAAACACAGGAGTACTTCGTATAATTTAGATTAGTATAATAATTAAATTTTAATATGGAGGTTTGAGTCGCCGTGATGAGCTTGGTTCGCACGTGGCTTAATTCCATATTACTAGACAACATCTGTTCGCCCCGAACCGCTGCTTTAGGTAATTTACGCTTACTAATTAAGTTGGCGTGTAGCTGCTGATGTACATATACTCACTCGTTATTAAATCAACGCTAAATCTTACATCTTAACTTTAGCTACATAACTTTGCCAAATTATAATGGAAATATTTTCAAATCAAAACAGTGCCACAATCTTACCACTGAACAATTAACGGTACTACAGATGAATTACTTCGCAAATACATTTAAATACCGGATCTTGCTATAAGGAGCAATTCAGCTAGCATAGTGCTGCAGCTCTAGAATTATATACATCATCTATATCGTGAAACTATATCTTTTCTAACTCCGCTTCCGACATAGTTACTGGACCCGAGGTGGCCGTGGGGCAGCAGGTACATTCTAGTACACAGACAAATGTGCCAAGCGATGCCATGTGCCATGCATATACAGGGCGAAATCGTTAAGTGTATACAGGCGATTATTCCGTAACTATTAGAGATATATATAAAAAAATCACTGATATAGAAAGTGCGTTGTCTAATAAGTAAAGTAACGTCAATAACTTGTTAAAATACAAGCAAATGCGTTCAAAAATAACTGCAAACCAACTTCAATTGCCCTAAAAGTCTACTTTTAGTAAGGCAAATTTAAGATTTATATCGTTTTCTCATGGATGCCGTTGTCAGAATTGGACATGGAATGGGACCACACTGGAAGCACATTTCAAATAAAAAAGAATCATCCAAATCGGTTCACCTAGTCAAAAGTTCTGAGGTAACAAACATTTTAAAAAATACCCATCGAATTGATAACCTCTTTTTTTGAAACCGATTAATAAATATTCAAAAAATTTAAATTTTGCAAATTCTGCTCACCCAGTGAGTTAGGTCGATTAGGCACTTCCCTATCACTTCGTAAGCATTGACCATAATTTATTACACGGGAATCACTTCACGGACCAGAATAAATGTAGCCTTCTATACATTCCACAGATTAAGTGCATACAAATTTCATCACGATTGGTCGTATCATTAAGACACCAAGAGGTAAAGTATAAACAAATAAACTCACTTTTAAGTTTATAATATTAACATGATTACATAAGAGCACACTCAGATACTGTAGTCAAATAACTAGGCATGGAAAAGTGCCCTACAACCAATTAAACCGGGACCCCGTGACCGGGTCGGTGGCGTGGAGGTCCCCTAGTACAGACGCTAAATAGGCAACCATGGCGGTCAAACTTACTTTTAGTATTGTGTTACTCATTAAATGTTGGTAGGCTTGTTTTTAGTTTTTAATACAGCGTATGTATGCTTGTCTCCTTTATGTACACCCATTTGATTGAAAAATTTATATGATGACTCTTATTCATTGACTTTCACGGTCAATAATAGACCTCATCATCATCACCAGCTGGGAAACGTCCACTGCTGGACATAGGGCTCCTACATGGTATGCCACATTGACTGGTCCACTTGCATCCAGTGACTCATCGCGACCTTAACCAGGTTTTCGGTCCATTTAGTAGGAGGACGGCCCGCTACACGTTTCCCGGTATGCAGTCTCTACTCGAGAACTTCGACTTCCCATCGATTGTCCGTTCGTCGAGCGATGTGCCTACCCATTACCACTCAGCTCACTGACTCGTCGTTGAATCATAAACAGTGTTTGCAGTCCGGTATTAGTAATGCCAACCGCAAATACTGAGCTTGCGTGTAATTAATAAGTTCGGTCACAAATTTGTTTATTCCCCAACCGTACACGCAGAACAAAGTAAGCAGGAGCAGTAACAATACAACAATGGGCCACGTGCTGACGACAGCCGAGCGGAAAACTGCTCGGGCACCGACTAAACCAGTGTAAATTGTTTCGCAACAATGGAACTTCTGCTATACATTTGCTAACGGACGCCATTAAATCTTTATCGTGACAGGCTAAGTAAAAACTGTCGCTCTGAAACCCCGAAGCGGCATCGGCAGATCGATCGCGAACTTGACGTTTCTATCATCAAGAACAGAAAAAATGTAAGTTTTTTCTTCGATCTATGGTTTTCATCGTAAGCTTTTAGATATTGTGACATACAAAATCGTGATCATATGTTCATATACCGTCGGCAACATAGGTGACCTCGATTGCAATGATATACAATCTGCTACATATATGTGCATGGATAGTTTGCTGAAAAAAACAACAAATTTCATTGAGGATTTATCACATAACAAAGTTTGATAGCCTGACTGATTTATCGCTGTAACAGCAATGGTACCTATGTCGTCCATTCCTAGACCTATACGACCTTCCCAGGAAGGCAAGTGCTGGTGCTTATAATATTGCTTATTGTTAAATATTGCTATATATTTGTTTTTATTAAAAAAACATTTTCTTATGCGCAAGACGAACCCCAATTGTTTATAAGCTTTGGCTAAAATTTCACGCAAAATATGGTCAATAATTTCGAACTCTAGAGCTTAACCGTTGTGGTGAAGTGGCAAATTGTTCCACTCTTTATGACTTGTACTTTGGGTCCTAACCCGGGCCCAAAAGAACGTTTATGTTTATTTTTAAAGAACTCCGAGCAAAGCTCAGTCGCCCAGATATTTTAAATTATGATAAATATGGACTGCTGCTATCTTGACTAAATGCTTTCATTTTATTTCAAAAACTTATACAATTTATGCAAATAGCAACCGGAATAAAAAATAGCATCTACCCTTAAAATAGTCATTCGACTTTTCTTACCATTATCCAGTCTGAAAAACCCCATTCAATGAAATCTGTTCTCAAACTCAAAAGTACACCATTGTCAAACCAAACAATGGTGTTCTTGTGTTTTTTTACGATCGTTTTCTTTATATCGAGTTTCGTCTCAATTGAGATGTTTACCTAAGGAAAGGGATCAATAGCAATTCCCCAAAAGAAAAGTTTCTCTCTCAGACATCCCCGCAATATAAATTCGTGCATTTCCATAGCAATTTATGGCCATAAAGCACTACAAATTTGGTTTTTCTTTCTCACAACATTGTAACAGAACCCTCTCTTTCTTCTGTGCCTTTTATTTAGATGTGAACGATGCCATTTTTATTCCAATAATCTTCAATATCTTAGTACGTTTTTTAGATTGTAGTGACTGTGAACTATTATTTTTCTTAGCCGCCATCATTTATTGTATTAACAGTACGAAAATCTTCTTATTCATTAAATTCTGGCTAAAAATCTCTTAAGCCCATCGAGGTACAAAAATAATTAGTCCGGTCCGATCCGAATCTCGCGATTCACGCGCACCTCACATCCAAAGCTTTCCTCAAGTAGGTATCTGCCACAATCTTACACACAAAAGGATATATTTTCAATTCTAGATACCATTGTGTGCTCTCGCATCGTATTGGCATTTCGAACGTCCTGAGCCCCTCATTATACGCGACCTTCCCTCCTTTTTTGTGTAAAATTTCCAAATAAAAATGCGTATGACGCAATCCGCGGGATTAAATAGGGTGGGGTCAGTCATTAATCACGGAGGGAGCTGAGAAAGGATTTC
This sequence comes from Carcina quercana, assembly GCA_910589575.2. Taxonomy (NCBI): domain Eukaryota; kingdom Metazoa; phylum Arthropoda; class Insecta; order Lepidoptera; family Depressariidae; genus Carcina; species Carcina quercana. The sequence goes on from OU342429.1 coordinate 9,596,352, forward strand.
ACATTAGATATGTTAACGCTGTGGACATGTAGCTACATATAGTTGGTTAAGATTGTGAAATGTGGGTCCTACATGGGCATAAAATTTGTTCAGATTTGAATTTACTTGATGTTTTCCCTTCCTTTCAATATACAGACGGGAAACTCCACACTTTCTTTTCCATAGTATACGGTAATTGCCAGTCTTGGGTCGCTTACACTCGAATCGCTTTTTGGGTTGGTTCCTCGGGAACTTTACCAAGTCGTCTTCCGTATCTAGTTGCAAGTTTGGGGTGGCGGTGATGATGGTCTATCAAAATGTGATAACCTTGGTGGTGAAGTATGTGAGGAGTAGATCTCTGACGAATATGTGATTCAATTCTAAAAACTGGACTTTATCTATTACGATTACAAGCATGCTAGTTGAATTTAGAAGCATGATCCACCTAGGTGGGCCAGGCACCTACTTTCAGTGGTAAATCGCGCTCTGATATGTGGCATATCTACAGTTTATTTTGTTGCATCTCTGATCTTCCCCGGGGAGTGTTGCGCTGACTGAATCGGACGCACTCGCATCATGCCCAGCAAACCACAATGTTATTTTGTTTAATGCTTTGTTAATAACTAGAAAGCTTTGTTTTTTCCTTGTTCTTGTTTACAGGACCGGGTTGCAAGGTCAACATAACAATTTATGTGTTCGAGTCCGTAGTAAATGTATATTTGCGTGCGTGTAAGAATTTGGGGCGAGTAATGTATAAGGCATTGAAAGCAGGGCAAAGTAATGATATAATGCGTTAAGCGTATTGCATGGTGTGGTGTACCCACGAAATAATCAAGACTTATTTTGTTGTAAGTCTCGTTGTTATAAGCTCCCAAAAAATTAAAAAGAAAATTTACTCTATAATTTGAACCAACCAGAGCCATTTGAGATTTACTATTTTATTATTAAAATATTGAGACATAGCTATTTAAATTTGTCCATCTACAAAGATAAAAACAACCTTTAAAGATAAAATAACACATATTTGTATCACTATTGTAAAACTACTGGCAACATTTTCAGAATAGTTGTTAGCTTTCATCCACTTATTTCAAATATGACGAACCACTCTTTCCCGCAAAGAACATCGTTTCGTAGAGATACGTTTTACATTGTACATAACACAACTTTGCAACAAAACTGACCCAAAATCATATCTAAACTGCTTTTACGATCTTCACGCCCCGATTGAAGCAGAATTGAATCAGCGTCAGGAGTTATTCAGACTAAAGTGAAACAAGACGGAGCTTGACAAATGGGGCCCGCCCTATCACGCGTGGGGCGGGCGGCATCACTGCTTACGACGAGCGGTGACGCCGCCCGCCCATACACTGTCTTGTTTAAGCCACAATGTAACGCATTAAGCTTTACTAATTGTTTTATGCTCCACTTGAAATCCCGGCGTTTCGCTAAAATACTGCCACATTTGAGTCTGTGATTTGAATTTAGTAGTATTTAAATTAAGTAATGCGGGGACTTGAAGTTTGAGAGGCTTTGTGGGTCTCCTGACAGTGCTTAAGGTGGCATCTTACTTAGATCTTCTCTCATTATCTCCTTCCGAGTTTTAGATAGTAAATCCCAATTTATTTGGAATTATAACTCTATTGTCTTCGTTTCATTGGTTTTTAATTAATTAATCAGACAATTTACAAGAATTTTAGTAATTTAATTTAACATAGGGATAGGGAAAATATTTCATTGAAAATTTTAATTTCGATGTCGCATTATGTAAGTTCTTAACATAACACGTTAATGCATACGTTTTTGAATCCTTAATTTTTAGGGGAATAATAAACCCAACCAACCCCCAATTGTATATATTTTATCGTACTAATTGAAAATAATCTCAAAACATATGCACTTGGCAAAATAAGGGTATGGCTGATAAAGGAAACATTTTAAACTTTCTCGTATCTATAACATATTTTTTGATTGGCTCATAGTTGTGTTGGCGCCACGACTTCCGGTGCCAGTTCCTCGCTTGACTAGCGTGGTACACCAGTTACATTTGACGGGGAACGGTGAACCAATGAGGTGACGGCCGAGTGGGGCGGGCTAATCAGTGCTCACCACTTGGCTGATACGAACGAACCACCAGACCTCCGTGGTAGAGAATATCGGAGGACTCACCACAGATCACTACATGTATATGTACTGCGGGACTCACAACTGTTCTGTCCGTCTAGCCGAAAGGTGGTCTGCTAAAACTCAAGTGGTAGTGCTATTTTCAAAACGTGGTCTGCCAAAATGAATAGTGAGTGTGCTATTTTACGAGTAGGTCTGCTAAACTTAAAGTGGTAGTGCTATTTAAACCATTTAAACCATTTATTTGCCACAGACAAATTACACATACAAACACACACACACACACATATATATATATATAACTAATTAAAACATTTACAACATTACGATAAATACATATTAAAATGAGAAGGTTCTGTGGCAGGAGCTGTCTAAGAACCCGGTATGCTTTTCTGCTGAAAATCACAACACTGATTTTCAGCCAGCCCCTATTCTAACCAGATTTTAACAATTTGCACGCAGCGCTACACAGATATAATTAACTTATACACACAACACTAATTAATATTATATTTAGAGACATAATGAACATGAACAATATTAAATAAATAAGAAATTAAAATAACATAAGACTATTTCTACGGGTAGACTGAAACAACCTAATTTTTCAAGGGTTTACTTTTTGAGCATTTAATAAAATTTCTTTCAAATGTTTTTTCAAAGTATTTTGGGACATGTTCAATCTTAAGGGAGGTGGCAAGTCGTTCCATATTTTCGACGCTGCAAATTTAAAAACCCCTCTATATCCAGTAGTTCTGTGCGCGGGAATATAAACCATGTTTTCTTCTTTCCTGCGTAGATTTCTTTCTAGCGTACTTTGAATAAAATCCAATTTTTCAAACAAATATTTTGGCTTTTTATGGAACACTACTTTATGTACTAAACATGTTAAATGTAATTTTCTTCTCGCATCCATTTTAAGAATATTTTTTTTATTTAAAAAAGGCGTGACGTGGCCACGTTTAGGTATATTGTAGCAGAAACGTGCGCATGCGTTCTTTAAATTGCAAAAACGTGTGGTTTGTATTGCTGTAAAGTCAGTGAGTATTAAGTTGATTTGTAAAGTGTATAAAACGATGAATAAAATCTGTTATAATGTCGCTTGGCTTTCAGTTACTTCTACCGTTTATTACAGTTGGATTTTAGATAATTAGTAGAGATCATCACACCATAGGGTACCAATTTCCAATAAACGACGTACCTATAAATCGATGTCAACGTTACCTGATTGCAGGAGCAATCACAAGACACGGACTCTACAAAAAACACCTGTCCTCCCTAGGGTCATGCTCGGATACCGAAGGGACAGCTGTTCACGTCCATGTGTGTGTAGTGTATTGCGGAGGAGTGGCACTACTACGGGAAAAATACCTTCTAACACAGAGCATTCCACAACACAAACAATTTGTGCTGGGCTTTCTGCGCGAGCTAGAGTAGATGAATATGAAGTGAACTCTGATCAATCAACACATCGGCCGTTAGTTTATTGTGATGATCCATGTACCATCTAACTAATAAATGAAAATTATGTTTGTACAAACATTTATGAATAAACATATGTAAATGTTAAGTATGTCAAGATGATAATCTTCAAAACAAATATTTTCAAACCTTATTAAATTCCGTGAGCACTCAAATACGCATTTAATGTTCACGTGCGGTAATCTTGCAGCAGACCGAGCCTCGGGAAAGAATCTCGAAAGGACCATTAATCAGACGTCAGCACACATGTCCTCGGATTGAATGAGGCGTTCAGCGAACATACGTAAACCATCTGAAAAGATAGCCTGTCGAGAGAAATGTCCTTCGACCCGACGAGACTGTGAATCATTCTGCTCTATACGAATATGTTCATTGACAAATCTGTTATTGCTTCCGTAGTGCCGTAGAGGAGAGAAACTGAACGGAAACACGCTGATGATTGTAGTTCTGCACCTACCTATATATGTGTACGCCTAAGCCTCCCTTTTTTGGCAACATCACAAATATTATATTATATACATATTTATGTTTACGAGAGTAAAACTAAGACCGAATACGTGTGGTCTGAAATGTCCAGTGATATGTTTATATTTATTTACCCTGCCATGGTTTTGGAACAGGCTCTTTGTAATAGATGTAGAGCCTTATCAATTCTCATGCTTTTGATATGCTTAATCACGTTTGATAAGCACATCGAAATGTCTCAATAACTGGTATGCATATATCTAACCAGTCTGTAGCTAAAGCAAATTTGTGATTGTGTTACTGAAGCCCCAAAAATATCCAACATAGGGAGTTGACAGACAATAGAGTCTTTGAGTTGAGTGCAGGAACAGTGAGGCGTCGTTGTGATATTGGTTAGAAGGGCGCAGCACGCGATCCTCACGGGTCGGCGATTCCCTCAAATCTCTCAGTAAGTGAGCTCGTGTTCCGCCACACGAGGGGATTAGCCTAAGCTCTGAGAACTGTTTTTCTTCTTCTGTTTTTCCTCCCCAATTCATTCATACAGAGTGCGCACGAAATAAAGTGAACTGCCAGCCGGGAAAGAATACAATAAAAACAAGGAATAACGCCTAGCGAGTTCAGATTCAAGGAAAAAGAAATTATTCATTGTTGGAGGATCGAGATAAATTTTCTACCTTCCATTATTATCTGGGGTGCCTGGATTTACCATACTTATTTTATTGTTATATGTGCGGAGCAGAATTTGTAGGGTGTAGTTGGGGTAAAGTAATTTTTATGTGAAAAAGAAAGTATATTTTTATCAACGCGTGTATGTTAAAATAGATGAAAGTATTGGTTGTCAAAGGGATTTCCGCTTTATCAATGACGTAACAATATTTTATTGTGCTTTCTGTAATTTTTAGCTAAGAAGTGGAAATATTTTTATAGTCGTTAAAAGAGGTCAAAAACTTTAGTAGTTACTTGAATTAACCCAATAATTTATAGTTTTACGTTGAAATAGATTGAATATTTTGATATCATTATTGTACCAAATAAAATAAACATTTTTAAACGATTATAAAACGTGGTTTGGGACTCGCAAACTGGGGGCTCCACAGGTAATATTTTACATGCAATAAATTTCAATTTAGACCACACAACTAAGTTTGTAAAGGGTTTTGCTGATTTAAAAATACATAAAAGGCGTAAAAAGTACCTGTAATTATTTCATACGTTTCGCATTTGCTTTGCAATCTTTGTTCTGTTTACAAGCAAAAGAACCAAGGGAAGCACACATTGACAGTGTTGCCATATTCATATTATATTTGACCTATTTTAAAACAAATACGTAAAAACGAAATGAAATGGTTCTATTCTTTGTTTTACTACCTGTAAAATACAGAAATTAAAGAGAAAAGAACATACTGCTTACGAATACTACAAGCAAAGAATTTTTACAAAACTGACGCACAACTTATCATACACAAGGTACATATTTCTTAACTTTTAGACTTCAGAAGTATGGGACAACTTTGTATTATCGCATTGTATATTCTAATTTTGAATTTAGACAATCAACGCGTGCGATCTTATTGAGAGTTCTGGAGAGTTCAACCAGAAGTAACGCGTAGCCCGTAGCAGTAGCTCGCAGATTACTACGGCGTAGTGTTGACGCGACGTCACGCCGTAGCTGATGACGTAACGGCGTAGCTTACGGCGTAGCTAGTGGCGTCATGGCGTAGTACACACGCTCAATATACTCTATGTATGTTATACTCTGCATAAATATTTTCGCTATGTCAACCTGATAGGTTTTTATTAGGTACATTTTACTCATAAACTCTGTCTCAACAAGTAACTATTAATAAATCGTTTAGTGTCAAACATTTATAAGCAGTTTTTAAAGAAATTACATTTAAACACAAGTCAATTGTTGTTTCAGTTGTTTATACGGAATTAGTGGCAACTCTACTTCATGAAAGATCTGACTTGAGCTTGATAAATGTAAGCTGTCCAGCAATGAATATTTAGTTGGAATCACACCTAACCGACTTTTGTTTAATCTTATCTTGTAAAAGATACAATCATGAATATATCATTCATATTCAAACCACTATAAAAGGAGAAAAGGAATTTTGGAGCTAAAATTGCTTTCTGTGTCAGTGTGAAAAGAAAGTATTCTTTTTATCCTTTGAGTGTTTTCTCCGCCATGACCGAGATAAGTCATCAAATTATGCGAACGCTATGTTGTTTACAAATTGTTTCTGAAACGAGTCACGTTCCCATTCGGAGGTAGGCACAAAAATTGGCCCAATTTAAATAATGTCCAGTGCTTTGTTGTGCCCGCCTTGTTGGTCCATTTGTGTAGGATTAGGTGAGACTGAGTTCAATGGAAAAAGTTTCGATAAATGTATATATAATTGGTAGGCTTTTCATTTCGTTAAAATTTAAATTTATGTTTCAAACGGAATTAACAAATTCTGATTGTTTCAGAAATACCTTCTTGGGGATACGTGGAAGCAACGGTGAAAACTGGATATCAATTTAATTTAGTTGCTTCAAAATATTAAATAGTTTGTTAACGGTAATTTAGCTTTAATACTTTTATTGTACCGGTAAGAATAATGTGACCACAACAAGTCAAGGCTTAGACAACAACAAAAATTACCGGTACTAAGATTTAGCCTATTATTTATAACATATTTTATTCATTAATATTAAATATATTATTTGCCCGCGCTTAGTTCCTTCATTGGACCATTGTGCACAAGGAAGTAGGAATGTTTAGCCAGCTGCTAGTCCGCAGCATTCTAATTGAAGTTCTTGTTTATACCGGAGCCCCGGATTATATAAATATTCATTATCTTGGCGCATAGACACCGTTCACCGTGCTCTTTACAATTTTGAATAATTAAATCTTTGCATAGGTATATACCCATTGCAGTGTGATATTAATAAACAGTTGAATATTGGTGCCCTTTCTGATACTTATTTTACAACATATCTTTTTACAACACTCCCAAGAAGAGATGGGGAGATGAGATGGATACGACTATGAAAATCTCTTTGATTTATTGTCAGGTAATAAATACTTTTAACAAGACAAAATTTTTAATTATTTCACAAAACAAAGAAAAATACCGTCCAGATTGTTTAGGTGATAATATTTCAAATTATTAATATTTCTCTTTTCTTTAAAATTTTGTCCTTTAAAAAACGAGCAAACTGCAAAATATTTTTATTTATTGTCGATCAAACCCCTTTTTTTTCACGATACTGACATGGCTAACATATATGTGGTCATGAAAATCTGGTTTCCCCCTATCATCTTCATTTCCATTACTCAGTAAATAAATAATTAATGAATCACTAACGCTTTCTTATCTTTAAATACCGTGATATTGCGTAACGCTTGCATGTAACGTAACAAAAACACGAGCGACGTGTGATCCAGTTGGCAGAGCACAAAACTAATTGGGCGTTAAATGCGAATAATGGATTTTGACATCGAACATGAGTTCAAACTTCCCAACCGTGATCACGAGACGAAAGCAAGTTGAGGGGTCTTAAAATTTAATTTGACGCGAACACTTAACTCCTATCTCCTGTCGTTCCCTTTGTTTTATAGACAAAAGCGTTCTGAAATGAATTTTACGTTCGAAAATAATCGTGTCTCGTGTAGAATTTTAGACATTCGCGATCTACTGAGGGCTTCGCTTCTCAATCTTTTTAATGACGTGACTTCCAAAACTAAAGCCACCTTGAAATCTGTGTCACATTTTACCATTTTAACAATACAAACCTGTAAAATAATGGTTATGTTACACCATCCGTAAAGTGACGGACAAAAATGGCGCTAAAATACCCACTCCGTCATGTGACGGGGCTTGTACGCTCCCCAGAGTTTTATTCCGGAATCTTAGAATCAACCTACAAATAGGCTGAGTGTTTCTTCCAGTGTCGAACATAATGCCACGAGAAAAAATCCTGTCTATGATCAGTACTCTATGGGAAGTTTCCAACTTTATTTTAGCCATTACTATTTATACATGACACATGTATATAAAATACTTTTGACGTTTTCGCTTAGACACACTTGCAAACTTTTTACACTACAAGCACACACATATATATATATACATGTTGTTTATCTTATTTTCACAATGTTGTCATGGTTACCTACAACATGACGTCATCTCGAACAATATCTAACCTGATGTTATCATATACGTCTACGCTAGTCAAAAATATCATTTTTTGTAGAATAACAACTTTGTGTCATTATTTCATTATTACTGAAGTACACACAGTGTAAATAAAAAACAAGTAGAAGTGATGTCTAATTTTTCTTTGTGACCATTAGGTTTCCTAACAACTCGCGGAAAAGTTATTCTGGTTACGTTCTACATAAAATAGTGTGTAAGTACACCTCCGACCGTCATACGTCCTTAATCATTGTATTTTAATCCTGCCCCGGTGATATCTTTAATATTATAGACTGGCACTAGTCAAGCTAAACGCAACCTCCTTATTTGTGACCTTCGACATCCAGTTTGACAAACCTAGAGCATTAAACTCGTGAAACCGTTAATTTTCTTGAGAACTTGCATGCATGACTCGTTGCGTAACTATAAAGTGAACCAGTCCAAAGCTTCATTTCCATTCTCTCAATAGCTATTCAGAATTAGTAATTCCATTCAGAGAGAGCTGAGTGCGTTATTTAGTTCAGACTATCACATTCACATGTAAACGAGGCTTTGATTTATCGCAGGGGAGTCATTGGGCTAGACTTGTGTAACGAGGCGCGTTTGAAGGCACCTCGTTAATGTCACTTGTTTGACAGGTGGCGCCGGTGTTGGGTTGAGCACACCACCACGCCTCCGCGCCGCCGCCGCGGGCTGCCCGTTCAATATACGATTAGGTTCTAAGTTCTTGTGTGCATACTAAGATCCCGGATTAGAATAGTCAACTTCTCCTATTGGAGATATTGTTGAATGACGAGACAATCTAAATTTAAATGACGTGCCCCACCACTGTCTTGCTATGAGCAACTATAGAAGAGGGGAACGTTATGAAAGTTTATACAAGCGCTACTGCAAATACGTCATTAAAAGATTGCTGTCTAGGTGCCACTTATTTTTGCCCTATTAACTTCGGGGTCCTGCTGATGCTGGACTCGTGGTTAAAGCCCTACTAATGTTGTAGCTCTAAGATAAAAATGTCAACAAATCCGAGAAAAGAGTGATTATGGGAAATCACTGTTTATAATGTTTGATGAAATATATGAGGGTGATGTGCATGTAAGGATGTAAGGTATTCAAGACGATAATGATTTTATTAAACGGTCATAATTCACATTTTCTATACAAATGTGGAAGATAAACAAATAAACCTAAAGTTAGGTAATCGGTAATCATAATGATTACAAACTGTAATACCTTTATAATTTAACTATGCAAGGGATGGAATATGACGAATATTGTTGAGATCTCTTTTAATTTAACTCAAATTCTCATGTTTGTGTAAGTCGTAGAGCATCGCTACTCGCGTAGACGGCCTACGAACCGCCTACGCATTACTCCGTCTGTAAAAGCAGATGCTATCAGATGCTTAAATGTAATTTTTACACCTGCCACCACCAGGTGGTGGTACTCCTTTCTAATAATATATTTAGCACTAACATAAATAAACGTTGTAGTCAATTGTATATGTAATATTTTTTTGCGAAAATAATTGCAATATGCAATGTTAGGACAGATCAATGGTATACTAATGGTAAACACGTGTGTGATACTTGAGTGTAATAAAGAAATTTTGAACTTTTGAACGTTTTTAAACGGCGGTCAAGATGTATTGATTGACAGAATCAGTAATAAAACTCAGTAACTATTTTCTTTTTGAAAATCCCACCTTAAACCGGTCTCCGTACTAATGTAAACTTAACATTTCATTAACAGATTTCCAATCTTTGTGATATCAAAAACCAATTCATTAACATTTTGTCAGAGTTTTCACCATTTTTACACTGAGTGTACCCCCGATCGCTCGGCCCAGACGTAGTTACGAGTTTTGACTATTCTGCCAAAAATCAAATTCACGGGTTCGACCCTTAGAAAAGGTTTGAAAACGTAGCCGGTCCCCTTACAATTCCACAGAATCCGTAGACGCAACTATTTCTGTGGGAGCCTATTAATGTCGTTCGCGTTGTTTTCCTTCCTCGAGCTCGTGATAAATCTGAACATAATATCCAATAAACTGAACGCACGTGCTCACCCCGGACCCCCTTACAAATGTTACACATTCTGTCATTATTTTCTTGGGCAGAACCTTTTTTATATAAGTGCGATTTGGTATCGAATTACCTTCTTTCACTAGGCTATCCTTTCCCCCGCCCTACCCGCACTGAAATCTTTAGAATTGGTACTGAGATCACTATTTTGATTCCATTTGTATGTCTTTATCCACCTCCATAGCTTCGTCATACTTGACTGATGACGGGTAGTGTCGAGTGTTTACTAGCTGTTCTTACTACATGTCCAGAAGCCAAGTTAAAAATTAATACTAAACCTGTTCAATGGTTTGCAATTCCTGCGTGATTATTGAACAAAGTTTTTGACGTGTCACTTACCTTGGCTTGTTACAATAGATAAATATGAGTATCATTTTTTAAAGTATGGCTAATATTTTACATGTTTGGGATGTTACAGTCAGCTCATATTATTGAGATGTGTGGTCGTATCGTACGGAAAGTCAGATATACGAGTAGTTAGGATCCGTTTCAAGTTTTCTACGATGTGATATTGTAACGCAAAAGTAACCGGATACCTGACTCAACTTTTGCTGAAACTAACCTAAACTTGCCATCTTTTCGCAACCTTTTCCCATTAGTTGACTATAATAGATCATTAACGAACTCAAGCCACTGTTGAGACAGTTCGAAAGTAGGTCGGCCGTAGAAATGATTTCATAATAAGTCAAATCAAATTTAATTGCGTATTTCACAGAATCTTTTAAGAGACGGTAGAAGAGAATCTACAGATAATGAAAAAGTTTTCCAATAATCTTGTAGCTGCTCTCTCCATTAAGAACAAAAACAGCGGGGCTCATTCACGCCGCGCCGTTACCGAAACTAGCCTATTGAGATTAACTAACTTCCACCGAAAACAATGTAATTAAGTTTAGTGTTGGTGAATTGCCGCTGTTTATTGGATTGCCAGGTTATTTATTGATTAGTCACTCATTGTTCTAGTTGTAGTGATTTGTTTACTGACGATAAGCTTGATGTTTTACAATGAAAGAGTATGTTGTGTTTCATTGACGTCACTTTGAATTCTATTTTTAAGTCTTATATTTTCACGAAGATATTCTTCGTGAAAATATCACTTTTCAAACAAGTATAACATAAATAACCTAAGAATCATTCAGTTTTTCAGATAAGTATATTTGAAACACAAATAACAACAACATAAAATTTAATTATTTTCTTGCGTATTACTTATCTTAAGTAAAATTATATCCAATAAAACCATGTATGTGTTTTCGGGAACCAAAGCTAAATTTTCTCATATAGTTAGTTATTGTATGACTGTGCTGCTCGTATATGTACCATAGAGAAGGTTGAACTCGTAAACAGAGCTCGGCCCTCGGCCGCGCGACCACAGTAATATACCCAACAGCTCCCAGAGGAAATGCTTCTTCTCGGATAGAATCCGTAATTTTTCCTACACCCGGAATGATTTCCCCGTTGCATACAACAAACCTGATAGGAAACTTTCAGCCCCGATGTCCGGCACCCGCCCGGAATTCTTATCAAAATCGATTTTGTTGGGAACTGAACAAACGCGAAAGATTAGTTTTAGTAGTATTAGTTACATTCCAGAAAGGGCGCAAAATAAATAAATATAACGGTCAAGTGTGAGCCAAACTCGGGCACCGTGGGTTCCATACAGAATGGGAATAACTAACATACTAAAAATCATAAATAATAGGTACGTTAATGTACATCCAACTATACTCTACCGAAAATGTAAGTCCGATTGAAAAACCAACTTAACTTTGTAGCTATATTACATACCCGATGTATGCTTTCGACTTTAAAGCTAAGTTTGTAATCTATGGTATGTGCTGTAAGACATTGCTCCTTGCCAAATTTCAGGATTCTTGTTCAACGGGAAGTACCCTATAGGTTTTGGTATCCTTCCGTTTTGTATGGAAATTGTCTAAAATACAACTATTGCGTTGACCTATATTCAGATCCAAGAGACAGCAGACTTGAATATTCAATATTAATTTCAACTTGATATCTCCACGTGTTGCTGAGAAAAACTCTCTAATGGATGGACCGATTTTAATAAGGTTTTTTTACGTAAAAGCAGGTTCACTTGCGGTGGTTCTCAGCTATATTTGGTAAAAATCTATTCATCCGTTTGAAGAGTATCAGCTGATGTTAGGCATTTTTGGCAAAAAATGTTTTTTGGTTTAAATAATATTTTCGTATGATTATTACGTAGGATTTTTTAAATTTTAAATTTAAATTACTTTAATTACAAAAATATGAATTATCTACCAGCGCATTTCCAAATGTTAAATATATCAAAGCCAGGATAAATGTCAACTTCTAGACAACAGTGTAACATTTAAAACTACGAGTACGTCACCGTTTAATACCATCAGGTGAGATTGTGGTCAAACGAGAGAATATTTTTTCTGTATACATTAAACAACCAATTATACTCGTATCTATCTATACACAATTATTTATGTATGTCAGGTAAAAAGAGTAACCAACTATCTGGGGTATCTTCGTCGAACCGGAAAATTCTATATTTTCCTATTTTACGCTTGAATTATTCCCTTTTATCTCCACTACGCGCACATTCCAATAACAATTTGGAAATGGAACTATTAATACACGTCCTAAACAGAACGAAACAAAGCCGCCCGTATGACATGTGCCAATTCACATAAAGAATACGATGCTATTTTGAGAAATAATGAAACTTCTCCCAAGGAAATTGCTTTTACCACACGACGTAGTGCATAACCAGGAGATTTGAAGCTATCAATCCTGTTTGGATCTGGATAGTTGAAGGCGATTGGAATCTGAAAACACCTTTCACGTGCGAGACACTGAAGAAAAAGTCAATTTCTTGAGCGCGTGCGGTGAAACGATACGCTCAGGAAAAACGGTCGACTTTACGATCTTCGGAGAAGCACGTTCCTTTGTGCATGCTCTTTGTGGTAAGCATATCCAAAAAGCTACTGTGAAGGAACACAACCTGATATTATTTTTGTTCATCAATGTACTATCCGGCTTTTGCTTTTGGTACTAGTTATTCTCAAGCACTGATGAATATAAATAGATATCAGTGGATGCATGCAGCTGTAAATCAACGACTGAACGATAATGTGAATATATATTATTAATAGAAATAAATAATCGTGTCGTCACCTCATGTCGGCCTGCGGGTGTCGTAAAAGGCAACTAAGGGGAAACTATTCAAGAGATGGGCAGAAGCATCTGCCTATGTAACAACAATATACAAAAATATTTATTGAGTAACAATAACTAATAAAAATATTTATTGAGTAACAATAACAATAATAAATAAGAGAAACAATTGAGTAACAATAATATAGCCATACAGTCTGTCATAGGGGAAGCCCTGTGTGACAGGTGTAGGCTCTCTCTAAAATTTAAATAAAAACATGCTTTACTAAGTAGGGTGAGTGTGTGTGTGGGTGTGTGTGTGTGGGGGGGGGGGGGGGGGGGGGGGAGCGTATCGTAACGTAACGTATCGTACTGCGATCATCTGCCAAGCGTGGTGATTATGACATATCCTGTCAAAGAAATTCCAATATGGCAGAGGGAGGATAATGTCCAACAGTGGACTGAGATTATGATGATTAATCGAAATAATTTCCATATTGTTTTAATTCAAGTTAAGTGTACAAACTTACATTTTATTGTAGTCAAAATAACAATGAATGAATAAATGAATTGAAAACCAAAATACGTTAATAGAAATTTCATAGTTGTTAGTTTGTTTAGTCAACACTAAGTACATCTTTACCAATCTAATTCTGCATTTGGCTTGAAAATGGCACGCCTATAAGCCTGCGTGATGGCAAACGACGCCAAGGCTAAGGGAGGAAATATTAAATATTAAATAATGAGTTAAATAGCCAGGCGGTCATAGAAAAATAATCTTTTTTTTCTTAGTTGATATGCCACCGCAAACGTCCGCCTCAGACTTCTCTCACCCGACTTCTGTCAATCACGCCTTCGACTTAGATAAGATTTTAAAACGTCTCAGGGCGGGCGTAACGGGACTTTGTTCTTACGTTGTTCCTCATTCTTATTTATAAGGCGCGGGCTGTCCTGTGAGACGGCGGCGGCAATAAGTTATGTGCTCTTTACTTTGTCTTCCCCTCTTTGTTTGAGATTGTGGTAAAGCGGCAACATCTCTTATAATACGAGGCCACGAAATTAAAGTCTGCTGTTAAAAGTTTCGATGTCGATATCTGCGTAATTTACATCACAAAGTTCGGATTAATTAAATATTGGTTTTACGATTTTTACATAGCAGTCTGGTTTAATGACTTCGTTGAGAGCTGAATATTTTGGGCTGGGCTTTATATATTGCATAGAGCGCTCAGTGGTGCTCTTAATAACTTTCATTTATTTAAGCAATTTTACAATAATTCTAATTTTAAATTTGAGTCAGACTACCTGCTTAAAGTGAAGACTTGTATGTAATACGTTGTATTGGTACTTACTGCACAGAGTTGAAATTTATGAAATCACGGTTGACTATAAATTCCGATTTTGTTTCGTCACATATACAAGAATAAATTGTTAAGTGTGCCGCCTGGTACTCTATGCCGCCTTTAAGCAGTTTGAAAAACTCTGATCAAGGTACTAAGCTACCAGCAAAGAATGCTACAGCTTCTGCTTCAGCTATTATCCTACGGTAACTACTTGCTCGATCGGGATAAAAGTAGCCTATGTCCTTTTCCAGCCCTTCAACTCTCCCTGCACCAAAAAATATAAACATTATCGCTCTCCGTTACGATGTAAACGATGGACAAACGAACTCACTTTCATATTTACGATAATGCTAGCTTCTGCCCGCGGCTTCACCCGCATGGTTAAGATTTACCCCATGGTAACTACGACATAAAACATGTCAAACTGTCGCTACACTTCACGTCAACAAACAATTATTTGGATATTATGCATACTGAAATTCTAAAATCGCAACAACAGAGTTCTCATAAAAACTTTCATCATCTTTCCACCCCTGTTAAAAATCTTTTGAAGACGTACTTCCTTGTTTATAATCTAACTACATATCAATTTTCATGGAATTATCTTCAAAAATGACGAACAAAAACAAGAGTTCTCTTACAAACTTTCACCCCCCTTTTCACACCTGTAAAGAACATCTACTACTACAACATCTAAAACTGTGAAACGTGTTGTTCGTTATTTTTGACAAACAGAGAGACAGATTCACTTTCGTATTTACAATATTAGGTTTAATATTACGTTTTTTCAAGTAAAAAAAAGTAAAAACCTCTGCAAATCAGTGAGGAAAAATTAGGTACCTAGTTCGTACTTGTTAAAGCTGAAAATCCAATTGTTGAAATAGAAGTCAGCTGTGCTGTGACGTTCTAAAGCCGCGACGACCCGGATAGCAGTAACTTATTAAAACATTATTCTATGAAGACAGCGGCATCTGGGGAACGTGACAGCGGGGCTCGGGGTCACCGGTGACCGAGGTGTCACGAGACGTGACAATGAATAATGGTGTCGTTGCAGGCGAGGACCACCTCCTCACGGGTGTTGTGACGTCACTACGGCTACTTCTGCTCGAATTATATCCATAATAGCGTGACCGGCGAAGGTCAACTAATTTCTCGATCATCGTTGGTCAAGTGTCACTGCCACTGTAGGCTAGTGCCATCAAGTCACAAAAATGATCTTATTTTTGTTATTTAAGTTATATCGTAGCGTAAGCTGGATGCAACGGCTTCATGACAGATAGCGTAATTTATATGTTTCTCATTTGAATTTCGAATTCCAAGCGGAAACCTCACAGTAGTCGTTTTGTTTGGCAAGAAACTTTTTATAGCTTGGCTAGCTATTACCATGTTTTACTACCATGTTTATAGCACGGTCGCGTGGTCATAGTCCAGCTCTTCCCATAAGGAGCTAGGAATTTTTTCAATATCCCCGTTATCGATAACGAAACGCCTGCGAATATTGTCACGTTTGTGTTTCCAATAAGGCATTTTCCATAATTATCACACTGAGCAGGCCGATTGGTGATTTCAGTCACCTTTTGCAAGACGCGGGGCATGTGAATATCCTATTCTTAGCCCAAGATAACAATACTCATAAAACGATGATTTTGTCAAAGGTTATATTTGAATGTAGCTACGATTACGTTGACTAGTGTAAATAATTAATTAAGTTGACTTTGTTTATACGTTAATTTTGTGTATGTAATAGGTTTGATGTGCTATTGTGTAAAAACTTGGAATGTTTAACTATTTAAATCAAATCAAATAATTGATTTATTGAGACCGCACTAATTTGTTATAGAGGATAAACGTACATTGACTGCCGCCGTGAACTACTTAAAATTCAGAGGTCCAGGTTCAATTTCCAGTAGGGGTACCTGTCGGTACGCGGTTTGGTTGGTGGCAGAGCATTTTACATGTTCGCCTTGCAAGCTACCACAATTTTACCTAGGCCTGCCGCCAAACAGAAGTGTTACTGTATGAAAGGTGACAGAACCAGTGCCTCATTTGGTTCAGGCTTCTGGGTGAGTAAGCTCTCCCTCCAACAGTCTTATCGTCACTTATTATCAGGAGAGACAAAGTCCAAGTGCATACCCATGTTTTTTAGAAATACTTTTTTTACAATAACCCAAACATTATTTGAAACCAGAGTCTAACATATTTTGTAAGAAAGTTGAAATTGACACAAAAAGTTAAGAATTGTGTCTGAGAAAGAATATGAAGTATGAGTATGTACATACATTACATATATTATTACATCTTAGGGAATTTGAGCATAACTTTACGGCTGTGTAGGAGCAGCAGAAGCTCGCAGCAGAGGAGAACATCCCGCAGCGTTTTAATACAACACATAACCGTGCACGAGGTTTAATACAACACATAACCGTGCACGAGGTTTAATACAACACATAACCGTGCACGAGGTTTAATACAACACATAACCGTGCACGAGGTTTAATACAACACATAACCGTGCACGAGGTTTAAGAGTAAAAAATAATTTATAACTGCAACATATTAACTTCAGCGTGTTATGAAAAATTGTTGTGATAACAGCTAGCTTGTTTACTAAACAGCTCTGATATGTAAAACGCTTAAGCGATTCAACTGCGATATATCCATAGAATAAGTCATGTTGTAAAACTCTGTGGGACTTTCTCCCCTAGAGTATGTTTGTGGTCCTTCCCCACATATCAACCGGAGCCTGTCCGAGTTTTGTGTACTCGTGTGAAACGCGGCATTTCATGTATCACGGGCCGCGCGCGCTACACTCGACCCTACGCTATATTATGTTTCCTTTCCATTAAACGTACCTGTTTCATTTTAAATTAAATTTCCTTTTTGATAAACAACAAAACATGAACTTTTTATGCGGACACTCTTTTGGCGTAAAATGCTCTAGCTGAGCTGCACACGCAATGAATCCGTGAAATTGGCGAAAACAATTCAGAATAATTGAGAAGGCAGGTTAACAAATTCACTTCTACAAGTGTGATAATTATAAATAACATTTATGGCGTTCGATACTTGATTTGAAAAAATTCGAGCGATAGAAAAAAAACCGAAAAAATCTAAAATTTCGCGTTCTAGGGTACTTGACCCAGTGCAAGATGACTAATTTCAATCTTATACTTGGAAGGCAAGACGCTTGCAGTGGAAATACAGGCTCTTAAGCCTCCTAGTCTATAATTCAAGTGTGATTTTGTCAAGTAATCTGACTGGCCACGACTACTGCCATATCGTATTAGGTTTTATTGTAATTATTCAGGCAAATGTCGACAATCTACAGACATAACCACGTTCAAACGAATATTAATATTTCGCTTGCTCAGTAACTAGCAGTACTAGCAGAGTTGAGCAATTTCGTTTGAGTAGATACACATCTGACAAAGCAAATTGAAACCTCTGAACCGCATGTAAACTCTAAATGAAGTCGTCAGAACACTTTAATTAAAAACTTCATTCCAGACGACTAAAACATTTCTTCTCTTTTTTCAAATTATTCTCCCGACAACACCCAGACTTTGTGAAACATAAACAAGTATTCATTAATGTTTAAAACAAGAGGGTCCATCCAAATTACAAAAGTCGCCCAATTTTAAAGTAACAGAGAGAATGGAAAGTAGCTTTTAATTAGTTTTCAGATAGATATTCAGGATGGGCAACCCTTAATTGTAAATCGGAGCTTAAACCTGCCGGCTCTGATTAATGCCCACGTCCGCTTCGATTTATGGTACCTGGCCTTCACTAACAAATTAGCCATTCGTGAATGACCCTTATGTAAACGTGATACGATGCATTAAATAGGCTTCGCTGCTGCTGCACGTGATAAAATGTTTAAATGAGGCACATTAGAATTATCCCTGAAAGAAGAATGAGTGCAGTAATTTTTCAGACTATTAGATATTAGGTATTGCTGTAAGTGTAGTGTTTTATAATCTAAAGTTAGATTTTAGGTTTACATGAAAGCATATTGGGGTGCAGTTGGCTAAGGACAAACAACCTTACGTCTCACGGATGTCTTTGCTGTCAATGTCTCTAATTTCCTAGACAACAAGGACAAATATTAGATTATGTCAGCATTGCAGTAACCTCACGTCTCACGGATGGCAATGTGTGCAGTGAGACGTGAGGTTATAAGTCAGTTTCTAGGTCAACGGGAAGTACCCTATAGGTTTTGGTTCCCTTGCATTTTGTATGGAAATTGTCTAAAATACAGCTATATCTTTTTATTGCGTTGACTTAAAAGTTTGATTTTTTCACACATCCAAGGGGCGCCAGACTTCAGTATTCGATATTAATTTCAACTTGATATATCCACACGTAACTGATAAAAGGGGTCTTGACAGACAAACAGACAGAAGGACAACAAATGATCCTATAAGAGTTCCTTTTTTCCTTTTGAGGTACGGCACCCTAAAAACACATTTTCCAAAAGCCACTTAAAATATGAATTCCCTTGGCTAATGTAATGGAAACTGCTTCACGAGCGCGATGCAATTAGCTGCGATCAGTTTCGTATCTATCAGCGATGCAGCGTCACATCTGGGGGGCGAGGGGGTGATGAAATTGCCCCGTTTGCATCTATCCGGGGGGCGTCAGGGCCGCCCGGCTCATTAGATCCTCCCCGGCTTGCCTGCGGCGATTAATACTCAACGAGCCGAATATGTGCCGCAGCCTGCTCTGATGAGTCAATCACTACAGTGTTCCACAGATAACTTGATTGTGAAGTCAATTTGTTATTTGTAGGACTCTCCAGCCTAGGCCAGCAAAAATAAACTCAGAAATATTTATTTAGGTAATAACGATTTAACGTGGAAAAGCGACACAATACTATTGAAAGAATGACTAAAGAAAGACCTATTAAAAATGAATAAAAATTAAAATATTATACTTAGAGATCACATGTATTTGATATCTTGTTTTGACATATATAAAGCATAGTTTTATTCCTTATTATTATTAATCTATCTTTTTTGAGTATTCATACCAGAGACTCTAGCAGTCTTAAGACATGTAATTATTTGTTTATTCCGTAAACATAATGTTGTTGTTTTTTATTAAAAAAAGAGGTCCAAGATTAAATATGTGTAAATCGTCATATATTATGAAACTGAGACTTGCAACTGCAATTGCAGTCTGACTGCCTCGATCCGACGAGGTATAACGTTTCAGACACGGATTTGTAAAGAATATACGGATTCAACCTTCTACTAATGCGTGAGGTCAACAAAAACACACGCACACGTGTAATCGACACTGATTTGCGCAGCTTGCGCTGCATACTGACGGTCGAGTGTCTGATGTTGTTTGGTGTCTTTTGTTTGTACCTTGTGTATAACGAATGAAATTGTCTGATGTAGTCCCATCATACGTGTTATATAAGTAGAATACGGTCTCTGGATGTACTGATCTCTGTTGTTTCAGGTAATTTAGCAAGTGGCGTAGTTTGGTTAATTGAAGCTATAGAATTGCAATTCAAATGCATGTAAAGTTTTTGCTTACATGTACAAGTTCTTTTATAATTATATTATTTTAAAATAATTAAGAAAACATGTAAATCCACGTGCCAAAGACTAATTTATTAATCATCAACATTGGTGGCGTTTATTCGCCCACAGAAACACAACATAATGAAACCCTTATGGGTTCCCAATTCCTTTAAACATTTCGAAACGGACACCTTATTAATTCTTTGTTTAATTTAGCAGACTTTAATTTTACAGAATGGGATATGGCTTGATTCAGCATTTAATTCATACCTTAATCAAAAGCCGTGCTTTAGAGGGATTACGGAATATCCCACAGAAAGGATTTGTAATTATTAAAGAGATACCTAATTCAAAAGGCATATAAAACCTTACAATCTTCCTCGAAATTAAATGGCTCTAATTCGCTTGCTTTAAATAATATAATTGTCACCGTTGAAAGGGTTTTATAATTATTTCTAATATAATCTCAGCGGAGGCAGACCAGTTGATGGCGCGTTCCATTATCTAAATGGCCTATCCAGGGGCTTAATTAAATCTGCTTATTGCTAGAGATATTTTAAAACCGGGTACTGCACATAAGCTGTGACCCCCAGAACTGCTCCAGACTGAGATTCCGCAATCTTGTTACCCGTTCACGCACAGGGTTGTGTGATAG
Organism: Carcina quercana; assembly: GCA_910589575.2. Taxonomy (NCBI): domain Eukaryota; kingdom Metazoa; phylum Arthropoda; class Insecta; order Lepidoptera; family Depressariidae; genus Carcina; species Carcina quercana. The sequence continues at coordinate 9,617,337 of OU342429.1, forward strand.
CTTCGTTAATTACGTCACCATAACGACGATGTGCACGTTATTACGACGATGCCGCCTTGCTACGTAATTTGTACAGTACGCAGATACAGCCATTAGTTGAGACATGATGCTTTCTGTAAATTTATAGCCAAATAAAGGAGTACGCGAGGAAATTATGAACCTAATTATTATAGTACGTTTCGCCCGGTCGCTTCGGTCACTACACTAAGTGTTGTGTTCTCTGGTGGCTCGCCTCGATTTATTGAATAGATTAAAAGTAAATTCCAAATACATCCGTAAGATGCAAAGTGAATTGAACTCCAGAAGTCGTATTCCATTTTTAATCTCTTCGATAAATCGAGGCGGGCCACTGTGAAGGAAGTGTTTGGGCGTTTGTTACCAAATTCTTTGTTAAAATATTTCCTTTTTTATACACACAACGGAAATATTTCTTACGAGAATGTTAAATAAAGTTTCCCTTGCATACGAATTCGGTAGAGGTTGAATAGAATACACATTCTTCGGCACACAAAGGAACGGTGCTTCTGCCGACGGCTTTTAAACCTGGCATCCTTCGTTTGTTCCCCTCGGAGTGTTCGGAGATAGCACTCACCTCGGGGCCTGACCCTTGTCAAGTGTCTGCCCTTCACCAGTTAATGTATTTCCCTTTAATTTCTAGTTTCAAATTTTTGATGCCTTCTGTGTACCTTCACGAAATTGCACACGTGGCTTATCCTCAACGAATTTGTAATAAATTACACCAAAAGCGTGTTCACACATAATTTAACAGATTATGATATTTGTGGAAGCATCCAACCGTGAACGCATACGTAAACAAGATTAAAATAGGTGGGAAGCTTTAAACATTTCGTGCAGGATTCACGTACAGAGATTGTCGGAAACTCTGAACAGAGCGTCGCGGCGGTCGGTCGGGAGGCCCTGCGGAAAGTTTCGCTCGTCTGAATCCGTGCACGCGTAAATATGAGGGTCGGAGTTGAGGCCGGCCCGGGCCCACATTACGGTAGCTGGCGAAGAGCGCCACAGTCGTAATACCCACCGAAACTATCTGTAAAACTATCCGAGAGCTAACTGCCGGAGTTCTGCACTCATTGTTTGTACTATAAGACATTAGAAAAGTCCACTTTACTCCAGTGAACTTTCGTGATCGTAACAAAGCCCATATTGTAGCGGATGTAATGTAATTAGTGAAATGAATTAAGTACATTGCCATTGTTTCCCTTCGGGGTATAATTACGAATCTTTTTGTAGTAGGCCATCACGAGGAGTGGAGATAAAAGGACGGGGCCTTATCATTAGGATGAATCTTTATTGTCCGTACTTCATAATAATACAATAATGCGTGTGTTGTCTTCCGCGGGTTGTTTGAAGAGGCAAATCCCCAATTAAAAGAACAAAGCTGTGTCAACGTGAAAGTTTGTCCACATAAAGGGAGCGTCAACAATGCTCGTTTTAGTTCAGTCGGAGAACAATAATTTCTCGACGGCCGTTACTACGATCCCTTTTGCTTAGAAGGTGCCCTTGTTTTAGCTTCTTACAAACATACACAAGATGTGTAATGTTTTCAACATATCTAGGACTAGCAAGAATGCCTTGAATGAGAACTGGATGACATCTTTCAAATTAATCTGTTTATTGGTTTATATGACGAGCATATTAAACCATTATACTCTATATTTCAATAAAAACTTTTGATATACAACTATGGTAAAATGTATTTTAAAATGCATACGAAAATTACAAAGGAGAAAGTGAGTTTATTTGTGTTTCCATCCTTCCCTTCGGAAGATCAGAATAGACCATAGGATTTTTTATATCCCAACTGAGCATTTAGTTCCCGTGGGATACATTAAGTACACGGGGACGAAGTCGCGGGCAAAAGGTAGTAACAATATAAAACAAAGATCATCTAAGCACGTAAGCATAATCTAATTTGCCTTTGTGAAACTTGCTAACTGAAAGTTATGTCAAAGTAAAACAAAGTTTATCTAGTTTAAAGTCTCACAAGGTATACGGTTTTAAGGACATAACTCGACTGTACTTAATCGTAAGTAGCTTTGTGTCTGTGATATATTAAATTTGAGAGGGCGCACCTGACGCCTGATGTGGAGATAAGTCAACGATACTTGATTTATGGACGTGTCATGTCACTAGAGGCTGAGGTGAACAAACTAAGTGCCGATGACCTAGTAGTCGTGATTTTAAAACACTAATACAGATAACACGTACGGTACGATGCAACCGCTCCCGAAATAGTGTACCTAATGCAAAGCACGTTCAAATGGATGCTACTAATGTCTACACTTATATTGTAAAGAGCTTACTTAGACGATTTAAAAACCTTTTCATTAAAATGAATACTTTACATCTTTGTTTGTTTTTATACTAGTAGCATAACTACATATGCTATAATCGAAGATTTATTTTAAATTATATTATTTTGAGTTAATACGAAACTTTAACGTTATAATTAAAGTTTTTTGACACCCTCAGCTTAAACTACTATGAGCATCTACCTAATAGGGATTCTATGGTCCTGAAATGAGAACACCTTAGGAAGATGAGTACGCACGCGAAAATTTCAAGTTTTATCTTCAGTTTGCCTTAGTGCTTTTTGATTTTTAGAGAAGAAGTCGTAGAGCGAAAGTACAGTCGAGGTGAAAAAGTGTTAGTGTACTAGTGTTACGTGGTGTCAGTAGCAACAGACCGGCGTCAGTAGTGCTCAAAAGACTCTGTACGTAGAATCCAGGGATGGACTCAGTGCAGAAGACTTGGACCCAGTGAGACAGGGACGCACTCTGTCGGAGGGACCCGTGATTTTGAAGATTTGTGGACCTGAGCTACCAATAAACCAATACCATACTAATATGGCGGTTTATGTCATAAATATGCGTCAAAATACAACGGAAACAAATAATATAACTGAACAATTGCAATAATATACTGCGCGTATTGCTTAGGCCTACATAGGATTTTTTAATTGGATTCATTTTTGACATGTGTCTTTTGATATGAGTTTATGTGTGTTATTGATTATTATTCTGAGGAACAGATGTGATATCAACTGTTGTCCACTGCAATGTGTCAAAATATTCTTGCCGTCATGTCCATAAGGCGAATTTACGTTATGGCTTCAAGATTTAATTTGATATCAAACACAAATATTCATCGGAGACTCGTTATTATCAAAGCCACGAATATGTTTGTTACCAATATCTGATTTCAAAAAATAAACGATGAGTTACACAAAAATTTTGTCAATATTTTATTTTTCCCAAACATATTTGAAAAGGATAATTGGAAATGTCTATTCAGGATTGCGTATATGTTTATTTATAGAACGGGACATGTTTCTCATTTTAAAGGAATTTGCTTATATTATACGAAGAACATTTACGTATTTCGTATTCATCAGAGAACATTAAGCTAGAAATAAACATATCAAAGTTAAAGAAAAAAAGACGCAAAGGTGGTTTAAATACAAAGACCGGTATAAATACAGGCACTAAATAGAGAACCGCAGTCTGTGGTGGATTATCTAACAGCAGTCGCTACTTACCAGGCCTGCTTTTCACCACTACCATGCAGGACGTCACAGAGTACATAAAGAAGAAGGCCAACTACCTCTTGAGGGTGGAACAGCTGGATTCACGCCACGCCACACACTTCAAATCGTACGTGGTGCGAGTCCCAACCTGTAAGCTGGAGACCTTCATGAGTGAGGACTTCTGGCCGACGGGCGTGGTGTGCCGTCGCTTCAGAAGGAGGATAGCGCACAACACTACCAGAGCGGCAGCAACGTGCCATAGTAAATAAGTGTGTAGAATATTATTGTAGTGTTCTAATTCATTTTAATGTATTTTATTGTATTGTATATGTACTTATGGGTCATTGTTACCTGAAATAAATGAATTCAAAAAATTTAATTATACTAAACATTTGCACACCTGAGATAGGTAGGATGTATTATGGACAACAACTTTATGTAACATCTATGTATTAACATGCACCCTGGCAATTAAATTTTTATGTTGTATATGACGATTTAGTTTGTATGTTGTGTGTGGGTCTTGCTGTTCAACGTCCATAAAGTCACTCCACGTACACATAACGTCATCTGAGATGAAGACCAAGTGCAAACCCATCAAACAAACAAAAACCATTATCCTTAGAAATGCGAAAGTGAATAGTCAAAGTCAGAATGACTGTATTTTTAGAGTTCCGTACCTCAAAAGGAAAAAAGGAACCATTTTAGGATCACTTTGTTGTCTGTCTGTCTGTCTGTCAAGACCCTTTTTCTCATTAATGCGTGGAGGTTTCAAGTTGAAATTATTATTGAATACTTAAGTCTGCCGTCCCTTGGATCTGTGAAAAATCAAACTTATAGGTCAACCCGATAAAAACTTTTTATGTTATAAACTTAACTTTGTAGTTGAAAGCCATAAATCGGTTATGTAATTTAGCTGCACAGTTAAGTTGGTTTTTCGATCAAAATTACATTTTCAGAAGCATTGTTGGGTGAATATTACCTTTCCTATTATTTATGATTTTCAGTATGTTAAATATTCATAATCTATACGGAACCCTCGGTGCGTGAGTCCAACTCGCACTTGACCGGTTTTTTGTACAGGGTTAGTTCCTATGGGATAATTTCTCAAGCTCGCGCAGACATAGTCGCAGAGAAAAGCTAGTTGACAATTCTTTTTTAAAAAACGACTATGACCTCCGATGGCTGGTCTGCTAGGCTTCTTCCCAACGAACCACACTGTAACCACTCACAGTGACCCGTTGGTAGTGAGGAAATAACTATTATACAATTTAGGTGTCATCGTAATTCAGTTAAATAAAATAATATCTTAACAAATTGGGCTTGGTAAGGTCAGACTGGGACGTCGAAAATTGGACAACCCAAATTGTGATTTCTCCGAAAGGCCTGTAGCTATTTCTGTCGGATAAAAACTTTTAATTAACAGTCTTGAAACATCATCTCGCTAAATAAACTTTTCCTGCTGACCCAACTACGTAGGTGCTGTGACAAGCTTGTCCCGGGACATTAATGTGATGTGAAAGGGGTGAATTCATAACGATATTAAGCTGTAAATTCATTACAAAGGACCGATAAACAAGATCCAATTTTACATAAATTAACTCGCCTTCAGGGTGCTACAGTCAAGTTTTTGATACCCTCGTAAGCGGGCGTAGGGTGTTCATGCATATTTATTTTGCTTGAACGTAATAACGCCGGCGAGGACTGCTATTTTTGTCTCATAACATTAAGCCTCAGCTTGATCCTGTCACAACACTTGGAAACTCCCGGCGTAAATAAATTGAAAGACAAACAAAAAACAACGCGCGCTAATAACTGCGAGAGACGAGGAAAGAGAAAGCTCTTGTATTTGATATTTTTCACGAATTTATCTCAGTAATCCAACATTCACGTCTCTGAGAGAAATAACAGGAAAATGTTTTTAGCACAAAAATCTAGTACAAATTGCCACGTTCTAGAGTAGTTATTACCCCATTAAAGTGAGTGACTGCGGCGCTATGGCTAAAGTAGTGGAGATTGAAGGTATAAATCTCGGAAAGCATTTTGTACAATCATATACTTGCGAGTGGACCGCCCAGTTCATGTGTTCTGTTTACAGCTTGTGAACAGCAGATAGTTGATAAATAACAGCGAGAGAACTTTTTTACTGTTCTACAGTAAAATCCAATCTATGAATTCACTACAAATTATTTAAGATTTCATTTGATATATGAATATCAATTCTTAGGTCAAGCCTAACGCAATGGATTTGCGCTAAATCTTTCGCTACATCTACAGATCGTCTGAACAGAGCGTCATCATTCACCCAAGTTCGCGGGTAAGCACAAGTCCTCGGCTTATTTAAAGATTCGGTACAACATCTGGCTCCTCAAGTTTAAAAGTTGCTCAGAGTTTTGTGAGTCAGACTGTGCGACAGCTTTTCGGAATTCTTTGATTCTTAGGGGTTGTATAGTTGATCGAGGATAATTATAATTTCGTTCACTCTATCTTTCACGTTTGTCAACATTTGACCTACTGTGTTTGGATGCAAAAGGATGATAAAGAGCGGGAAGGAAAAAGAACCGCCTGTTTGCTGGTCAGGTTCTTATAATGGTGAAAAATTTAGATACGCCATACGACTCGATAGCTTAGTTGGCAAAGCGTTCGCCCCGGACTGGCGAGTGATGCAGGGTGGAACCCTGCACGCGTTAAAATTTTAACTATTTTCCAATGCCATTTAAACATTTTTGTGACCTAATTCCGCCCTGAACAGTACTCGTACATAAAACAAAAAATGGAATACATACAAACTCCTTTCAAAGAAGTCGTAATTTAATATCGTAACTAAAAATAAACACGTATCAAAAAGCTATATGTATTATATATGTTTATTACGTGACAAATGTGGCTGGTTCATATAATAAGCCCCTATTTCCGTACAGTCACAGAATAAGTACTTTGCTCCATACAGGTGTATTATATCGTTTACTGTTGATGGTATACTCGTATTAATAGGTTAATTTAATTATGTTTTTTAAGTTATTTTGGTTCGCTGGCCACTTTGCTCCTATTTATAAATTGCAATTTAGTAAGTTTTATGAGAGATACCGCCTCCGTGGCCTAATGCCTACACGCTTGGACTAACTATCCGTAGGTCTCGGATTCGATTCCCCGTGGGGGTACCTACCAACACTCGGTTTGGTTGGTTGTAGGGCATTTTCTATGTCCGCCTGGGTACCGGCTAGCTGGCGGCGTTTATCTAAGTCTACCGCCAAACAGCAGTATTAAGCTTGAGGCTTTTGGGTGCGCACGCTTACCATCCAATCGCCTTATCGTCACTTACCATCAGGTGAGATGAAGGCCAAGTGAAGCCATCATATCTACTTACTTAAATAAAATCTTCTTAGTTTTTGAAAAAGTATCAGAATAAGTTACGTGTAATATTCTAGTCATTATCATCAGCCGAGAAACGTCCACTGCTGGACATAGGTCTCTCTCATAAACTGCGACTTCGGACTTTCCGTGAGGGGATTTGCCATGTAAACATAGTGCCCAAAGAGGTGTATATGTATGTATACATATAAATATATAAATATGAAACGAGGTGACATGGGTCATATATTAATTCTGTCACTAGGGTCCTAAGACACAGCCTTTTGCTTAGTTTAGGCTTCAGTCTTCCACAAATTTCGCCCTAAAATTGTAATTTTTTAAAAGTCTTTATTGATTATAAAATATACATAATCACTGAGCACCCGACACATTCAGGCACCAGGTAACAATATCAAATACAATATTTCGTCGACACTAGTCTTTTAGAAACTTATTACATAATAAATTACACATAAAACCTATAACATAATCAGAACAATTAAAAATACACTAAAATTGTATTAATTTTGGTTGAAATATATAAAAATAATATTATAGTTTACGAGAGAAGTCGGACTCCCTCCCGGAGATATCTTGAAACAGAAAGTGTAACATTTGGAAATAAACTTCAAAGGAACGCAAAGGAGTAATATAATTTATAATTTACAATTCCCGTACCAACCATTCATAATAAAGTAAGTATTAACCCTTTAACTAGGGTTGTCAGCAATTTGAGTCCGGTATTCCTCGGTGCCTGGTTTTTCCAGAGACAATTATTTTATGAATCGCATTCCTCTCCTGAAACAAAGGCCACCCACTTTTATTGCTACTATCAATTTAGAAAGTAAAGTGTTTGAGATAAATTTAGTTTCCTAATACTTGGAAATATTTAAAGGTCGTTTTCTACAAGACTTTGAATGTGTTTTTTACAAGCAAAAGAGAACGAAATCAAACAAAATTGAAACGCTTATTATAACTGCCTAGCAGCCCGTCCCGGCTTCGCACGTGGTAGACAATTATTTATTTTTGGAAATTTGGATATAAAACACTTTTTTTCACAAATATTTTTATTTATTAAAAAATTATTATTTATTAATTATATATTTTAAAAAAATTATTTCAGTGACCCCTCCGCCCCGCCCGCCGCGATGCCCGGCGCGCTTTTCAGACTGCATCGCAAACAACGGCCACGGCGCTATGGCGGTTTTGTTTACTGTTTGAATTTTTTAATTCGTAATATCTTTTGAATGGAAAGTCCAATTTAAATAATTTAAAAACTATTTTATAGGTAGTTAAATGGTCTTGACCATAAAATAATTTATTTGGATAAGGATTAATATAAACACATAAATAGCATGGTTTGAATTTGGTTAGCATTTTCATTAATGTTTAAAATAAAAAAAGTTGTTGTAGTGACATAACTACAATAGTTGGACATATGCTACCGCGGAGTTTTTTGTAGACATTATGATGTTCTTCAATATTGTTGTACATTATTTTGTTCTATCGCTAATAGTTTCGGCAGCGCATTCGACGAAAGACATTTTAAGACTCATTTTTCTACACCTTCGGTTACATTGTTCAAATTTTACCAAGGATCCCTATTTTTTTTTTTTTTCAAAATGAAATGTAGCCTATGCCAAATTGGAAGAATTTTTTTTTTTTTACAGAGTATAGATCAACGCTTGGCCACGATCTCGCCTGATGGTAAGCGACGATGTGGCCTACGATGGTGCGCGTTGGTCTAGAAGGTGCCTGTTCACCCTCGACTTGAAGACACCCAAGTTATAGTTTTCTGGGAATACAGACGCCGGCAGCGCGTTCCACTCTCTGGCTGTACGCATGATAAAATTAGAAGCAAAGCGCTTAGTGCGAGCAATAGGAATGTCAACGACGTATTGGTGGAGCCCTGCTGTTCGTCTGTTGGATCGATACTTAAATGGCGATGGCGGAATCAACATGAACAGCTCTTGCGCGCACTCTCCAAAATGTAACCTATAGAATACAGAAAGGCAGGCCACTTTTCGCCTGTGTTCAAGACTTTGGAGTTTGGCCTCCACGAGCGAATCATTGCCAATGAGCCTCTTTGCACGTCGTTCTACCGAGTCCAGGCCTGCTAGCTGGTATTTAGCAGAGCCATCCCAAAGGTGACATAGGTACTCCATACATGATCGAACTTGCATTGAAATGTAGCATTCTATTGGTGAAAGAATTTTTTAAATCGGCCCAGTACTTTTTGAGCCTATTCATTACAAACATACAAACATACAAAAATAGGTACAAACCTTTCCTCTTTATATTATTAGTGTAGATATCTGATCGAAAATATTCAGCGATATATTTCGACAAATCAGTGAGCTTAAGTGGAAATAGGCTGGCCACACTGCTCAAAGAACGGATAACCGTACCGGGAAACTTGTACCGGGACTTTCCACTACTAGATGGACCGTCGACCTAGTAAAGGTCGCGGGAAGTTACTGGTCAATGTGGCATGCCATGGAGGAGGCCTATGTCCAGCAGCGGACGTTTCCCGTCTGGTGATGATGATCGAAAATGTATTGTAACTTGGCATTCAGATGTGATCACTTAGTCACAACCTGACACTAGTCAGCTATAGTCAGGTCTGTACTGTAGGCACGTCTACAGGTCAGGCTATACATTTCCAGTATAAGCTCAACTAGCATCGTCCATTCAATGCGAGGTTAGCATACACTGGAAATGTATGTATAGCTTGATTTGATTTTTGACAACTAAAAACTACTATTGCCGTAGGGGCTTATGTTTGTGACAGTACTATGTTTTTTAAATTTTTGCATTGACAATGTACATTGTATTGCTGCTAATAGTAAGTTCATTTTACTCATTTTGCGCCTGCGCACTCAAAAGACAATGTCTGTATTTTATTTAGGGTTATGTGCCCAAAGGAAGCCGACGAGACCCTACTACTAAGGCTACGCTGTCCTTCCGTTCGTCCGTCTGTCACAAAGCTGTCCTTCGAACCGTAATATATAGGTAGACACTTGTAATGTGCTAAATATTGTATGGTAGTACTGTGCTCAACGTTTGCGAGTAAGACTCGCATTCAGACGTTTTTTAACAACAACATATTGCTGCTGATAGCAGTTTGCCGCTGGCAGACAAGGCCATTGATAAAAGCAGGTAGTGCATTCTCGTCTCGAGGATGTCTTTGCTAACGTCATAAGGTTCGATATTGACCCTTGTTGCCTAGGAAACTAAAGATATCGTCAGCCAAGTTTTGATTTTTGTGTTCTCCATATTTTTAGTACGCCAGTCCGGATGGATTCGTGCTTGAACGTTTAAATATAATCACTTTTTGAAATCAATATAATTTACGGAGAATCATATTTTGTTTATAAGATAAAATGTCAAAACCTTATTCTCAAGAGAACAAAAATTCTACATACAACTTGTTATTAGTAGTGTCGCCCTTGTTCATTACGAAACACAAAGCACTTCCTCATTGCTCTGTTCTGTCTACGATTCTCATTCACTTTGAACGTAAGCCTCGTTCAAAAGCAAGCATGTAAAATTGAACGTTTTACTCTAAGAAAATACCTTATGGCTACTATAATAATATTCACTACAATTGGCGGCCGAACTGTCTTAAACAACAATGACTCCCAACTTTATCCAGACAGAACATATAAAGATAAAATAACAACAGGATGAGAGTTTTCACGAAGACTTCGCTACTAGTTTCCGTTCCGCTAGTAGAAGATTCCGTGTGAGCACGTTTTCCATCCAACAACCTGACCATCACTTACCTTCAGGTTAGATGAAGGCCAAGTGCAAACACATTTTAAAATAATCAAAGTTAGGGTTGAATTTTACCAAAATCTCACCTGATCTGTCGTAATCATCAGCGGAATGTTGAGTCGAAGGATGATTTCACTAGGCTATTTTAGGTAACAAGTGCTCGGATATCATCCTCGCGTTCAGCACATAAGTCTAGTATTGTTTCAGAATGTAAACTTTACTGAACCAGATGTAATACTAATAATACTGTTCAACAAGGCATCGTGCTAAGCTTAAGAATGGTTTGGATGGTTTTCTTCGATCTATGTGGCCTGCCCATTGCCACTTCAGCTCACTATGCTATGTCGTAGACTTTAGTTTGTCTACGGATTTCCTTATTCCGGTTTATCACATAGAGAAATACCGAACATATCTCGTTCCATATCTCGCTGAGTGACTTTCAGCTTGTTTATTTGGCCAACAGTACACAACAGTACCACGTTTCGGTTCCGTATGTCATCACCTGATCTTTAGGGTTGAAAACTACTCGAGTATAGTATATAAGAGCTGCAGTTTGTAGCGGTCAGAAAACACACAACTGTTTCATGAGTATTTTCTGTAAAATATCGGAAGAAAAAACGAGATGCAGGATAACCTAATGGGATGGCAAGTGATGAAGGAGTGTATACGTGTAAACGAGTCATTAGTTTCGCACACCTGTTTTCTCTCTCACTACTGCAAGCGAGTGCTTCTTTCCAATTGGCGAGTAACTGACACCTCCCTGTAGCTCGTCGGCGCTTTGTAAGCGAACCCCCGTTTCTTTTATTTGACATCTGACTGCCTGCACTGAAGCAAGGTCTCTAGGAGCTGATTGATAAAGTAATTGCCTTCGCTTTTCATCGCTCGCACGTACCCAGTGCCACGATGACGCCCGGGGTGAATTTACCATATACAAAGCCGCGTCAGAAGAGATATAGTTACGCAACAGAAAAAAAGAGCGTGGAGTTTCATCCATGAAGCGTTTTAAGAGCTGAAATGCTCTTTATTGTGGATTGAGTCACTATTTATTTAAATGTATATGTATATTTAAGTGATACTTATATAGTGTGTGTGTGCGCGTGTGTGTCAGTGTGTAAAGATAAGACTTTTATGTTATATGTATATTATCTCCGATACATAGTTTCCACTATGTAACAGGTGGGAACATATATAATAAACTAGCGCCCCGCCCTTGCTTCGCGCAGGTGCAATGTTCTGACGTAACATTCCGATTCCCCTTACTTTTAAGAGAAACTCTGAGATTTTTAGACGTGGACAAATACATATGAATGTTGATGAAATTATATTTGATAAAGCAGCTACCAATACATAATACTCCATTCGATACAATTAAATCACAAAATAACCTCCAAAACGGAACTATGTGGTTTTAAAAAACTCAATGGTCTGTATTATTTCTTGATAAAGGTTTAAAGATTAATCATAATATTAGTATTAATTTGAGAGCCTTATAATTTCTACATGTTATTGATGTTACATGTAAATAATTTTTTGTAAATTAGTTCAAACAAAAATCTATCGCAATCGAATGGAATCTTAAGTAAAAAACAAATGAAACTTTGAGCAAAATATCTCACGTCTAGTCTGCTGAAAACAGACAAAAACTTATTTGCAATCTGATGTACATTTAATACAAGTTCAACGGATAATTCTTCATACTTTTCTTCCTCTCCTTTCCATAATTTATGCTAATGCGGAGGCAAACAAATACAAAAGTTACGAGGAAAGAGTAGGGAAAATATCGAACTTGAGGCGAACTTGTTTTTTTCTTCTGTGGTTGACTACGGGAGTAAACATCCCGCATTCCTCTACTCTTATTTATTCAATAAACTAACACGAATCTACGCAATGTGGCTTTGACAAGACTAAATTCTGGACGCCTCCATACTTTAAGGCTTTTGTATCTTGATATATAGTGTTAATTTCTTATTAACGAACAAAGGATAAGTATAAGTATTTCACTGACAAGAACACTTACTGATTTTTCATATGAAAGTGGTATTCTTTTCGCATTAATAATTGTTAGTATGATCTTTATCGAGTAAAATAACAGCGCATACTTTCCGCTGACGTTCAATATAATAAAAAATAAATGGCAAGTGGTACTATATGTAGATATCGGAGGAATTTCCATTTAACGTTTCCTTCCCCGCGAATTCCTATCGCAGCGTTCCCCAATTCATCGAAGCATTAACTGGAAACGCGCATTATTGTTCGCTCCACGTCCCCCTGACGGAATCAGGGGTCTTGATATGATCGCCAGATATTGAATAATAATATGCACCCGTAAACGAATGATGGACTTTTACAGATGGCTTACAACAGAACAGTTTCACGTGTATTCAATTATACTAACGATCTATGTATAGGACTCTTAGAGACGGATGCAGTCAGTCTACACTTGGGTCAAACAGTTGCCATTCAATTAACTCGAGCCGGCTGGGCTGACTGGTAATCAATTGCTACTAAGTTGTACTTCAACCGCATTTTCGTAGTCTTGAAGTTACGAGTACAAAATATCCGGAGCCCATCATCTTTTATACAATCTTCTATGTAAATCATGTTCGGTCATGCAAAAAAAATGTGTACACGGTGCAACTTGCCGCATTACCTCCAAGTAAGATAGCACATAAAGTTACTACAATCTGTCAATTATTGTTAGTTGAACAGCTATAACTTTATGAATTGGGTATTTGTAGCGTATTTGACATGGACGAACACTGGGTATACATTATTGATCTCAGTCTCTCGCTCGGCCAGACATGCAAAAAAACTTGCACATTTCCAAAATGCTGCAATAGTTTTAGCTAAAAAACTGACCTCAACACACAAAAATATGTACTTAATTTAATAATAATAAAACATTTGCACTCTGTTAAAGCGTCAATTTCATGGATTCATAAGTCTAGACAATGTTGTCCCCAAATTGTTCGAGTAAATTTTATACTCAGCTTTTAGACTTTGGGCGAAAGAACAACATGGCGTGTATTTTCCAGTAAATGTCTTAAATCGGTTCTGGACAGATTGATAGAAGGACATACGGCAATATTTTGAGATAATATGGGAATCCTTTTTAGGCAAAAAAACCTCTACGTTTTCAAATATTTTCGATAAAAAGCAAGCTAAATAGAAAATGGTAGCAATGTTATAAAGAGATGACTAGTAATTGCACACATTCAAACTTCGGGATCCGTCTCCAAATGCTTCCATACTAAATTTCTGTTGCCATAATCTTTTAAAATAGAAAAGCCGCCTTTGATAAATAATTACCTTAAAAAAGGAGATGAAATTATAGTGTTGCGAAATAAATGTACCTAATTTACAACTTTGTCATTAACTACAATAGCTCTTAAGCAGCTAATGGTCCCTAGATGGCGCTGAATGAACAAGAATAATAAAAAGTATTTAAAAATGAAAATTGATATTCACTGTGAAGTTGTATGTTAATGATACTCATTTCGCGATCCGATGTCCTATTTTATAAAATTATGGCAACAGAAATTTTGTGCGAAACTTTGATGGAGAGGGATCCCGTTCAAACTCAAAGGTTCCGTAAATAGTCAAACTAACTACTAAATTTATTACATTATACATTGAAAATGAAAGTATATATTTTTCCAGTAGCCTGTGCTATAAGACCTTACTCCACCCCTTTCAATTTTGTAGGTTATTTTAAGCATAATAAGTATTGTGATGATCGGGAAATGATAGGTCGAGGAAATATATAAAATTCATCAGATGTTTTCCCATAATGCAACAAGCTTACATCTTTATTTATGCCGGTCAAATATACAAACAACTTTTAATTATATCAAATATCAGTAAACTTAGACCACCTTAAGTTAAAGCTTAAGCACAAAGGACATTCAAAGAATCTATTGGCCTTTATGAAGTTAGCGTTTAAACTAACTCAAATATGTACAAGAAAAACAGACTGTCCTACGCGAAAGGTATAGAACCTCTATAGGGTAACGAGCGCTGCAGTATCAAATTTATAAGATTTTTGGGCCATATATTTTGAATACAGTTAGAACGTAGATTTTACACTATGGGACCTTAGTACGATTTAACATCGACGTAAATATCTTTTGATCTTCTGGACCAAGAAAAGGCCTTGTCGAAAAGGTAACGAAGTGTTTTTAATGTAATAACGTTGTTCTAATAATTTCGTAAAACATCGGAATATAATGAAACATCTGTTTTGTTATCTTTGCATTAGTCGGTAGGTACTCGTTACAGAAGGCAGTCTTTTAGACAAAAAGTTTAACAAAGAGAATTAAATGTTTGATCAAATTCGTTAGACTGTAAATTATTAACATCCCATTTTACTTTTTCTGTTCAAATTTATTCACGATTTAATGAAAATGTCTTTCAAACTCGATGTTTTTACGTAGAACTTAATTTATTAGAATAATTTACATAAGTGCCGGTCACGACTTTCTGCTCCTTTTGAATGCTGTTTCAACAATCTTTTCTTGTTTCGATTTGAAAGGAGAAAGTTTCTTAAAAAGTAATAAAATTGTGACCCTTTCTCAAATAATAAAAATTCAAGGTATTCACTTATTGAAGTCGTTTTCTTTGTCAAAGGTACAGTTTTCTGTACTATTGAATTGAATATAATGAATGATATTGAATTTTTTTCCGCGGGACTACGGAAAAAAGACTATTAGTCGTATAAATAAATAGGTAACATACTCGTACTAGTGTTTGTAGAGGTGTATTAAAGATATGTGAACAAGAGATTTGTTGGTGGTCATTGTAGCGCGGGTATGCTGGGAAATGTCTAACTTGTAGAAAGGAACAAACCGGAATACTTGACAGTTTCTGAATCGTACTTCCTTTTGAAGGGTCGATAGAAGCAAGGCACGGTCGTACGTCAGCGATGTGCGGTCGTGCCCGAATTACATTCCGAGCGAGTGACGCCAGGATATCAGGCGCTCGGTACGATCCGCAATTAGTTCTCTCCACTTAATTGTTTCAAATGCTCGCTCTTAAACTGCCAATAAAAACCGTAGACATTTCTCCCAAAATTACCACTAAAATAGCTTTTATTATTCCAGAACAATCTCGTCTGTTCCTCTTTTAAAATTACGGAGCTCTTTGGAAAAACAAAATCTGAAGTGGCATTAATACTAATGAGCTAATAAAAGTCTGGTAGGTAATAAAATATGATATCGGGAAAGCACCGAGGCAAAAGAAAAAGGATTTTTACGATACAGTAGTATTTCGGGTTGAGCTCCTGTCTATTACAGCAAATTGATTGATGAGAGAATACAAATATCCAACAGGATATCGTTATAGCCACGCACCGGCTTCGTAAATATCTACCGGGCCTATTGTTGGTTGGGCTTTATGGCGGGCCTCTGGAAATAATGATTAAGTAGCGACTACCGATGTTTACTTACTACGTAGGTATTCTCATTCTTCTCAGACGTAAATAATGAGACTATGTCAAGGTTAGGCTTCATTAAAACGATTGTCTACACTACATTTTAGCAGGAATCTATTAGCGCTATGTTTTCAGAACGTAATGTGGTCCGGTCCGTCCATAAGTTAGACACGAGCCTCCACCATAGATCTAAATACGCCATAATCACCACGCCCTGGCAGGCAGACTGGTGATCGTAGTAAGATGTTATTATTACATAGGTAGATGCTGCTTGATGTCTGAATGCCAATCTCCTGAATGTTTTCTCTAAGTCACCTTTAAGATGATGTAGTGTTAACTAAAAATGTTAAATTTTGTACGTCGATTCGGAAGTCTGTTATGGGCAAGTCCCACTCGCACTTATCCGGGATTTTCTTCTCCTTATGGATTACGGAGCAGTTGCCTGTGTAGACACTTCATATATTTTTTAAGCAGGTACTGCACGAAATTTTGTAAATCAAAGTCTATTACTATGCGCTGAAAATTAGTTAAATACATTGAGAGGACTTATTTAGGTCAGACCGACCACTGAACAAGGGCACCCTCTTGTTAAAATTAATAAATGCGTATTTAGTAGATACCGTCTGTAAATAATTGACCAAGAGAGAGTCGGGCTCGCATATGGAGTGTTCTGAGTTGAGGTTTGGACTAGTGTATAGTAGGACTACCCTAAAACATATATCAAATGTAACGATGAAAATATAAACCAACTTAATTTGCGATTGGGCTACTAATTTTCATATTGATTTGACCACAAATAAGAAGGGTAGTGAAAGTTAAAACGTAATAATTATTATATAATTTTAGTATTTGTTATATAACAGTTTCGTGTGTCGAAGAATTTTTATGATCTAACTGTAACAAAATATGTTTCAAAATTGCAAATTTTTACGGTCCATAAACCAGTAATTTTTATAAAAATTTTGGGTGATGTGTAATTTACGGACTCCACAATAAGGCTCAGACTGGATCAGAATGGAATATTTAAAAGCCTGTTACAAAATAGCAGCTAGTTATTCAAGCGCAAACTAATAGACACAACACGAATGCAGTCTAAAAATAAAAGCAAGTGCCATGACACACGTAGGTATCGTAACAGGAATACATTCGAAGTGTTCGAGCGTAGCCAGAGATTGCTGCGGACGCTTTTCACTGTCTCCAGCGAAGCGTGAAAATGCTACTGATAGAGCACCGAGCGTCCCACGAGTGCGATACTACGCATTGACTTGCTTACACTCTATGGACACGCCTCTACATTTGTAAAACTACATAGTTTTTCTAGGGAAGGCACACGGCCAACTGCCGGCCAGCCGCCCCCTGAATTTAATTTCAGTTATTCTATTATATAATTATTAGGATTGTGAAATACGGGTAGTAAAGAAGCAATTTAATAAGAAATACAAAAATATTTCTTTTCATCTAACTCTTCGTAATATATGCGTTCTCAAAAACGTCTGTTATGACTTCTATAATATTTTGTAAACGGCAGTTTTTGACGTTGAAAACGTTTTACGAGGAGAGTGGCATCGTATAGAAATCATTTCCTCACGAGGTTAATAATAAAAGTAATGCCTTTTTAAATAGGTTCCCTCTTAACGACCCATGCATCTCTTCCTTGACATGCAGCAAAAAGGTTTGAACATTATTTACCGGTGATCAATGGTTGGTGTCGAAAATAAACGGTTCCATACAAAAAAAAACACCATAATCTTATGAATGGATTATCGAGAATCGAGAAGCGTCGGTGGCGCAGTGGATAAGGCGCGGACTCTCAATCTGAGGGTACCGGGTTCGAATCCAGCCGTGTACCTATGAGTTGTTTTTCAATTCAAGTACATTATCCGATTGCTTAACGGTGAAGGAAAACATCGTGAGGAAACCTGCATGTCTTTGAACAGGCATGTGTAATCCGCCGATCCGCACTGGGCCCGCGTGGTGGACTATGGCCCAATACAGTCTCTGTAGGAGAGTAGGCCTGAGCCCCTCTAGTGGGGACATATATAGGCTGTTGATGAATGTAGATTATTTCAGGAAAACAGTTTGCATGGGTGGCAATACAATTTATGTAATGCGAAAAAGCAGTGGTAGGTGCCACACATTTCGATTTCTCGAGTCTACTGTGTGCTGTAGTTTCACAATAGTTTATCTACATCAATGGCACTATGATACAACGAGGTACTGGTCGATAGTCACGAAGGAGGGGTCAGTTCAGGGAAGCTATACATTACAGGTTCAACTGTAACATATATTTCTCAAAGTCGAATTCAAATGCGCTGTTAAAAACAGTAGTGCTTAGAGAAGAATTGCATTCGTGGATTGTTCAAAGCTTCCTAAGTACTTCGAATTGTTTTTGCTTTAAAGTGCTTCAAATTGTATATTAATTTACAGGATGACTGAGTTTTTAATTCATCAGAAGGCGTGTGCTAGATTCGATGATTCTTGGCCAATAATGGCAAAATTGGTTTTTTGTTTTAAAAATATACTTTATTAATATGCTATTAAATTCAATACTTTATTGATAAATACTTTCGTTCTGTATCGAAGTAAATTTAATAATTTTATTCAGAAAATAATTAAAGCATTCAAAAAGAACTAAGAAACCGATCTCAACTGCCCTAAAAGTTAGAGGTAGAATTATCTGGGTATATATTTTGTTTTCGTTGATTTTCTCAAAAAATGCTAAATAAATTCCGATAAAATTTATACGGGACCTCCTCTAAATGATCTACCAAACAAACAAACATAAGCATTCAATAGAAAGTATATGTTTGGACATATTAAATAATAATAATCTACTTGAGCTAAGTAGGAAAATTTAGGATTTTAATATTTTTGCCACTTTAAATACACGACACATATAATAACATAATAACAGACCTGAAACATCAAATATTTGCAATGACACACACAACTTACAATCGAATAGTGAACCTTCTCCTATTTCAAAGTAGGTTTTAAAATTAGTTCAATTTCCAAGCTTTAATTTCAAAAATCATCATGCCATAATTATAGTACAGTTGACAGTGACGTCAAACGCTATAAATATATTCATATACTATATCATTCACTAGCGTAATAACAATTCATTCATTCCGTAAATTTATTTTAAAAGTAAAAAAGCCTCGTTCAATTTTCACGTTGAATCGACGCTCACATAACCTATGCGTCGAACCTCTACAATTTATCGAACCCCCTGACACACTGTATTAGCATATGGCCCTACACGTGGCCCTCATAAATATCATTGAGCTCGATATATTCGCACAATACAGTGATGAAAACTAAAAAGGAATCCTTTGAGAGAACACTACCGTAAGCACCATGAGTCACGCACGTTAAGCATTTGCCTTATTTTAATTTCGTCATATTTTGTTCTAATTTAAAAAAAAACTGCGTATTGAAGTTGTACATAAGGATTTCTTTTCGGGATGTCGAAGTCAGTTGTACTAATAGTTATATAGTATAAATTATCGATACAATATGGCGTCGCTGCGTCGATAGCATAGATAGAATAAATACACACTTAAGTAACTTAGTTTAATTAATAATATACGAATTTATAACATATCCCACTTACTTTCACAACAACCCTATCTGCATTAGGGGATTACCAAGTTTCAGTTTAGTTTATCATAAAGTAGCCTGTTAACTCGACCACGAAACACCGAACCGTGAAGCCATTTCGGCCATTTACTTGGAACGCCTAGTCATTTATGGGCATTGTCTAGTCTAACCTGTGATTGTAACATAAACACAAAAGATAACCCAGTCTCGGCGTTAACTTAGAATACTGAAGCAGGCATATCTTGTGTCTAAGTACCGCCTTCTCAGATTTAGGATTCGTAAAACTAGCACATATAATTTATAGCGAACCTCAATAATGTACGAGTAGCCCCAAACGCCACCCTTGGGAAATATGGAACTATGAAACAATGGCTACCGATTTATATATCGTTTTACTGCTTTTATGTTAATCTTGGGTCCGAAGGAGGCATTTTAGTGCTCAATAAACCTGTTTTGTCTAAGAGAGTGATTAATATTACTATCTGTTGACCATTAGGCGACGATAATGAAACATTTCGTTGAAGCTAGGGCTGCTACAGGTGAGAAAAGTCCTCTAGACACGTTATTACGTTTGTAACTTTGGAAAAACGTATTTTAAGCTAGAGTTTTGAAGTTGCCAGCTAGTTCACGTAAGTTTAACCATTAAATTAACCTAAAAGTTACCTTCAGACTTATGTAGCCGCGAATAACCTTGATTCTTTAAATATTTGCAAATTTGCTAAAATCTGTAATTTAACTTTTCTTGATTACGTACGATTGTCCCTCAGGCTTCAGGGTATTTTATTTTATACTCGTACATAAATTGATGAATGACGTAAATCAACATATACGTGCCGCTATAAATTACACTAGTAAACAAATAAAACAAATTGGTCGGCAGTTCTGATACAACCCGTCTATAATACCGGATACTGTGAATCCCTCCTGTCCGCATGGAAAGTGATTAAACATTCTGATCCCACATCTTACGAGTACTTACAGCAACTCTCCCGTCGATTCGGTTGGCATTCCATGACGCAGATTTATCAGGCGGGTGGCCGATATCTGCAGTAAATTATTTACCGCCGTCGTCGTGGCTGGCCCGACCTAAAAGATTAATGTATAGGCAGCGATGATACGATGACGACCCTTTATTTGATTTGGGACCCGGGAGTTCCAGGGCGATATTAAAATTTAATACTCGTGAGCCTTTTCTTACGAACGTCTTGAGTGATTACTTGGAATTCTGTTCGGGTTCACGTGTGCTGGGAGAAACCGGTTCATACCTTTGTTATGGATCTCAGCGATTACCTTTTCCCGTTTTACCACATCAATGACAACCTGATTTTGAATGACGATGTGGTTGATGATTCTACATCCATACCTATATTTCCTACACACACTGTCTATAAAATCTCCAGAAACCCCCAAGATGAACTCGGTTGCAATGAAACAACTGCAGGTTCTGTGGCAAGTCTAATTTAATAAGCAGTTAAGAAAAAAGGTCATTTCTGGGCGATGACAAGTCTATATCGCCATTTATACGAATACTAGCGTCATCTAGTAAAAAGCGTGTCCAGTAAAAAAGACATGTACGATCACTCATTGGTTTGCTGAACGCAGAGACTATTCCAATAGTAACATACAAAAATTTACGAATTGTATACGCAGCTTATCATTCAATGATGTACATAAGAGTAGCGATTCGAACCAAGCTTTTAACCACTTTTACGACTTGTTTATACTATTCTATGATTTGTGTTTTCCTGTCATAAAAATAAAAGTTAAAACCTCTAAAAGAGCAAAGTGGATAACCAAAGGGATTAGACACTGTACTAAGAGAAAAAGAAATCTTCTCTGGCAATACTTGAAAGAACCTAATAAATCTAACAAAACAAAATACATAACTTATGCAAAAAAGTTGAAAAAAGTCATAAAAACTACACAAAAAGCACAAAATGATCAGTTTATTTACAATTCCAAAAACAAATCTCAAGCAACATGGAAAATTATAAATCAATCTAAATTAGAATTACCAAAAGACAACATAGACTTAATAAAAATTAACGACAACTCCTGTACTGACCCTAAAATAATTGCAGAGGCTTTTAATGATTTTTATATTGACCAAGTAGAAGTTAAAACAACATCTGCGAACAGAATAACAAACTCTTACTTATACTCTGCAATTCCAAATTCACTCTTTATGATTCCAACTATACCGCGTGACATATTTGATATAATAATCAATTTAAAAAATACAAACAGCACAGGTCATGACAATGTATGCACAAAGGTTGTTAAAGTAGTGTCAAAATATATTGCGCCAATACTGAGCTTCATAATAAACCTTAGTATCGAAGGTGGTATTTTTCCTGAAAAATTAAAACTTTCTATAGTAAAACCTATACACAAAAAAGGCGATAAACAATGCATGGATAATTATAGACCAGTGGCTTTGATACCAGTATTTGCAAAAATATTTGAAAAAGTTATATACAGCAGCCTATATAATTTCTTCGAGAAAAATAAATTGTTTGCTGATGAACAGATGGGTTTTCGGAAAGGCAAATCAATAAATATGGCTATTTACGAATTCCTTCAAACAATTATATTAAGAATGGACATGCGCCTACCGGTTATGGCACTTTATATGGACATGTCAAAAGCATTTGACTTCGTAGACCATAAAATCTTGCTAAGTAAACTCAACGCGTATGGGGTAAGAGGCAATACTCTGAAACTTATTGAAAGCTACCTCACTGATCGAAAACAGATAACTAATGTTGAAAAATTGTGCCCCATGACTAAAATACAGACCACGTACTCGTCACGAGCACGAACGGTACGCTACGGAGTGCCACAGGGAAGCGTATTAGGACCCCTTCTCTTCCTTATATATATTAACGACCTACCAAAATCATCAAAATTCCCAATGGTTCTATTTGCGGACGATAGTACAGTTTTATACAATGGTAATGACACATCTACATATGAAAATGACATTAACTTAAACAATACATATATTATTAATTGGATGAAACAAAATAACCTTTTCATTAACATTAAAAAAACAAAAATAATGAACTTTAATCAACGACAAAATAAAATCAATAATTTAAATATCAATTATAAAGATGAAAAGATTAATGAAATTAATGTAACGAAATTTTTAGGATTGTATATTGACAGTAAACTTAGGTGGACAACTCAAATAGAAAAATTACGCGATAAAATAAATCAACAATCGTATGCACTATATATGCTGAACAAAGTTGTCAGCAAGAGTGCAGTAATGGCGGCTTACCATGGCTATGTAGCATCTGTGCTCAGGTTTGGAATAATATTTTGGGGGAATGCCACAGAAGTAATAAATGTTTTTAGAGCTCAAAAAAGATGTGTAAGAGCAATCTGCAATCTACGCCGAACTGATAGCTGTCGAGGATGCTTTAAAGAACTAAATATACTAACCTTGCCATGTCTATACATATATGAGATAGTACTTTTCGTTAAATTAAATCCAAATAAATTTCGACATGTGTATAGCACACGAAGGCAACACAACCTAATGAACAATCCCGCGAAAACTGCCCTATATCACAAAAGCGTATTTGCTATGGCTATAAAATATATAATAAAATGCCACTACAAATTAAAGATTGCAATAACATCACAGAACTGAAATCTATTCTGTATAAACACCTGTGCGACAAGGCATACTACTCAGTGAAAGATTTTTTTGCTGACAAATAGAAACTTCTGTCTTACTACTGTGCCACCTAGTTTTAACATAATTATTATTATATTTAAAAAATTTTGCAATATGTAATACTAGTTAATAAGTATATTAAAGTATGACTTCGTATGTCCGCTAAGGACGAAACATAGCAGATCTACAACTGTTACCTACTACCATGTACTGCATTACCTATGTTTACGAATAAAGATTTTGACTTTGACTTGATCTATTTACGAATGACTGGTATCGATAACTATATTCGTACATAAGAGAGGATAAGACTATAACAGTCGTGTCGCGACTAAACATTCTCCGGCCTCCAAATGAGTCGTGAAAGCAAATATTGTAATTCAAAAAACCTAAACGAGAATCACAGTTCACTTTTAATTCACTTGAACGTTAGTAACGAAATGATCAATCACTCATATTTCACGAACGTTGTATGGTGATGTTTATCTTCCTTGTAAATTCAAAGTGCTTTATTTTTGAAATAAAGCCATAAATGTAAATTAGTTTGGTGAACGCGTACATAGTCCAGTCTAATTACAAGTGCTGTGAGTGACAATAATTACAATAGAAAATGAGTCAATTTGAATGCATGTCGAGTAAGAGAGGCGTGATGTGACATGTAACAGTCCGCGGCTTCGCTCTCATGCACACTGAGCTTCTGGCCGTTTAAATGTAAATTTATATCATGAACATTGAACATGCTCCACACTGTTCCGGAAACTGTCCAAAACTCCCAGCTGCGGTAATTAAAACGAATCACGGAGCTTACGTCCGCAAACTAATTTCACTCGAAGCACAATCCTGAAAAAGACTAATCAAAACTTCGCCCGTAGTTGTCAACTGGTGCAAGGTAGATCTGTTAAAACTACCAACTAAAGTCATAAAACTTGCATAAAGTGTGCCGCGGGACTAACTTACCCGAGTAAGTAGTTGTTAACTGTCTTAAGAGTTGTAGCTCATTTGTGGAACTTTACTGTCACAAGATCGGAAAATCTCATACATTACTTACGTACTGTGGACGTTTGATTAGACCCATGTCTTCTTGAGGGAGTCGTTAAATTACTGAGAGAACAACTGTTGTGTACAGGCAAGCAAGGATATATAACTATTTCCTCATTAAATACAGGAAAATCACGAGAATAAAGGCCGTGTGAAAGAGTTTCAATTGTTAGACGACCCTTATATGCAGGACTGTCCAATCACATTCAATATTCAAATTTATCGGAGCTGATACATATAACGAAAACATCATATCATTCTTATCTATTAAAATAGATTCTCTCTCCCTGCATGTACCTCTAAATATGTAATTATAAAAACAATATCTTACACGTCCACCCGCTGTCTACATGGACGCAGACGGCTACAGCCCACGGCCGATACAACGGAAAGTTACAAAGTAAATCTTTAGGTGACAGATCAGGGACGTTTGACAAGGGTTGGACTAGGGCCTGAGACACCTAGCACCGCTCTCACAAAATCAAACCGGAGGCGCCAAGTTAAAAGCTAGCGGCCGGACCTTCGCCGCACCCTTTCAACGTTATAGGTGTGCGATATACACTGTTTGTGACTACAAGTAACAGGTGCCCAGGTATATTCGAGTACAAAAGTATGTAAATTATTTTCTTTCTTCTTTCTTTCTTTCTATCCACTTTTGGACCATATCACATTCACCTTTAATCGACATTCCCTTCAACAGACTACATAGGAACAAGCAAGGGTGAATGTGACATGGTACAAAAGTGGTAACATGTTTTTGTACTCGAGTGACATACCTACGAGCCACGACTAAGAAAAAATTTCGGCGAATTGGTGATCGCAGTTACATGTTGTTGTTACATAGGTAAACGCTGCTGTCCCTCTCCCTGAATATTTTCCCCTTAGTCGCCTTTTACGACACCCACGTCATTAGATGGGGAGGTATTATTTTAAGCTCCCGTGGTCTATTATTTATTTTATTTTTATTTTAGTGTATTCAGAAAACATACAGCTGGATTTGTACCTCCCAGCACATGTGAACCCGAACAGAATCACTGCTGTTCGGCGGCATACTTAAGTAACATGGTGGAAGCTAGCTAAACGGACTACCAATAGGTACCCCTACTGGGAATCGAACCCGGGACCTCTGGATTGTAATTCCAAGCGATTAGCCACTAGCAAATTTATCTTATGTTTTTCCGTTGTAATGTTATTGATACACTCATTTATAGTAGAAACCAACATAAATAAAAATCTATGAGCACTAAGAATGACTAAGATTCGATCTTTACCACTGGCCGGCAAAAAGTAGTTATTTATGTGACAATTTGAAAACATCCAATAAAATGTGTACTGTTCATGATGTAATAAAATCTTATTTCTGAACTCAGAAACCACATTTTATTCTAATAAACACTTGGAGCAGCCGATCTATTGAGCAGTAAATTAGTAGGACTGAGTCTGAGGGGTGATTGGTAAAGAGCCTGGGCCTGACAAGCTGCGGAGGGAGCGAACTACAGCTGCGCGGAAAACGGTGGCAGCTTGTGAGACATTGTGAGAAATACTCGGACATGAACTGGATGCCGTTAATAAGGATTCAATAGACACGTAGCTCATAGATTTTTATTTATGAGTATGTTAAGTTCTACTATAAATGAGTGTAACAATGTAACATAACAACGGAAAAACATAAGATAAATTTTGATCCGCTTGATATAAAACAAACCAACACACAAACAAACAAACAAACATCCTCTCACCCTAAACGCATACACTGACTCCGTTCCGTCGCGGGTAAAAACTATGTCCAACCGCCTCCGTGGCCTAGTGGCTCCTCGCTTGGAATTAGAATCCAGAGGTCCCGGGTTCGATTCCCAGTGGGGGCACCTATCGGTACTCGGTTTTGTTGCTGGTATTTTCTATGTCTGATAAGATAACTTCCACCATGTTACCTAAGTCTGCCACCAAACAGAAGTGTTGCTAGCAATATTGTGTTCCTAATGTAAGATAGCAGACCCAACGCCTCATTAGATTGAGCCTTCTGGGTGCGCACGCTTTCCATCCAATGACCTTATCGTCACTTACCATCAGGTGAGGTGAAGACAAATTGCAAACTCATCATATATTAAAAAAACTATCTTTCTTGCCTTTATTAAAGGTTCTCTACTCGTCGTGTACAGAAAATACAAAAAGATCATGTATAAAAATCTAAAAAATATAGCCCAATAGTTCTTGCTTGTTTATTATTATGCAAAAGAAATGATTGTACAATTTCCAAACCAAAATCTAATCTTATTTACTAACATTTTCTAATAGGTGTACAATGATCAAAATCAAACACAGATTTTATTTAGTAGAATTTTTCTCCTTCAACTTATCATAGTCAACTAATCAATCAGGTTTTAAATTTAAATCAGTCTTCAAGCAACTTGATTGACTTTAAAGCAGCAACTTGCCCCATAAACATAAGCCCTGCTGAGTTCTTGAAACACTTCCCCAGCGGATGGATTGTGATGTCTGAAAATATATATAAATTGAAATATAAGCATATCTATATCATGTAACTTTTACGATTCATTCTCAACTTAAAAATACTGTTTTACATGTTATTATAAATCCACTGCATGTAAAAAGTAGATAAATGAAACAGTGTGGAAAACGTTATAATTTTACATAACTAATATAATTATATTAGTTATGTAAAATTATAACATAATATAATTAAACATACAAAAAGACTGCTACCCGGAAGTGCTGTGTGGTCTCGGATTTAGAATAAGGCCGCCCCATATTATCCCACGGATGTCATAAAAGGTGACTAATACAAAAATATTCAAGAAATGTACAGCAGCATCTACCTATGTCAATACCATCTAACTGCGATCACCTAGCTGTACGTTAATTGGTGTTGGTGGCAATTCCCATCATGGAGAGTCAGTTGTGGCGATCTTTCAGGGAGGCTTATGTCCAACAATGTACTTGTATAGCCGACAAATAACATTTGCGTAATTTAATGTGGCCTATTTTGCTAAGAGCAATATTTAAGGGAAAGAAACAGGCAAAGTGTACAAAATACAATGTAGCCACATAAATACGGATTTAATAAAATAGAAATAAAATGTGTAATATTATACTGACTAAGAGCAAGGGCGCAAGACAACATATCGATGTGACAATGGTTGATAATAGGCTTGTAGGACGAGCCAGCCATGCCGCGCTTCCAGATCTGCGCGCACGCAGGGTCGTAGACGTCCGTGCAGTAGAGAGGGCAGGTGTGATTGCAGGCCTGGTGGGCGCCCGTTATGCCGAAGTCGAAAACCCGCCGAGCTCCCAATCTATACAGCTTCTTCTTTATCTTACATACTTTATCGGGGATTTGACGGATTTCTTTATGCAAAATAAATAATATTACGTTTATTGGGTGGATAAAGGAGACTCGCTGGGTTTGGTTAGGCGTATCCCGCGTGATTGGAGTGAAAGTAACGTTTTAAGGAGAAAATATGCCTTAGACAAACACATTTGCGAAATTGCTTTCGCCGCGTAGGTAAGTAAGTACAGTCTTATTCAACGCGGAATGGAAAAGTTTAAACACAACTGAACTCAAAGGAAGAACATAATTTTATTATTCATTCTTGGTAATGTTTGTTATGCTATTCTTACGGTGACCCTTTCCTATCCGTTGTAATTATATACAAGCCTATATATAGAGAAAATATGATATACCTTAGATAAAAGCTCTAGGTTATTTACCAGCCCTTCATTCATTTTACGTTACTGTGCCCTACTCAAAGGTTGCCTGAAATATCTGTTTAGCAATAAGTATGCCTGACTGTGCGCTATGTCATATGTATGCTCATAATTTATCAATGAAAGCACAGTAGTGAGTATTTGCTTTAATCGATCTGATAAAGATAAACGGTATTTTCTGATACTCGTATGAGACTGCAAAAGAGAAATAAATACCATATAGCATCCTTATAGCGTATGTATATTTGTAACCCTTATTGTCCCCTAGGTATATTATATTCCAAAACCTATTTTTATTACCATACCTGATAATTTATCTTACTGTTATTGTGAATTCTGTGTTAACTACTGATAAATGATAGATTAAGGTTCGAATCCAGCCATGTACATATGAGTTGTTTTTCAATTCAAATACATTATCCGATTGCATAACGGTGAAGGAAAACATCGTGAGGAAACCTGCATGTCTTGAACAGGCATGTGAAGTCCGCCAATCCGCACTGGGCCCGCGTGGTGAACTATGGCCCATACACTTTTTGTAAGAGAGTAGGCCTGAGCTCCTGCAGTGGGGACGTATTATAGGCTGTTGATGATGATGAAATGATATTATGGTATTTTCGTTAATTTTGACTCGGTACGTACCTCTAAAATCTTTATCCAAGCATCTTATTTGGTTCAAATGACAAACATTATGATATTTCTCTATGGTGAGTACGCCATCTGGCTGCGTGGCCTCGCCGCATACTGGATCGTATACGTTTGAGCAGAGGGCCTCGCAGTCGTCTATGTTACGTGCATTATGTCCTGGAACTAAAAGAAACCTACTGTTGGCCTGGACTTTGTATCATCATTATAAAATAAAAGTGTTTTATTACCCAAATATTTTTATCTGGTCTAGTTATTTATATATAGGAGAAACATTAAATACTTACAAAACCGACAACACACAAAATATAAACAAGGCGTCAATGAAATGCCATTTGACGTTTTAAAACCTTCAACACCCTAATATGAGTAGGAACAAGAAAGGGTGAGTGTGACATGGTAAAAAGGTGGATATATATTTTTGTACTCGAGTGTACAAGCCGACTGAAGGGGAAAAACAAATGGGCAATACCATCTGTCTATATGTATATCACCAACATCAGCAACCATCTATTAAAAGTCAATACTTTTAATTCACACTTAACTAATCATTTAAATCATTAACACAGATTTATAATTACTACGAGTACATGCCATTATTTAACCTCATCTGTTATACACACATTTTCACTATTCTATAGAAACACTCACGTCTGAGAATGGCAAACTCTAAGGTAAGGATTATTACTATCCATTTGAAAATACCAATAAAGCTGTTTGATTTCATTATGGATATCACTCTCAATAATAGAATTCTCATTTTACTGCAGCTACTTTACGATTTCATTCTTGATTAAAGTCTGTTATTTCTTCAGTTATTTGAAGTCAGTATTATTTTTGTTAAAGTCGTTATATTGAGTCGGGAATTTTGAAAGTTTACAGGGCGCTACATAATAAGATTCCAGACAGCTTACTATTTTGTAACAATATTAAAACTTTTATTTCTATTATATTACAAAATGATAAGAAAATAAAAATAAATGTTACAGAGCTACCCGTAATAGAGATAATTAAATAAAATTATTTGGACATAAAGTTTTCGGGGAGAAACTGGAAAGTAATATAGTGGGTTTGGTGACTATAAAATACAGCTCATTTCAACAAAGAAAAGTTCTCAGGACCAAGTCATTATTCTGAATTACGACGTAACTTTCGGAAACTCTAGCTAACTTTTAACTACCACTATTCAAATAAATCTACGTGATATTTAAATAAAAATTCTTACAAAACTTGAAGTGAGTCTTCAATTTAGAAATTGAGTTTCCTTTATAGCTCTAAGACATTTCATATACAATGTCTTCCATAGAATTGCCATTCCTAATGTTATCGGATGGATCCTCGTACATATTCTAAGCAGTAGCTGCATTCTACGACTGGCGTCGTTAGACGGGTGATATTTATTCTGTGGGAGTGAGAAATTATAGTATCGTGCGGGTAGATCGCAATGGGCAAGGTTGTGATTTATGAGTGGACATTATCTTGTAGGCATGGAGGGACATTAGTGCTGGGCGGTGAGTGAGGGCCGACAATGAGTTGCCACCATCTGTCACAGTAGGCTCAGGGAAGAGTTATGTAAATCGTGAGGACAATAACAAGAGATACCAACATTGGTCCTTCTCTTTGACTATTCGTTCTGATATTGTTGACAAAAATAAATGTTTTAGACTACTCGTAGAGCCTTTTGTCAGATTTAAAGGTTTACCGGCTTACGATGATGGGCAATTTACTCACACAGGCGCGTCTAAACAAATGTCATACGTTCACTGGAAACACGAGTCGATATCACTACATTTGTTTGGAGTGTCCGGCTTGTGGTAATATTAGCACTTGCACACTTCTTAAAGACAGCGGAGCCCTACCTTAGAGTCCCGTTCAGTACGGAACCCTAAAAGAATTTTGCTGATTTATACAACTTTCATTGTTGTACTTTAGTACGTTTTTTATATATTGCAAGATCGTGAAATGCATAATTCTATTACATGACCGCAATATGTTTTTAGAAGAAAAATACAATATATTGTTGGAGTCAGTTTCTGATGTTAAAACTCAAAGTACTTATTGCTTGTTGTACCTATGTAACTTTGTATCTAATACCTTTAAAAAGCAATTCTTGTATATTTATTTATACCGGCGATTACTCTGAAATTGGGTATGTGAACCCCTTCCGTTCTTCTTCATTTGAAATTGAAAGTTTAAAACTTCCATTCCATAATTTAGATCCCAACCATACATCAAGTTCATCCAAGAAAACGTTACGTGTTCTTAAATCAAATCCATACTGGTGTTTCATGGTCGTGCGTGTCTATCAAGTTGGAGCGTTTAATATTTGTAGGCTTTCTTATAAGAGTTTCCTACCAAGTTGCCTCAACAGAGACGTGCCGCTAGTAGAGCAAATTGTGCTGTGTTTGTTCTCGAGCTCACGGTAAAATGATTTCTCGTAGAAAATGAACACGTCTTCAGTCTTATCAAAAAATGTACATGAAAATTCATTTTGAATAAATTTGTAAAGAAAGCTATATACCATTGTAAAACTTAAAATTTATAAAAATGCGACAAACAGCAATGTCATCTGAATTGTATCGTTCGTATTACTGACTGCTATTGTGTGTTTGGGTCTTCCATAATTTATAAACTCGATAATTTAATACTCGATAATTTATCTATTATTTTTAATGAATTATGGGTTTGCAGTTAGCCGCATCCCACCTGATGGTAAGTGAGGATAAGGCCATTGGATGGTGAGCGTGCGCACCCAGGTGCCTCGAGCTTATATAGCGCTGGCTTCTCTATCTTTCATACCTGAACACCGTATCAATAGTGTACCGTAACACTTAGGTAACTTGGTGGTATCTAGCCAGGCCGACATAGAAAATGCCCTACCACCAACCATACCGAGTACCGACAGGTACCCCCCACTGGGAATCAAACCCGGGACCTCCAGATTGTGAGACCAACATTAACCACAAAGGCGGCCTTTGAAATATTATAATTGTTATTTAATACTGACCGGCAGAAACAGTAGCCTTTATCCTTCCTATGCTATAAACTACGTACATATCAAGGCCTGAAGTTACATCACAATTGCTTGCGCCGTTGAGGCGCCAGGTAAAGTACGGTCGCGGAGCAGGAAGAATTTCGTACAATGACCTCTTTACCTACTGACAGTGGTCACAAACATTTTTATGTGTGGTTTGCATGAAATATTTAAAGGATATAAAAAAACTAGCTTATTAAGTATATCAATTATTTATTTAGATTTTACATTACAGCAGTATCAAAATCGTCTTAAAATTATCAATTTGGTAGAAATAAAAAAATCATAAATCCGAATCCGATTCGTCTGTATCGGAGTTATTGCTTTCTGATGACGTCTCGCCTGTCACATTTATAACAAAAGAATCGACAGTTTTGTCTACATTATCATCTAGTCCACCTAGTTTCGTTTCCTCTTTTTTAACGTGACTTATGCAATTTTGCAATTATGCAAAAAATCAACGAAACCACTTAACAATTAAAACACGACCACAAAAACTAACAAATAACAACAAACTAAGATAACTGTGTTTCAAAATTGAACGAGCACTAACGCATCCCAAGATGGAATGTCGTTCGTTATTCAAAAATTATGAATCATGTCAAATACTTTTCATTGCGACTCAAGGCCAACCAAAAAACCAGACGCAAACAAGAACAAAACTTACGGTCTCAATGAAACGGTTTACAATCCCTGGTGACAGCGGTCATTGCATCTGTGCGAGCGAGACGCATTATATTTACGCGGGAGTGACAGAGATGGGTAATAATAGGTCATTGTACGAAATTCTTCCTGCTCCGTGACCGTACTTTAGTAGCAAACATTCAAGCAAACAAACAATATTCATTTAGTACAATACATTTAAGAAATTATCATAATTATATCTACGCTTGACCACAATCGCTTTTGACATTAATCCCTGATATTAAGTGGTGATGTCTACTTCATTCGTTAAGTCAAAGCGCTCGCTGGCCTATGTCTGTAGTAGGTTAAAGTCTCTACTACATACTTACGTAAACTAAACAAGTGTATTCCCCGAACATTGTGACAAGTACGAATGTTATCCGAAAGATACAAAGTAGCTCCATTCCCACCGCATCGATCTCATCCAAATGTTGTTCCGTTCTTCGATAAACAACTGAAATGTGAACATAGGTACTCTCCCTCCCATTCATGTGTATCAAAGGAAAATAAATATGAAAGTTAATAAAACGACAAAAGTTATTACTCTTTATTGTTGCTTGTGTAATTTAGTCTCAAACTTTATGGGTGTCCATTAGAATAAAATACTTAAAGTTCATAATTTATGGCGTTGCGAAACGAAAATGTCTCTCCTCGTTCCGAAAATTCATCCATTCGTTGGTTATGAACGGAAAGTTTAAAAAGCCATTAATTAATTAATTTCAAGAGCCGGTATTTGCTATGGAGTGCTCGTATTTAAAAAAATTAAGGTACTAGCTGCTACCCGCTTCTTTGTCCGCGGTAATAAGTTTTATGGTAACAAATAGTCCTTGTTGGTCCTTGGTGGTTATACTCTTACCAACTAGTAACAATCTTTGTTTCCAGAGAAGATAAGGAAGTGGACGCATTTTCAATAAATGAATAAGTAATTTTCCTGATATAGACATGCACAATACATTATCTGTAATAACCATGTCAATTAATCTATTACTACAATATCTAGAGTGAGCTACGAGTATATGTATGAAAGGTAATTGTTGAACTAAATTTATTCAACTAGAAGGCTTATTTGTTTTCAAAGGTTTTACCGTAACATACTTCTGCGTAATAACTAATTTTATTCACGGTAAACAGTATATAACAACGCGAAATATGAATATGATGTTGTTAGAATCTGAAACCAAATAAAATATGAGCCATTATTAGAAGCAGAAATCAAATGATACATTGAGTTGGGAATGGTCCTGAAGTATCGGAGTAGTTGCGACAGGCATCAGAAAGTAATTTGAAAGCGATCACGAGAAATGATTAGTGGCCCAAAAAATTCTTTCAGAGTCATAATATAGAAAAACTTTATCTTGGCACACCTAATTGCACATACACGTAAAATATTGTAGGTATATAAACTAAAACTAAGATAGAACATAAAATATTGTCGTTGTCGTTGTGTCGTCAACAGCGACTAAGATAAAATATCTAATTACAGCTTTTTAGTAGTAGGAGCTCAGCCGCAGACAGACAGACGGAGACGGACCGAGCAAAACTGTCAGGATTCCTTGTTTGACTGCGGAACCCTAAAACTGTAACTGTAGCGTATACCTGTTGTATCAACAACGACTTATTGCAATAACCAATCCACCTGCCCAGCAGATGATTATAAGGTAGTAAATCCACGAATGAAAAATCAGGTGCAATAAATGATGAAAGGTCATGTCCAACTGTGGACAGAACCAGTTGATTATGATGAGTTAACTATTCACGTATAAGACTGAACAAACTTTG
The DNA here is from genome assembly GCA_910589575.2 of Carcina quercana. Classification (NCBI taxonomy): domain Eukaryota; kingdom Metazoa; phylum Arthropoda; class Insecta; order Lepidoptera; family Depressariidae; genus Carcina; species Carcina quercana. Next base: position 9,651,634 of record OU342429.1, read on the forward strand.
TCATTATATACGTACTTAATGCATTCAGAAAGAACTAAGAAGCCGCATAATTTTGCCCACGGAGTCATTTAGATAGACTTTTAATTATTAAATCGTTTAACGGGACATGGGTACAAATGTAATAAAAGCATTCAACATTCAACTTAACAAAGGGTGGAATCTAAGAGATACACGAAGTTCTTACAAATTTAAACGGGACCACAACCGCCGACTTGCCTCCTTTCTACAAAAAAGCTATTGAGAACAGACAACACGGTAAATACGTGATTTTGTCAATTTGAAAATCGTCTCCTATTTAGAAATCGGTAAAAAATTTCGTGGTGAAAAACTTACAGAGGTGTACGTAGTCAACGTGATGTTACGAAATTTCATCGCAGTGAAGCAGAGAGGCTTCTGTGACCTGCAAAATAATATATACATATATATAATCATTTTCCAGGAACAGCTCCGAAATAAAATATCAAAGGGCAAAGCTACCTCTGTAGCAACAAGAGGAGCGCCCGCCGGCAACGCGTGTTGCTTTTGTACCATCCGCTTTCATAGACAGCGTCTGCTACACCTAGGCTCTGTGAAAAATTATTAAAAGCGTATTTAATAAACTGTTTGAATATACTGTTTGTGTCAACATACATGTTATGCGTATGTTATATATATAGTATGCTATGAATTCACTTTAAAACACGGAGCGCTTTAACAGTGCGCATTGCATCAACCAACTGGCGTGTTGAGTTTTTTCCTTACTGCCACTCATTTGTAGCCAGACTCAACTCCTGTAGTGGTACAGATGATATATATATATATACAGTTAGATCCCTGAGATATTGTTATTTTATAGCTGTAAATACAAGTACGAACCGCTCTATAAATATCGTCAGCATACCAACAGAGTATTCCAACTTGAGTCATAACCGCCCCGAGAAAGAATTTGCTGCTCATATCCATCCAGTGTTCCAAGAGCTGTAAAACAAACGACAGGTGAAAGAAACAAGAAATTCGAAGGAAAGAAAGAGAATAAGAGATCTTATGAAAAAGTTCGTACCACGATATTGAAGACGACGCAACAAATGTTGACGGAGCTCAAAAGAACATTGATGAGGTTCACCAACGAGAAAGCTTCCTCTAAATCAATACTGTAACTGCAGGTAAAATAGATAAAGTTGGTGATAGTTATAGAATAAGTCAATTCAACTTATGTTATTATTAGCTTATTGGGTGCCATAGAATGACTACTAAATGCGGTTGGTATTGAATATCACTAGTCTAAAATAACACTTTTCCGAATCGGTGACAGTAAGGCTGGCTAAAGTGAAAAACTTGTCCGCATAAAACGCAATCTTTATTTTTCCTTAGGCACATTCTTCTTTAAAAGTTCTTGCGAGTCTCTACCATAATTGTGTAAATATTGACATTAGTTCTGCATCTACTTTTAAAAAGGATGGATAAGGATCCAAAAGTACAAAGTAGAAGGCACGTCGCAGGCAAAATGTTAGTTTGAAATAAAGGAGCTTTAAGCGCTTCTTGCCTTTGTTGTTGAAAGAACATCAATCGTCTCCCTTCAAGCTTTTACTAAGATTTCGGTTGATTTTCAATAATACTAATGGAATGGAATATCTACCACATTAGTATCTGCGTCAGCGAGAATATACGAAGAATAATGAGAAACCGACACTAGTATATTTTTGGTTCTTTTTTGGCTCTGACGGAAGATCAGCGCTGCAGCTCTGTCTGCAGCATATGCTGAGTCAGGACCAGTTCGTCGGCACAGATCACAGGATGCGGCACTTACGTGGCTGATGTTGTCTGCTTGTTTATGTGTGTGTTTGTGTGTATTTCTGTTTTTATTCATTTGTACTACTAACTAGTTAATCATCATTTTTATATATTTAAGGCATAACCTCTGCATATCGTATCATTTTTCTGGGAAGGAGTGAAAAATATAACAATTTCTGAGTTACATTTATGCATCGCTTCTGGTTGGGTTCTGCAGAGCGCTTTTTGTGCAGAACAATGTTCGGGTCGTCCATAAGCAAATGTTACAAAAACTTTGAGTTTCATTCAGAACGATACACTCACCGAATAAGTCTTTGATGTATTTTGATAACTTTGACTATTTCTTCATAACAGTCGACGTAGATCGTCTGGTGGTCATTGCTGTCTGTCCCCTCCAAGACTAGGTTCCGTACCTTGACTTGCAGCAAGCGCAGTAGCATACTGATGTTACTGGCCATTGTGGAGAACATCAAGTCCGTTGAAAGCATCACCCAAACTGCTGTTACCCCTAGAAAAGTTATCTTAGTTCACTTCTAGCTTTTTCCAGCGAATGCATCCGCATAGTAATCCTGTGGGAATTACATACTCGATCAGGATAAAAAGTAGCCAATGTCCCTTTACAGTCCTTCAACTATACCTATACAAAAATTTAAGTCGTTCGTTACGACGGGAAAGATGGACAAACAAACAAACTCACTTTAACTCATCACTGACAATTCAGATGACGTCACGACGTCGATATGGGGTCTTCACTTGTCATCATTCGGATTGAGTTTGCCCTTAGCTTTTATGCTCGTTATAAACATGATAAAGTGGCGGTTAGTAGAGTTATAACTATAATAGTGGGAAATACTAGTAGTCTTACGACAATTTATTCTTGAATGTTATTTTGGCGGTAGGAATGAAATCGTTTTAGATTTATTTTTTAAATCAATAGAACGTTCTACAAATTAAAAACAACACATATCGAAAAATACCGAGTGTAACATGTAAATCTCAAATCAATAACTGTATTACCCGTAAAAGTCTCAAAAGCATAAGCTAGCTCGTGCAGGATCGGCTTTCTTTTATCGAAGGGGTAGGCGACGCGCCACACGAATCCTAGATCCGAGTCTGAGCCTCGGCACCGTTTGTAGACATGCAGAGCTATAGGCGTCGTGGAATATAAGCTCACTCCCAGAATATTCCAGAACATGTAGCCTGGAAAAAAGATCGACCTTTGTTAATATCCATATGTGGGGTGGACTTTTATAGATATAACCTTTTATAGGACCGTGAAATAGCAATCGATAATACGGCCGCCAAATGTTCGTGTTCTCTCAGCGCTGCACGGTGGATCTTCATGTCATTGACGGAGCCAGCGGTTGTCCACTGCTGGACCTCTCCCAACCACTTGTGCATGCCATTGCATAAGCACTACCACATTAGCTCTATCACACGAGCTCAAAATGTATAAGGAGACTTCTCACACGCTTTTACTTGTACTGTATAAAAGTTTTCCTTCCTGCCTTAGGCCTCAGGTGTCTGGAGTTCTACCAACTAGACTCCCACATAAATCTAGGTAGTCCCTAAAGTATAGTTATTAAAGTCCGCTAAAGCGTTTGTAGAGGTTAAGCGATGGAAATTTAATCATTCGATTAGTCGACACTGAGCCCTTCCAACAGAAACTTTTTTGAAATAGTTGCCAGCCATATCAGCCATATGGGGTGTCGTGGGAGTACAATTTCGTCAGGTAATTGATTTATCTGCTAGGGTTTTTCCTGTATACATCTTTACTTCAGACTTTATGATTTAGTAACTGAAGAAAGATGAGATACGAAAGAGTTTCAAACAAGGATTGGTTGATTTGGAGATTGATAATGGACAATATTTTAATCGAAATCCGAGCTTTAAAAATAACATATTCGTATTTTCTATACGAGCCCGTTTTGGGCCTTATGTTCAACTATATACAAAGTAATAAATAAAACAACTTATCAGGGAAAATGAGAGTATGAGCGACCCAATTAGATAATAAATAAGCAAGACAGAAACAATTTAGCGGCATTGTGTTCGTCCAAGACGAGGGTAACGCATGCAATAGTCTCGCAGATGTGACAAGAGCGCTGTTTCGTACTCATAGTAATATGTTACTACCTATTTTATATCTGCAATAAGGAAAATCTTTTTCCTCAAGCTTTCCCGTGCCACCGTCAATTTCGTCTCGTTCCTAAATTAAATTATTTATCAAAACAGACTTACGCGCCGTGCTCGGCTGAGGTGATTGTTTATTTTTCTCGGTAAAAATAAAGAAAAACTGTGCTCACTTGGAAAATTGGTCTGTAATTGGCGCACCTACTCCATTTGATCCTAATTGGTTTTCTGATTGGACGAACATTTGAGAGGTGTTCTACAGGCTCGTCTTGCTAAGTGAGACTGTCTAGTGGCGGCTTAGGTCAATCAGGCAAGACAAAGTAGTCTTTAAATGTATATTTACATATCTGTCCCAGTCGGAGGGCCCTCAGGCTCGCTTGCTTGATAGTGGCCTCCTGTTCGTTCACTTCCGCCGGCCAGATCGGGACGAGCTGGTGGATAAGCTGTTTGAATACTCGTTGCTTAGACCAGATGGTGTACAGCTTGCATAAACCTGGGAATAAAATCAAGTATACATTAATTTGTGAGTGCTGGATTCTGTGATTCAATAAACATTACCCTCCTTCTGTAGCAGTTGGGTAAAAAACCTGAAACTACTCTCGTGTTCGTACAAATTTCTAGAAACCTTTTGCACAAGTTCGGTTGTCGATCAGCGATATTGGTTTTATGAAACATCTTTTATTTTTTTCCTATGACAGTCATCAAAGGAGACAATATTTATGTTTAAGGAATTGATAGAAACAAATGTTGTTTATATAAGTTGAAGCATTTAGGCTGTGTACTTGTGTAGGTGGGAAACATTCTTACATTCTTGCAGTCGCGGTAAGTACGAATATATTCCATTATACATATTTTACGCTGTTAGATAAATATGAGGGATCACGATGGTTGTGCCCGTTATGTGAATGGTCTACGGTTGCACTCGTAATAAAGTTTTATCGTGTGTAAGGGAATAAACGTATCTAATTCTAATTCGGGCTACTGGATATTACGCGAGCGCAATTTTGTGACGGTAATTGTATTATATACCAAGATATTACGTAAAAATAAAACCTTGGTATTTTTAAAAACAAAGAAATTCGCTCAATCCGTAGATCTAGAATGATGTGTGAAACACTAGTACCTAATCTGTGATGTGAAACCTCCCAGCGTGACGTTATATAATAATAAACTCCACTTCGCTACGCCAAAGATACAATAACATGTGTTTGTAAGTCTATCCTGCTTTCGCGCATGTAATCCGCCGAATAAAAAACAAAATACTGCAACTTTTATTATTAGCACGTCGATTTCTACCTAGAGACTACACAATCTGTGAGTACAAAACCTCTGTCAAAGAAGGTTCAGAAAATTTCGGTAATTCCGGATCGCCGGATTCCTCCGCCGGATCCTCCGCCAGAGGGAGGGAGTCGTGACAGAGAGGTCGGTCGTGGAGCTCCGGCGGAGAGCCCACCAAGGCGCTTTAAATCGCTGGCGTGAGCGGCTGCACGAGCCGCGAAGTGCGCAACAGCGCGCAGTAATGGCAATCCTGCCAAGGTTTCAGGCCTGGCTGGAACGGGATGGACGCGTCACCTACCGACTGACTCAGATGCTCACTGGACATGGTTGTTTTGGTGAGTATCTTAGTAGCATAGGAAGAGAAGACACAGCGAAGTGTCATTTGACGCTCCCCCGCGTCACAACGATGATTAGGGGTGCCTGGGGTCGCGGGCGGCCAGAGTAGGAGCTCTGGTCGTCCTATTGGTGCAAACCGGCGACCACTAGAAGGCAGCGGTAGTACGGCGTGGTCCCGTTCCGCCGCAGCGCGGATCTGCGGAGACGTCATGGCTCACTGGCCAAGGGGAAGGCTGATTGTGAAGCGCTAGAGGAGCTCTGGTGTGTTCCTAGGAGATTCCAGGGCTCTTCGACTTGCGCGTAGGATGACCACCGAGGGGGTTTTAGTGGATAAAAATTTCACATAACCCGGCTTCTCTCCTAAGGAGTCAGAAGATTTCCCCCTCGAAAAAAAAAGGTAGAACGCTTCAGGTCCTGAAGATTTTATCTGTTGGTCTTTCTAGAAGTATTATCTCAAGACCTGACAGCACACTACCTAAAACTTCTTTTTTTTTCCCCTGAAACTTATTTGAACATAGCTTTTTTCCATTCGGTTATTAGCGGGGTTCGGTTGATTTATCTATAGCGGGGCGGAGTGTAGTTCTTTAGTCTATGGTCCAAATAATTACTTTTATATGTATAGTAGTAGAATACAAAATATAGTAAAACAATAAATACCAAAGCTCATAATCCATTAGATGATGTAGAAATCAACGTTGTTTATCCAAATAAACTACAGGAATGTCGTTTGTTAAAAGGAGAACACTTTGTTTAAGGATAGACATAGTCTATTCCTGTCTTTGTGCTCTACATGTGCATTACTGGTTAGCAAATGTTGACAAACTATGACTACAAACCAACTAATTTAGTGACATTTACATTGATTACCCGCTTACACTATTTTTTAAGATAAATTAGTTGCAAATATTGACCAATGGGCGACTTTTTGCAGGGTGTGTTTTACACAAAAGTAAAAACAATAATACTGAAGACATTTGACAGGTCGCTTCAAGTTGTCTACGAGCGTAGCGAAAGAAATTACTCGGTCTATGCAAAATTTACATAGAATCAAAGTAAGCGAGAAAAGTACACTTAAGCCTTTTTTTTTCTTCTTTCATGTGAGCTGAGGTTTGCTTACCGACTCGTATAACTGAGCCAGTAATTTCCATATGTATTAGTGGCCACCACGCCGAAACAAACTTGCAATTTACAGCGTAAATCCTCAAAAAGAATTTTGGTAAGAATGTCATGAGTTCGTTATTAGATTTTAATATACATCTAAGCCCATAGTTAGACATGATACATGATCATTCCTCAAAGAGGCACCAACTGTAGATGCTGCCGCCCAGCTCATAAAATTTTTCCCCTGTGGGGTAAAATTGTATTGAATATTGAGAATCACACTATTCATAAAATATATATTTGGCTGCTGTGAATAAACATTTGCATTGCAAAGCATTTTGTTTTTCAAATTTGGTAATGGGAAATTTTTAAATAGAAATTCTTACTCATGATGCCATAACCGACAATATGGAGGCTAGCAACGAATTCCCCGACAGACGTTGAGCCAATTAGTAGTATAACTACAAAAGCCACCTCGCCGATCATCAAGCCAGTAAAAGCTGCTGTCGAAAACAAAAACCAGAACTCCATCCAAAATCTTTTGAAGAATGTCTTCGGTTTCTGGTCCACAAAAGATTTTCCGATTTTTCGAGCGCAAAAGTCTGTTAGACTTAACGTCTCGTGGATTTCTTTAAGAGCAAGCGACTCCTTGTTTTCCATGTTTTAAAGAAAAGTACTGTAAATGTCTTGGAATAAACCAGGACTGTTCAGCTCAAAGCTTCCACGAGCTTTTTAAAAGCTCCAGGGCATTAATTTACATGATGAATATTACATAAGGGAACAAGTTGGAAACCGTTAGCGAAGATTTACTTAACGTCAAATAATGGGTTACAACTTTGATAAATGCTTCTTTATTATTCCTAAAAGTTGTTAAGTTACCATTACATAAAGTTCTATCCATATTTAAACATATCTCATATATATATAATAAACGTACATAATTACGTGAGGAAGGAAAATTTATGCGAATAATGGTTCGGGTATTTCGGAGTTGAGATTGTTTTCAATGTTCTCAGTTATATTGCTTTTCAGATTTTACTATTTAATATCTACAATTTCACATTTCGTGTTTGAGGGTTTCAATTAAAAATTGGGCAAAATCTAGACACACTATCCTACTTCGTAATTCAAAACTGCAGCTATAATATTTCTATATACTAATAATTTTTTCAGCACAATGTGTCTCCGACTAATATAACTTTTTTAGCTGAGTTTTGTAAACGTTTACTAAGTTGAATCTTAAAGCAGTTATCTTACTTTTATCAATACAAACACATGTACCTTTTTGTTTTGTAAGAGTGCCCAGGAATTTATAGAAGGGAATTTAACATTCATTCTCCAAATATATGAAAAATATACGAGACTGCGTATTTGCAGCTATGCCGCACTGTAAGCGTCATTTCGATTATCAGCTGACAGCCCATATCTGTCATCACTTCGATTTTATTAACTGACCGATTGTATACTTGATCATTTCCATGCTGCTGGACGACCGTGTAAATGACTGAAAAATGATTACGGGACCGACCAGCGCGCTCGCTCACTCGTCCAAACAATCACGCAGCAGTGCCCTCATACAGCTCATGAATACACGACACGTGACTGGTCGGTATTACATATAGATGGATTTATTGTCCCAGATTTCAGACACATTCAATTATTCACATTTTCAATTCAATTCAATATAGCTTTATTGTACACTCAAGTAAAAAAATATGTATCCACTTTTTAACCATTTCACATTCACTCTTGCGTGTTCCTATGTAGTATGTTGAGGGAAATGTCAATTAAAAGTGAATGTGACATGGTTCAAAAGTGGATAAATATTTTTGTACTCGATTTTACACGTTATACATAATAAAATGGAACCTTCAACTTAAAATAAATGCATTACAGGCGGTCTTATCGCTCTAAGAGCGATCTATACCAGACAGCCTTTGGGTACAGGAAATAAAGCATAATGTTTGGGTGGAGGTGCAATAAAAATAGTTATAGATAATTAAATACTTGAATAATAAATACAGACATTTTGGCTCGGAAATCAAATATCCATACGGTCTATATTAGTTTACGTAACTTCTACGAACATAGTTGTAATTTTGAAGCACTTTACTAATACCTTTTTTATTCAGGAAAAATAATCAATGTTAATCGCCTCCGCGGCCTAGTAGCTACAGGCTTGGATTCTCAAAAAATCAATTGGAGTCTCTGATTAGATTCCCAGCGGGAGTACCTGTAGCTTCCTCCAAACTGTTGTGTCCCGGTATGAAAGATACCACGGCCAACGCCTCAGTAGCTTCATGCATCCAGTTGTACCCGCTTTCTATTCAACGACTTCATCATCAGCTATCATCAGGTAAGATGAAGGTCAAGAGCAAACCCCTTTACTTTTTTTAAATTATTTTATCCAATGACCTCAATTTCTCTCCTCCTTAAATCAAATTTTGCAGCTTATAAGCTCTATGCCAATTGATAGATGACTTGTCTGTAAAGATTTATTAAAGAATAATTGTAGAAGATTTCAAAAATAACTTCTGATAAATTACTTATTAGGCCTACAAAATACAATGGTATCAAAAATAAAAGCTAAATGGAATGTTTTTACCGTCATGAGCTAATCGGAATAAGCATAGACTAATTCAGACTGGCACTCAAACAGCTTAAAAACTGAAAAGCCCCTGAGAACGACGGCAATACATCCAAGCTACTAAAATCAAGGAGTCAGCCTGTATTGAGCTACATAAGCTATTTAATGCCGTTATAGAATCAGGGAGAACACCAAAAGCAGGAGTATGCTGAAGAATTTCGGGCCCATCTCACTTCTAAGCCACACCCAAGCTGTTCTCATAAGTCGTCACAAATCGTCTAACATGAAGACTTGAGGAGTACCAACCTCCCGAGCAGGCTGGGTTCTGACAGGGTTATAGTACTATAGACCACACAGTGCGGAAGACTATAAAGAAGGCTGAAGAGTACAACCAGCTGTGTACTGAGAATTCCAGGAAACGATCAGCAAAGTCCACAGAACCCAAGATAATTAACGTGCTAACCCACCTCCCATTAGTGGAGATTTTTTTAAATCATCTCATGGATAACTTTCAATCTAAGGGAACGGCTCAGAAAAACAACAAAAGGGACATGCACTTATATGGCAGTGTTCGGCTTCATGGAGATCTGAAGGAGAAATCGATCTTTCTACGCTACAAAAACTTTTTTATCTTGTCAGGGCTTATATCACCTGCTACAAAGCACACTTACAAAGCAGTTGAACATTTTCTGTTAGTGACAGTTCTGAAAATACTAGTACCAGTACATTCATCCTTACAACCTGCTCAACAAATCCGACGAAGCGTTGACTGCATAATTAGTGGCACTTCCAACCGAAATTTGCATGACGACATTTATTTGTCCCCGTGCATTATGCACGTCAGCTAATTGCGGATCCAGGCCCGAATCAGACTGTTTTAATTGGTTCAAAACTGTATGTATCCAGTTTAATCTGGTTTACTATTTCAATATAAATCGTACCATAATTTATGATGGATATTCCTGTTAATGCCGAATTCAACTATTTGTGTCTTTAATATTTGTATATAAGTTATGTGTATAGATGTGATTTTTTCCCCTCGCAATCTACCAAGTTACTTGCGGCGTTTCAATAATGTGTCTTCAGTGCATCTACCATGAGTTTACGCAGGCGATAACGTGTATCGTTAACTATCGCTCTGTCCTTGTCACCCGCATCTCGACTGAGCAGCATTTCCGATAGTATTCGATATATGTTATCGCCTGCGTAAACTCATGGTAGATGCACAGATGTTGTGTCCCAGTTTCTTGTGTGATGTTAACTACGTTTACGCGACTTGGACTAGGTACTTTAAATGCCTGTGACAATAAACAATCTATTTTGTTTAAAGTTGTTAATTTGTTAAAAAGTCACATTGCTCGAAGGTTGAATAACCGATGGGAAGTAAGAGTTCTCAAGTGGTGACCACTTACCGAGCTGCATTCTTCAACTAGATGGACCGACGACTTGGCTAAGGTTACGGGGAGCCACTGTATCGATTCAGTAGTAGAGCTTATCGGCTAATGATGCTGACGAATAATAAAAATATTACAGAGAAAATCGCCGAAAAAGTTTGAATTTGAAAGTCCGACTCAACCAAAGCAAATGCCCCAACAGCTAGTTCCATAAATAGAACCCAAACTAAATACACGTACGTTACAAAAACAGAGATCGCAATAAAGGACAAAGATTATGCAAGTATACCAAACATACGAGTACCAGAAGATGAAGATTACATTCTAAGACTAAGCTTGTCTGTTAATAACATAAATATTCGCTGTTGTTTTAGCCCCCAGCGAGGGATTAAAACGCTCCCCGTGTATCAAAGGGGACTTAAGTTCTGTAAGTACAAAGGAACATTTAACCCAAAGTGTTTCTTAAACTGGGGTGTATGAATGACGCGCGTGCTTAAGATTTGTAAAAAAAATATCAAAATCCGTGTCCGAGTCACACTCACGTATCAGAAATTTGAAAACTATCGATTTCAAATTTCGTAGTTTTAAAAGACACCGGTTGCTTTTTCCTGTAGCATTTACACCAACTCATATCATGTAATGATAAGATAGGGAATGATATTTTTAAGCATTTGTCGGCAAAACTATAAAACATTACAAAAATTTTAAACATTAACTGTTTTAAAATTTACAAATCAATTAAATTGTACATTCAATCCCAGTTAACCTACTTAAAAATTCTAACCCACATTTTATTCGATTAAAATCTGACAGTATGTAGACAAGTTTGCTCATAAAATATACAACAGCCGCCGGTTAGAGCAAATCAAAAGAATACCGATTTATCTGTCTACGACAAATTGACATTAGAAAAGTAACTTTCCCAATGAAAGAATCAAGCTTGACAGATGTTACATTTAGTTCCAATCGGGAAAGTTGCGAGTGTAGTGCTTCGACTTTTACAAGGGTATCATGTGGAGCAAGTTTTGGAAACGGTGCTCCAAGTCTTCCAAGCAAGTTTGAACCTTCACCATTTAGTGTTGTATGGAATATGGACCTCCGAGCTCCGGTTCCCGCGCGGTCGATCGAGCTCCGTGATAAGTTCTCCAACTTGTAAACTGCATTTGAGGCACTTCCAAGTTTACATTAAAGTTGCAAACTGTTACACCTGCCCGGAACACCGTAAATTGCAGCTCACAAACTTTCCGTGGGTCACCGCGTGTAAGGGCGGACTCATCCATGCATGAGTAACTACAGTTTGATCGGAAAAGCTTAGCAAAGAGATTATTTCTATACGACTATTGATTGTGGCCTTTAAATCACAAGCTATCGTACTCCACGGTTGAATTGTTAATGCTTCCAAACCAATCAGTAATTGGCATGCTTTTAACGTTTTAAAATGCAACTTTGGTTCTTTTTGTGAATGCATATTTTCTGTTAATTGAAACAAAGCGATCTTTTTTTCGCGAGTCGTTTTACTAATTAATGTAATTTTTGAATAATAGGTAGGATAATAAGCATCGATAGCTCTTACGTCATTGAAAATCTATTGAAAGATAAACTTTACTTTGCAGTGTATAAACAACATCATACATCGGTCTGTGTTACAACCGCAAAAATGAGTTTGAAATCGTGACAAAAGATTTATATGTGATTCAACTACAAATTTATTTTTCTGATGTTGTACCTTTACCTGTGCTGTACGAACCAGCTTTATACCTAATTTCAATTTTATAGTTTTTATGCGAGTATCAAAATAGTCGTACATATATTTTAATGGTGTTGATTTAGAAGCTTCGTTTTTTTATATTTCCAAGCGGCTTTAGATTTCAGTATTTAATTTTAAAGTGATATCTTTACCCGTTCCTAAGGAAAAAAAGATACTTAACTTACATTAAACACTTAATTCACAACTTAATTCACACAAATTGATTGTTACATTTAACAGAAAGGTAGACGAACAACGAAGAGATTCTATTACGGTTACATTTTTTCTTTTGGGGTACGGAACTCTTAAAAAAGATAAATCAGACATCTTTGAAGTTATATCACCTATTTTACGAATATAAATAAATACGGTATTTATTTTATATGTTACTTATTTTAAATCTCCACAATCCAACAAACATTACGTCCTGCGATGGTACGTATGTATGTAAAGCAACTTTCTGAACAAGTAAAGCTCTTGACCTGAATCCTTCCCAAGTGGGAGCGAGTAGATTCTTCAGCCTCACCTGCCTTGGGGATTATTCTGGCGGCACATTTAGCCGACTTTGCGGGATTACGCCTCGGCGAGATCTCGTAAAAGTACGCAGATTCTCGCGTATTCAATATTCCAGTGACAAACTTTACTTCACCATCCAAGTTTCACGTTTCTCCGTCGAGCCGTTCAAATAAATCGATACTCCAGACACCACGGCACGTGGAAATGAAAGGTTTCTCTCCTTGTATTGTATGATTTCTAAATGAAAACACGGACCTACGAATTCTTATCGCAAAGTTTCTAGAAAAGAACCTTGTTACTACGAAAGCTGAGATCATTATTAACTTGAAGATGTATTTGTTTCATCAGCTGGGCAATGTTCACACCCGGAGATAGGCCACCTACAAGGTATACCACAATTACCGGTCTCGAGCCACTTTCTTCGCCTGGCTCCCCGCAACCTTTACTAGGTTGTCGGTCCATTTTGTAAGGGGACGGCCCCTTGTATTTGTTTGCTACACTGTAATTACTGAGTACCAAGCTCTCATTACCTATTTTTGTCACTAAAGGAGATTAGGGCACTTTATGCTGATCGGGACCCACAGGGCTCAATAAAATTCGTCTACGCACCTGTATTTTAAATGATAGTTTTTGTTAGATTCACAATCAACATATGAAATTGGCATACAGATGCTTGGACACACTTTTACTCAAATCAAAAAAGCGGGTCTCATATCGCTACATACAACGTATCCACGATAGCGAAGCTACGCAGTAAGAAAGAAATATGCCAGACATTGCTTACCGTAGCAACGGGATAAATCTTTAGCAATACAAAGACCATACCTTACAAAGGACAATACAATCCCGCTGCATTATCGTAACAATAACTACTTTCACGATGGAAGTAGGCGAATTGGAATAGACCGGAAATATATATTCCTTAAGTGTATATATAAGCATATAACAAAGTGACACCAGAACAAAGCGATGACGTTATTTCACAAATAACGTAACACAATCGATAAACTAATTAAATAAAAACACATAGTTTAATGTGACGTTGATTATTTCTCCAATTAGATTAATAAACTCTACCTGCTACCCAGATATAGATAGATATACCTGTAGGGAGGTAGGTAAGGTAATAAAGGTCGACCTCGCAATATATTCGGCTTTATAATGCGTTATGATAAATCTGTCAGACGGGGCGGTCGGTTCCAGCGTTTACACACATTACTGTAGAGTCCAGAGCTTGATTTACTGGACTCGAGATGGGATTTTATGAAGCGCAAATCTACGTCCGATGGAAAAATGGTCCACAATGGTCAATATAGCGTACTATATTATAGCTCGATATTAACTATTGTAGGTCACTTTTCGTAAATGATATTAAATGTACCTACATATAAAAGACCCAGACTTAGACTGACCGAGTTTAAACGCGTCAAACAAAGACACAGGCGTGTCGTTCACAGCGAAGCGGAGTCAATTACACCTTGCGCTATCTTTTCAAAATGTATCCATACCGATAACGAACCGTCTCGGAACTCTGGGGATAACCATTCTTGGGAGGTACAAGGAGTAAATAGCAAAATCTGATGCCAAAAACCAAGGCATCGTATCGAAGGCCAGGAAGTGCTCCCAGCCGTCACAGTTCTTGAGTGTACATCGAACTCAAGTGCGATCATGCATGGAGTACCTCTGCCATCTTTGGGATGGTTCAGCTCGCTATCAACTAGCTGCTTTAGACTCGGTGTGAGCGTCGAGCTATGAGACTGATAGACGACGATACTCTACTTAAAGCGAAGTGCCAAACCCTCAAACGTGTCAGGTTGCCTGCCTTTTGGTATTTTACAGCATACGTTTTGGAAAGTGTGCGGAGCTATTTTTTTTTTATTTTTTTATTTTATTTAAACAGTTTATTGTACACGGAAACATTACATAACACAAGAAACAGAAAAAATATATACAAAAGGAACAGCTTATTTCTAAAAGAAATTTCTTCCAGCAGTCCTAGGTCAAGGAGAAATATTAAAGAAAGGAGGGCAGTTAGGCGTGTACGATATAATAAATATAATAGACGATTACATAAATACGATATACAAAAACAAACTAATATATATCAATAATAATACATACATACTTTACATACTATAATTATATATTAACTTATAGTGATATAAAATGTTCCTTGACGTTTTTCTTAAAGGCGGAAACAGTTTTGCTGTCGCGTACAGTGTGAGGCAACGAATTCCACAATCTGGCTGCATGAACCGTGAATGAGTAGGAATAGAAATCGGAGTGATGGGAAGGGATGGACAGGATTGTCCTAATGTGAGCTCGACAAGGTTGGTCAGTAGGATGCGAGTATGTAAATCGCTCACTTAGGTAGCTAGGATAAGAAGGGTTATTTAGGATATTGTACAAAAGGGAAAGGATATGAGCATTTCTACGAAGGCGGATAGGGAGCCACTTGAGCTGAGCGCGAAAAACTGACACGTGGTCATATTTTCGCAACCCGAAGATGAAGCGTAAGCAAAGATTCTGAAGTCGCTCAAGTTTGTTTAATAGCTCCTCGGTGACGTCCAAGAAGCAAGAATCAGCATAGTCAAGAAAACAAGAATTTTTGTTGATTACGACTTCGCCATTCAAGTACCGGTCAAACAGAAGAACGACAGGTCTCCACCCGCATTCTATTGATATTCCTACAAAAGCTCGCATCATTCGTTTCGCTTCAACATTTAAATTTATCATATCATATCATCATCATACAGCTATAAAATATGGAATACGAGTACACGAATATGGCTTCCGTGTTACCCGCAAACTACGACTTGGGAACATTCAAACTAACAATATAACAAGTAACATAAACATAACATCGTCACTAAACATCACATCACATAGATTGAGGGCAAGCGTAGATCTATCTTTTTTAAAAAAAAAAATTCAAATCCTATGGATTGGAGAGGGACATAGACTACTTTGTATTCCAATAAAGTGTTCCCAAGCTGTTATGATAATACAGTTAACATTTTACTATGAAATGTAATTACCTAACATTACTAACACTACAATATTAATGGCTATTTGTGCACGGATGCATCAGTCTCACACGAAGTCCACAACCACCGCACATTCTCTAACCAAACTCTAACTCCCTGCCAAATAGCTCCGCCCGTTCGCTAATCGCTTAATTACGCTGCTGCCACTGAACTCCGAAACCCCCTCCGTGACATAAATAGGAATATGTACCTACCTTGTGCCACTACTTGTCTCAAAGTACACATGACATACTAGTATGTATATTAGCGACAATATAAATAGTCGTAGTACGTCGTTGTAATTCTTTGACATTTATTTTACACTAGCTTCCGCCCGCGACTTTGTCTGCGTGTACTTCAGGATTTATTCTACTTGTTCATAGGCATAGAAGGCATCTATCTCCATTTCCAGCATAAGGTACAAAATAGTGTTTATTCTGTTACGTAGTCTAATAATTTAAAGAAACAAAATAAATGTCAATATCTGACGTAGTACATTCAAATAGTCTTCACACCAATATTATAAACGCGAAAGTTTGCATATACAAATTTACATATTCTATGGTCGGTTGCTATGCAACGCGTTTTTGTTATGCCAAAATTTCCCATGTAATCCCACTAATATTATAAGTGTGTTTTTTTGTACAATTTACACAATATGTCTTTATAAATTATAGCCTAAATGTTATTCTGATGTATAAGCTATATTATTGTAAAGTTTCATTCAAATCCATTCAGTAGTTTTTCCGTGAAAGCGTCACAAACATCCAAACATCTAAATATCCAAACTTTCACACTTATAATATTACTAGCTTCCGCCCGCGACTTTGTCCGCGTGTATTTCAGGATGTATTCTACTTGTTCGATAGGCACAGGTGACGTATATGACAAATTATTATACAGCATAAGGTACAAAATAGTGTTTATTCTGTTACGTAGTCTAATAATTTAAAGAAACAAAATAAATGTCAATATCTGACGTAGTACATTCAAATAGTCTGCACACCAATATTATAAACGCGAAAGTTTGCACAAACTTACATATTCTATGGTCGGTTGCTATGCAACGCGTTTTTGTTATGCCAAAATTTCCCATGTAATCCCACTAATATTATAATTGTGATTTTGGACAATTTACATAATATGTCTTTAGAAATTATAGCCTAAATGTTATTCTGATGTATAAGCTATATTATTGTAAAGTTTCATTCAAATCCATTCAGTAGTTTTTCCGTGAAAGCGTCACAAACATCCAAACATCTAAACATCCAAACTTTCACACTTATAATATTAGTAGGAAGTAGCATAGTAGGATAATAATGGCATTTGAATATTTTTGGCCATCATTGTACAGTTAGACATTTTTTCGTGTTCTAAATCCGAAGGATTGCTGAGCCAACATCGTCCGTCTGTATGTATGTCAGAGGCTTCTTGCTCCTATACAGAAATCAGAAATAGAGACCGGTTTGAAATTTACACAAATTGCGTTGTTCAGTGTACTAACATCAAAATTGTGACACAAGTTATATTACTCAATTTGAACCAAACATGAACAGTGGTTACAAAAATGAAAATTTTTCACCGGGACTTGTGGGGTACTGTTGAATTGGTTCCCGTTTCTGAAGTCCAGACAGACGATGTCGCGGGGTTATTGGAAAAGAAGAATTCAGATTAGGGGGTTTCGTACTCTGTAAAATAAATAAAATTACGAAATGTAAGCGTCAAACGGACGGACGGACAGTGTTTGTCTCATTTGATTTTTTTATACTCTAATGAGACCTGGAATTTTGGAGAACGGGACGTATTTTTGTTGATTTTGCCATTGAAGTACCAGTCAAATAAAGGAACTGCAGACGTTTTGTTGAAAGACTGTTGAGCACCAAGTGTTTCGCTTTTAAAATGGAATTAAATGCACTACCAGTTTCCGTGTTCCCCGAAAACTACAACTTGGGAATACAAAAGAAGAAAAAGTAAACATGTACCTTCTATACCAACGCATTACATCGTCGAGCTCATCGTCACTTAACATCAGGTGAGATTGAGGTAAAGCGTATGTTCCACACTTAGTAGTGTATACCATATAAAAAGTAACCTAGTAGTACTAGTAGGTACGGATACAGGCGCGCTCTCGACCGTTGCGGTGCCAAGGGGGCGTCGAGCGCGCCGCGCCGCTTGCAGTTCCCCGAGAGCCCTGTTGAGTACCTTAATAAAGCCTTCGCAAAGCTCTCAAGTCTCAAGTGCTAATTTCCCGCAGTCATAATATTTATGCTCGTACGAGCGTGGGTGTCGTCTAGTTCCGGTCGCATGCGGAAACCTGTATTGAATTGAATTTAGTTTTGTATAGTTTAGTTGTTGTAATGTTAATCCTTTTGTTCTCCTTTACTTTTAGTTGATTACATACATTGGTTTAGGCGTTAAGTAGTATGTTTCTTCACAAGTAAGAAATGTGCATTTTTATTTACAGCGCCATTTAGAATTAAAGCAGTTTAGAACCGAGAGCGTTTAGCTCAATATATCTGGATAAAACCAGTTGGTTAAATTTTTATCCGTTTTTAGCTAATTCAAGAAATTGTTATGGACCGGATGATATAATTCATCTCGTACATATGACGTCATTTCCCGGCTGATGATTAATAACATGCAATCTTAAGATTCTTGATTAGTAATGTTGTGTTTAAAATAGAATATATTTTATAGTTGACTGAAGTTAACTTGTTACTTCAGAGATTTGTTTAAAAATAGCAACTTCTTTGAAAACTTTATCACATCCATAAAATACTTAATTAAAATGTATATGATGTGGCACAAAAAAGGCAAGTTTTTAAGACTTGACAATTCATTTGCAAACTTTATTATTTCTGACGACGGATAAGTACGAGGGGCATACCGAAAAGATCGGTAATCGAGTACTTTCGATTTAATTAGATTAAAAACTCTTTTTGATGAATAAACACTGGTTAGTTGAAAATCGAATACAATTGACAGAATTAAAAAAAAATTTTTTTTTAAAGAATAATATCAGTTTGAAATTGATAGGTCGATAAAAAAATGGAGCTTACAAGAGAAAGTTTCCGTGCCATAATTTTTTACAACTTTCGACGAGGATTATCTCAGGGACAATGTCTCGCTGAGCTTATATCTATATTCAAGAGTGAAGCGCCTAGCCAGACGACAATATATCGCTGGTATTCTGAATTCCGGCGTGGACGTGCTTCTCTTGGCACCGTACCTTCCACAGGCCGGCCAAAAACAGCGGTTACACCAGAAAATGTCGCTGTTGTGCGCCGAATGATACAGGATGACCGACATATTACATATGAGCAGATTCGGGCTACTTTAGGGATAGGTATGACTGCGATACAAACTGTTTTACATGGTGAACTGGGAGTGAGAAAGCTAGTTTCCCGCTGGGTGCCCCATAATTTGTCCGAAGAGCAAAAGGCGGCTCGTGTCAATTGGTGCCGGTCTACTCTGCAACGCTTCAACGGAGGAAAGTCAAAAGCAGTTTATAACATTGTCTCTGGTGATGAATCATGGATCTATTCATATGAGCCAGAAAGAAAGCATCAGTCGGCTGTCTGGGTCTTCGCAGGTGAGATCAAGCCAACAAAAGTTGTCCGCTCTCGCAGCGTATCGAAGAAAATGGTCGCTTCGTTTGTCGCGAAAACAGGACATGTAGTCACAGTTCCCTTAGAGGAACGGAGAACGGTTACCGCTGATTGGTATACAACGGTTTGTTTGCCACAGATGATATCCGAACTCCGTAGAGGTAACCCGAAACGACGCATAATCCTCCATCACGATAATGCGAGCTCTCACACCGCTCAGAAAACAAGCGAGTTTTTGAAGCAGGAAAACGTTGAATTAATGGATCATCCTCCATACAGCCCTGATCTGAGTCCCAATGATTACTTTACATTCCCTAGAATCAAAGATTTATTGCGTGGTCAGCGGTTTCAAGGTCCAGAAGAAGCAGTGGAAGCATACAAATCGACGATTTTGACCATGTCAACTTCGGACTGGAATTGCTGCTATAATAATTGGTTCGAACGAATGCAAAAGTGCATTAACTGCAACGGAGAATACTTCGAAAAGCAATAAAAATAAATTTAGTTATTTCCTGTATGTATTGTTTTATATTCCCGATCATTTCGGTATGCCCCTCGTATACACGTATATGTACAGTCCCATTAAATTAAATGCGTTTCTTTAGAGAGGTGAATATACGTAACATGAATATCATTTTTACGCAAAATGTAAATAAAAATACACTTTAAATGAATAACATAAAAAACATTTGTATAAAAACTATGAATTAATATACCGTCGCAAATTACTAGAATTTCTACAACCGCTGTTGTTGTAATTTTAATGATATTAAGTTTTTCAATTGCGCGTAGAATCGATTTTTCATCCGACTTCAAATTTTTTTGCAAGGTTCTCAATTCGCCGCGTATGTTGTTTTATTTGTTTTTTCTGTATGTGTGTTACGCGATAGCTCCGCCAATAGTGAATAGATTTTGTTAATTCTTTTTTTGTTTGGTAGAGCATACTTCAGAGGCGGTCCCATATAAATTTTTAAAGCAATTGAAGTCGGTTTTTAGTTCTTTTTGAACGCGTTAATTATTATTGATTAATATTACATTTATATGCCACACTTAAAAAGCGACGCGCTTAATTTAATGTGCCATTCTTCAATCTGTTTCACCAGACGGTGCGTTTCCAAATAAATCGACGATCCCATAGAATTAACGAGACCCAGAAAACAATATGTACTGGTAGTTACTTAGCCGATAAATAACTCTCTGTCCCGAACATTGGTCACTTGGACCTCGGACACGCGTGTCGGACCCACTAACGAAGGCAATTAGGGATTCAGGACGGGCATGCGCCCTGCATATTGGTGCGAGGGTCCTACATACGAAGCTTAATAGCCCACTTTGGAACGTCAGGGGATAAAATAGCTGTCTATTTAAAAATGTTTGCGTTAGGTTTGCGTGTGCTATTTTTTCGGTTCAGTAAAATAATTTGCCTCGTATTAAAGTTGCTGACGTCAAAATGATGCATATATAGTTAATGGGGTGTCTCGTATATATGGAAGTAATCTCGTTTAATAAGAAAACTAGATTTCTCACGATCAGACGAGAAACGTCCACAGCTGGACTATGGCTCAGTGTATACATATAATAATTTTTATTATCGTTTCGGGAAATTATAATTATTATGTTAACAGAACGTGATTTCGGATAGATTGCACTCCTCGCCAATATCTGCAAACATAACGTCCAGCGAAGAAATAATACCGCCACTGGGCACGCTCCCAGCAAAGGCGGTTCCAAGCTATAAATTTAATTAAAACCATTTTAAATGTTTTTGTGTACATTTTGCAGTTTTATTTATGTTTTACTGTTGATTTGTATTTCATTCGTATGCCTTTAAAACAATTTGTGGTAAAGTCTTAAGTTTCAAGCTTCCATCTTTTGCAACTTGTCTTTTCGATTCCCTTGTACCGAAAGATTAATAACTTAATCGCATTATGCCAACATTTCAGAGTTTTCGTGTTCAAGTTTCAAAATGATCTCGCAACAGTTTGAATAAATAACATTTTAAATTCGTCTCGTTTCAAATTCGGAAGTGCAGGTTGAATTATACGACGATCTCTTGATCTCAGCGGTCCCGGGCGGGCTGCCCCTCCTATTCAAATGCGGACAAATCCCCGACGGGCGGGAAAGGATCCCGCAAAAAAGAAAACGGATAGGGAACACAAAGTTGCCACTTCACTACGTATATTGAAAACTAACGCCCGCCGACGCATGAGAATTGTAGTCAGGGTGGAGGATAGAGGTAGAATCGATTTAATCAAATCTAATAAAATTGAGCCTAACCTGCGTTGACGTTACGAAGCATAAATGCTTGCAATGCAATTAAAATGTAGTCCAAGTTACTGTTGGTTCTCGATCACAAACGTATAAAATACTACACTGCATTTTCAATATTCAGCTCTTAACTCTTAATCGTAACCTATTTATTTTACAGCTTCTTCATTCTATCGCGATCTACGTGTTTAAGAAAGATTTTCCTGACAGTGTCTTACTTGTTAAAAGCAAAAACATTTTCTTATTTTTTTTTAAAAAAATATTTAAATTCTCGTGATCTGAAACCTTTTTGTACTCTCTTTATTTCAACAACTCTTTTCTGTATAGGTAATTGGCATGCAAGAAGCCCTTTCCCGCAAAAGGGGCATTGCCTACGCCACTCATATAACGTCATTCAAATGAAGGTTGCGCCGCGCCGCCCGTAGGGCTGGGTTAGATTTCGTAAGGCTGTGAAAATCTTGTGGGACACCCCAGGGAGAACAATCGAGTGCCAGTCCCTTCTCACAGAAACGCGTTGAATCCTGACACAATGTGCTTTAGGACAGGTTTCTCCTTTATTCCCCGAAATTCCTTTTTTCCTCAAGTGCTTTCGTGTGCGGGGTGGATTCCTAGTTTACGTTGACTTGACGAGAGCGCCATTACGGTCTAGCCGCAATAAGTTTTTTACAGTCCTTTTTTTCTAAACTTAAAGGTATCATCACATTTATTTGCGATTCATTAGAATGTAATCGTGCTCAATCAGATTTTGTTTTGCGGACGACAAACTCAAGACTGCTAGTGTCGCTGTTGTTAGCCGGCTGATAGCCTACACCACCTGACTACCCTGATATTACTGTACGGGGATTTCCCATAATCATCCAACTTAACGCATTTGTCATACTACTACCTAAATGGGATATTAATTGGTATTTACTGCAAGCGACCTGCTATTACAAATAAGCAATATATACCTAGATCGCTAAGCTGTTTATCGTTTAAAAATGAATGTGAGTGAATGTGTTGGGCGTGTCTGCAGCATGTAAACGTTTCCGAAGCGACACGACGCAGCTACACTGCAGCAACACAATAAAATCAAATTGCTGCAGCTTTAGAACCTTTCAGTGCCGCTCTCGTTCTTGGACGCTCGGAAATTGGTTCCTGCACTTGAAGCGTGCCATTTTATATTATTTACTCTCTATGGATTTTAGTTTCCACTTTAGTTGGATATCGTTTAATATTCACTGGAAATCTCTCGTTACTAAGGAATAGAATTATCTTATGAAATATTTTTAAACTGGAGAAAGTTTAAGACATAACTTTTTATTACATTTTATCAGCTGAATAATTCTAGTCTACAGCTAAAGCTCGACAGGTTGACTGGTAATCACAATAAGATATTAGGTACAAATATCCAAAAGTATCGTACAGACAACAATACGACACATTTAATTGTTGTTTATTTATAGTGTACTAGCTTCTGCTCGCGAATTCGTCCGCGTGTATTTCAGAATACATGTTCGAAAGGGACGTAGCATGTTTTTTTACAGCCCTTCAACTATCCTTAATACTAAATCAAGTTATTCTGACTCTCCGTTACGTCGAGAAGGAAAAACTAACAAACAAACTCACTTTCGCATGTATAGTAACACTATGGCTTGTAAAGGAAGCCAGTGTATAATAACAATACGGGTTGTAAAGGCAGTCACCCCAGCAATGGGGGCTGAGGCTAAAATAAGTAATATTATACCACAAAGATAAACAAAAGAAAACAGCTAAGAAAATTCCTATAACATCATAAAACCTGGCAAACGTTAGTCGATAATTACACTTCCTGACGGACGGGCGGGCGGCAGTTCCGCCTCCTCATCGCGTCAAGAACACGTAAATCTGAAATGCGTGAATAGAAATGATTTAGAAAAAGGTCTAATATTTTTATTTAGCCTAACAGTAGCGGATACTCGTATACGGCCGTAGATGGAATCGTAGTCAGCTAGTATCGTTAAGACATGGGACTTGACATATTTTATTCCTAGACCCCAACATTTTACTTATTGCAATGATAAAATTAATTGAAGCTTTTTCGCAATACAGTGGGTACCTGATACAAAATTATATAGGGGTCATATACTCAGTAATTATTATATTGAGATTAAATTGTGCTGTATAACATATTAGTCAATAAAAACATAAAAAATTTAAATAACCCATGGTTATTTGAAGTGCTTTTTACAGGAATAAAAAAATATCAAAAAATTGGAACAAGCAAATTACTCATAATCTTATGAATTTTAGTGTTGTTGATTTTCATTTCATTGTGAACGTTTTCTAATAAAGGTCTTTTATTAGATTATTTTATAAGATATTTCTAGTATCGATAAAAACTTTATACATTTAATGCTCCAACGACGTCAACCGGTGACTCCACGGACATTGTACGATTTGTAGGGATTGTTGTACCACGTGACTAGAAATATTTTCAACGGGCTGGTTGGTGTCGCATGTCGGTGAGAGCCATATACTCGTACCAGTACCTACGAGTATATACGTTTTTTCGACAGAGCTTATTTATCTTTTTGGTGGTATTATCGCTAAGATGCTTATAACGACTTTTAGGTTGTTTATGTTGTGGAAAAATAAATACAAAACTGTTAATGTTTTTATATTTCCTATCAATATTTACAAGTCATACTTTATTAATGTAATTTATAAAAGTGTGTAGAAGATATGGCGTCAAATGTGTGTAGCGCGGCTAGTGTGGGTGGTTGCATAGATTTCCGTGGTAAGGACCAAGTAAAAGTCATGCTCTATTATTGCTTACAGCCTTAATAATTGTGTGTCGAGAGCTCATATCGCTCCCTTTGTGCTCTTAATGACAAAAAGATGAGACCTCCTAATATGTTACATCAAGTATATGGAAAGATTTCTGTTTATACGTAGGTTTATCGAGCGGTCCAATCATCTTGTTATTACGAAATTAGTATCGAATTACTCCTTGTGGATGAACTCGATACGTTGCAAATCAATCTCAGTGGTTCCCGTTTGAAACTCGTAATCATAACTCTCAGCTGAATGCGTAACTGGAATCAGTTAATATTCGATTTGACATGAAAATACGTCCACTAAGGGGAGAAAATGAGAGATCGATAGTACCGAATGTAAATTCGAAAAGGGATACAATTAATGTATTCGATGCTTACCATACCCATACCTAACAATTAAGTTTCTTCATTCATGATTAGGGCAAAGAGTTTTGATGTCGAACTTTGGTAATCATCATCAACGTTATAGGGGCTCAGGCCTACTCTCCTGCTTTCTTACTCTCCTACAGAGAGTCCACCAAACTAGCCCTGTGCGGATTGGTAGACTTCACACACACTTGAATTTCTTCTCAGGAGTGTGCAGGTTTCCTCACGATGTTTTCCTACACAGAAAAGCCAGTGGTAATGATTTTTATCATTCGCTCATAAATTCCAAACAACAAATTGGTACGAGCCAGGATCGAACCCAGACATCGATTGTCCAAGGATTGACGCTCTACCCTACTGAGCTGCCACGGCTTTTTCTAGAGGCATATACTCGTAACTGCGTAATGTCTATTGTAGCAATTTTACCGCGTTTTTCCTATATTCTGTTTTAGGTAATTATTTTGGGACCTTTTCCAGCTATTACATTCTGAAAAATTGTATCAAAATATATTTTGTATGAGAGCTACTGAGAGCTGAGAGTACAAAGCTAATATTGTTGTAAGAAAATGAAATACGAGCATCGCCCGCAACATTATTGAATCTACCTTCATTCCTAAATAACAGACCGATTGTCATCGAGGGAGTTCGAGAAACCATCACAGTCGTATCTTAGGAAGTGATAACCTCTTTAACTCGAGTAAACTCGAGCCCGCAGAGAGCATGGCCGTTTGCAAGCAGAGATAAGAGAGCCTCAAAGAGATTTTGAGAGATGGCAAGTAATTGATATCAATTAGGAGTGCGCTGGAAGCGGTCTGCCGCGAACCGCTTCACAATAGACTATCTCCGAGAAGAAAATAACCTCGCAAAACTCATCTCTCACTCGTTGAGATTGCCGTGCTGATAAATTGGTCTTAGTGAAGCTCGTTAATCCCACCGAGAAGCTATTATCCTATGCAAATGTGACTCATCTGAAAATATCACGCGAATACGGGAAGTTTGTTGAGAACAAGATGGCCTTGGTTCATTGGATCGGTACTACATATTCTTATGTAGAATGATTATCTTACTTTCATATAAAAACAAATCCAAACATATATCTTATAAGATACACGGTGAAATATGTGCAAATTGCGCACTAGCGGGCTTCTACCGCGGGGTGGCTTTAATATGTTGAAAGCGTCGCCATTAGAGATACGTTACGTCATAAAGTTACGAGATAGGCAGATTAGGATATAATTTCAGGGTTGCAGCTCCATTGAGAGATGCATTGCTCCTAATAATGGACATTTATTTAAATGTATTTGTGAAATGATATTTATGTGGTACTAATCTAAGAATCTAGGCTAAGTTTACTAACAAATCTTATTTAAAATCTGTATTTGACATGTAAATATTTTGACATTAAAAGAAATTTCTTTATTCGACTAGAAAAATCTAAGTATTCAAGTGACATAATTTTGGTAAAACAGATATTAATTATGATTTTAAACTTGCTTTTTATTTAAACAAGAATCAATTATAATAAAAACAAAAACGAAACTGTAATTCGATGCAATTAATTATTATCAATACATGACAGTGCTCGTAGACTTGGTGCACGCTCTGTCATCAATTCACTTGTGCGACAGCGAGAAATAAATCGGAATCAAGAAAAATCGAGAAGTAAATATAATCGAATTTAATGAAAATATTTGTAACTAACGAATTTCAGGAATATCTCCATCATCGTAGCGAGATAATGTATTTGCATTATTATTACAGCTTATATATTCCATATTACAGCATATATATTACAGCTTTTAAATCTAAAATCGTATTTCTAACACCAAAAGTTTCATCAAAATCTGTCCAATAGTTTGTAGTTGCAATTCAATTCCTTATTGTATTAAAAACAAGGACTGTAAATTTTAAAAACAGTCTATTGCTGGGTGTCTCTACCCTGCATGGCATGTTACTGCTATTAATTCTTCTGATAAGTCCTCTTCCCAAACAATGATTAAGCAAGAACAAAGATGAAGTGAGATGATAATCCCCATAATAAATTCAAAACAACGTAATATGACGGACACCACGTTATCCCTTTACTTACTGTACAACGCGCAAAGGCTTTTCTACCTGCTTTAAACAGCGGGCTTTGTAAAATATGCACAAAGTGAACCACTGATCATATTTCGGCGATGGAGATTTAAACGGCGGAAGGGCAGCCGGTCCTTCTGAATATGGAGAGGCAGTTAAGGAGTTTTAACGACTGGGAACTTAGCGCGTCCGCTGAGCGGAGCGCCTCGCGTAATCTACAAGGAAGTTTGTAAATGCTCCTTTAAATTTTACTACCGCCTCCAGTTTTGAGTGGATTCTCTTATTGATCATGTATTTCTACATATTTATGGGTTATAATGCTACACGCATTCCTGAGAATACTTATTTAATGCCTGTTCAATGTATGTATGTAAGTAAACGAAGAATTTTAACAGTTTTAAATCATTTATCGGTCGAAACCTTTTTAAAGTTGGACTTCTAGTTTAATTTTATTCGATATAAGAAAAATAAAAGGCAGAAAAATACATTTGATATCTCATAAATTAATTTATAACAAAAAGTAGGTCAAATCTTAGAAATTAATAAGTCGCTTCATAATCATTCGTTTGAAATTAAAAGGAAGAGACGCGGCGGAAAATGCTCTCTAAAAGCTTTCTTTAGTTAAATTAGACACGCGGCCTTACACTGCCTTCTAGAAAAACGACATTCAAGGAACACCCGATAAAGTTTTTTAATTTTGAAGTTTCCCAAAGCTATTGGCGATTATTCTTGAAAAACACCCGAGGTTGGATTCTCTGGCAGTAGTCCATGCCAACGATATAAATATGATTTAATTTTAGATATGCCTAAATGGAACATTAGGTTTTAATTAATTCCATCAGAGTAACTGGCAAAAAGCTAATTTTCCGCTCCCCTTGCGATTTGAGCATCGATTATCCTTTCCAAATTATATATTCCATAATGTTCTTTTCCCTCCTGAGATGATTGATTATAATTTAACGGAAAGTAAATTTTTAGGGATAACCATTGTTAATTTATAACAAAAAATGCTTGTTGTTTTTAATACAATGTTCCCTTTGTACAGTTGTTTCACGTTTTCCCATACCACGAAATTCATTATCACAATTTTTAGGGTTCCGAACATCCAATGAGAAACGAAACCCTTATAAAAACCCGTTATAGTATTTGGAATATTTATGACTTGAAATGGTGACTTATATGTGCCATTATTGAACAATAAATTAAATATACTCGTATTTTAAATGACTAGGTGAAACGATTTTGATGATTATTTTTTGTTTGAAAGCTTCCCACGTCGTCTCATTTCAATTCATCCAAGCGAAAACCATTCTTTTCAACCAGTCTTTTTGCTGTTGACTTTTAGTAGAAGCAATATAATATCAATTGAAATCTTAAAAGGTACAACAGTGAAAGACGAAACGTCCAATCTGTGTCGGACATTGGAGCTGGGGCGCTACTAGTAATTTGCTTGAGTGAAAATGGGAGCGTATAGCGGCCATTAGATTAGCCTGTCACTCGTCTGTAGTGGAGTGGAACGAGACAGACTAGTGGCACAGTGGACTGGACACCGTCAAATATTGATCGACATGAGGGTGGTGACGAGTAGCTAATAGGTTCTAAACGAAAGTCTAGTTCGAAGTCACTTTTATAATTCAGACTTGGAATAGTTGTAATGAATATTTATTAGTATATGTTACGGGCTATTAAAATTTTTAAAGACGATATAACGATTCGGGTGGAACCCTGGAACCAATTAATAAGGTCCCTATAGAGAGACTAATATTGGAAATATTCGATTCTATCGAGCCATTTTTGTACTGTTCCATGATAATTTCCCAACGTATTTAAATCAATGATTTAGAACATAATTATGCTATGTTTTAAATTATACTGATTGTACAGTTCAGTGCATATTCGAGTGCCGGGCGCTTGTTGACAGCAGGCATTGAGCGAATAACGAGGCTTCACTCCCTGGGGAGCCGGCCTGCAGCCTGCAGGGGTCTCGGATGCAGAAAATTGACCTCCACACACGTCATTACGTACGTATATATGTACATAAATACAACTAGGCACGAGGTTTTGGCTTTAGAACAAGATCAACTTGTGTCATAGGGAAATTCCAGAGTACGGCGTCTGCCTCAGCATCATCTGCATTTTACTGTAATCATGATGTTTAGCGTGATCAAAGAGTACTATAATATCTAACTATTAAGGCAATCCACCTCCATCAAAGTTTTATATAAAAAAATCTGTTGACATAATGTCAAATGTCTTTTAAAATATAATAGCTGAATTTGTGTAGTAACTATCTAAAAATAGGACATCAGATTCTGATGTCGCGAAATGAGTATCGTTGATATACAACTTCACAATGAATCACAATTTTCATTTTAAACATTTTTTTTCGATTATTGTTCAAAGCGCCATCTATGATCCATTAGCTGCGTAACTGCTATTGTAGCTAACTATAAAGTTGTATATTAATGATATTTATTTCAGGACACTATAATTTCAGCTTCTGCGCGTTATATATGATTTTTAAAGAAGTAAAATAATAGACATGCTTTGGACTTGATGACCCTACCACAGGCAGACTGAATAGATAACGCGAGTTTGACAAATTGTTGAAAACAGACGTGCCAAATTTTTTGTGCCTACAGTGTACGTCACGAGAGCAATTTAGTGGTACGGGATGATGGAACCCGCACACGAATCCCGTGAGATTTCGACAGTTAAATATGGCATAATTAGGGGTCCGTACGTCCATAGAAGGAGAAAAAAGAACTATTAAAAGATCATAAGTTGTACGTCTATTTGTTTGTAAATACTATTATACTCAAGAACGCGTAAAGACATCAAGTTTAAATTAATACTAAATCTAACTCATCACCATCGGCCGGGAAACGTCCAATGCTGGACATAGGCCGCCTCATAGACAATGACCGGTGCTGAGCCACTTGCATCCAGCGACTCCCCGTGACTTCTACTAGGTCATCTAGTGGGGGGACGGCCATCTGTTGTTATATGACATAAAAAAATCTTTTCATATTAATAATTAATATCAATCAGTATCAATACAAAGTTAAGTTTGTCCTTCAATCAGAGCTTTCACTTTCGATAGAGCAGTTCAGTGCTTATTACTTTACCCATTTTCAGCAAGCTAATTATTATATTCTGTACGGAGCCCTCGGTATGCAAGTCCGCCTCGCTCATGGTCGATGATATATTTTGCGTATTCCACAGAAGTGCTTCTACGGAATGAGTAATAGTAGAGTGGACATGATTTAGCACCTATAGAATAAATAACATGTTGGACTCCAACATCAGGCAAGGGTCGACTCGACTTGTCTATTCCCTACACGACTCTGAACCAACCTAAAATACAAGTCTCCCGCCGTGTAAGCTATAGTAGTTTATTTAGTTCATAAAATAATAATACCTATAATTAAATTGAATATAATGTTTCGCGTTTCGCGTTTGCGTTACGTCAGATTTGTATGAAGAATTGTGTAGTACCTCTAGCGGCACTTCTACGAAACTGTGATTCTTCATACAAATCTGACGTAAACGCATACGAAATAGTATCGGCAGTATCGGTTAGAAACTCACACTATATAAAATAATTTGATTGATAACAGTGCGCCTGCCATGAGTTTGCATTGTCGATCTATTGTCACATGATCGAAAGAGTTTGGGCATATTTTTGTGAATCTGGTGTACATTTAAATAACGTTATTGCTAGCGACTATAATTTTCATTTTATTGGAGTGCAGGAAGCTGGAAATAATTGTTACGCTCTCACTATCATCAATGATGTGAACTCGTACTTACGTAGGATGTGTGTATTGTCACTGGCGGGCGGACTGGCGGGCGGACGGGCGGGCGGGCGATAGCTGCGTCCCGCGGCTGTGGCTGGTTTAATAGCCGCGTCACGTGCCCAACCCTCCCCCGCCATGGACCGCGCTAATTAACAAGTTTGCCCCCCGATCGCTGCAAATTATGTTACATCACAGTCGTCACGAAAACTTCGCCTCCAAATTAAATTAGTTCAAGATGAATCGGGTTTCCGATCAACGGGACCATAATAAGGCTTCGAAACTCACTGAATTGGTTCTACAGTGGGTGATGATTCGTAAGAACACTTTTAGATATCGGAATATACATATTTCGACGATTCAGTGAGCTGAAGTGGCAATGGGCAAGCCACATCGCTCGAATAACGGGTACCCGACGGGGAG
Source organism: Carcina quercana (assembly GCA_910589575.2). Lineage (NCBI taxonomy): Eukaryota > Metazoa > Arthropoda > Insecta > Lepidoptera > Depressariidae > Carcina > Carcina quercana. Next base: position 9,682,858 of record OU342429.1, read on the forward strand.
CAAAAGTTCTCGAGTGGCGACCACGTACTCGTACCTGGCCGTCCCTCTACTAGATGGATCGACGACCTAGTTAAAATTGACATTACAGGTTTTTTACAACGATAAAATTTTTATTTATTTATAATAAATATAAATTGTATTCTTAGTAAAAAAATAACATCATTGTTTTGTTAGAACGGATAAATAAGCGAACCAATAACTTATTCATCATCATCAGCCGGGAAATGTCCACAATAACTTATTGTTTATCGTAAATTCCTACTTAACGAACCCGGTTGTATCCGTATAGCTCCCATTAAATGTTTCCGATAATTATGAACTTTGTTCACAAATTAATTATTATGTTGAAGTTATTTCATGTTGCCAATTAAGCGTATTTCAACATAATAGCGTATAGAGAGTTCCCCATAGAGCTACCTGTTAAAAGCTTAGCGTAGAATGCGCCTGATTGATTGAGTGGTTCATTTATCAATGTCATTAGCCGATTCGACGGAATGAAGCCATCGTGAGAGCAGTGCCGTCCATTCCGGTTGTTTTATTAGCCACTTCATCTGAAGATTTTGATAAATCGCACCTATTGAAATGGGTAATGATCTTCATAATGTTGCAAGGATTGTATTATTGCCATCTTAGCCTAAAAAGTCAAAGAGAGAGCTTACTTTGGAAATGTAAATATCAGACTCGATTTAGTGGAATAGTGTCTTTCTAAATCTGCCGTAAAATTTTCGTGTAACATATTGTGTTATGGCAAACAGGGGTAAGATAACCAGTGCCTGATTAAATTGATGACTGTGTGAGAATGCTTCCATTCCACAGCTCAGTTTTGTCGCTTACCATTACAATGATATAAAATACTACTAGCACTAGGGTTTTCAAAAAGGCTACGGTTGAGTATCTATAAGCATGCAGATGATTTCCCTATGATAAGCTGTATTGACACCCTGTCTGCCCGTCAGCGTAGAGTTTTAAGTTTAGAGTGGGGACGTATATAGGCTGTTGATGATGATGACTATAAAATAATCTAAATAACGTGTACCCTGTCAGGGTGTAGCAAACAATTATTTGAATTATGTACTTTTTATGTTTTTATACGAGTACTTAAAATAACTACTTACAGACATAATTATGTATTTCATTTATTAAAAATAACACTGTTACTAAATATAAAATTATATGTAAAATGTAACTATTATCTAAGCACACAATTATTAATTACATATGTATTTATTTATTATTTGCTACATAGATTGCTTACTTTTATTTTTTATGACATGAATTATTTTACTGTGAAATGAAAATTTTAAACTTGAAGAGATTTAAGTTATTTTCTTGTAGGTATATAAGAAGAAGATTCTTCTATTAAGCTGTCACCCACTTAGCCTGTAGTTGTTTACGTAAACTCTGAAAGCTTGTGACGTGCAGTGAAGCGTCTGAAGAGTTGATGAAAGCACTCACTCAACTTGTCACGTGGTTGTCGTCAGCAGCAGACTCCAACGGTGGCGAAGCGCACGCTACCCCTGCTTGTCACGTACACACTATACACTAGGTACACAACTATTTGAATTAGCGAATCATACAAACATGCTATAAAGTTCAACAGATTTCAAATGTTCCTTCACTTGCCTCAAGTCCTCATAGTGTAAATCAGTGTCAGATGTCAGTAAAACATTGCAAACAAAAATAGACTGTTAGGTGGATTCATGGGGAATGGTCACTCATATAAGAAAAAGTTCGTATCCGATCGGATAAAAATTGGATATACTGTTTATATAGACGCACTATTGACAGAGGTTGAAGTAGCAATCAGCAAGCTATGTCTTAAAGAACAGTAACCACGTACCTGACTGACCCCTAACTAGAACCGAACTGACCTTGAAAAATAGCGCGATTGTCCCCCTCAACTGTAAGAGACGCCGGAAGCTGCTGGATGCAGCGGCACTAGACCGGTCAATGTGCTGTATGGAAGGTCTGTTTTAGCAGCGGACGGTTTCCGTCTTGTGATGACGACAGTTGTCGTAGATCTGACAAATTTTCTCCCATTGCCTATTATATTTTCTTTAATGACTAAACTAATGAGTTTAGTTTTATAATATCAGTTTCGTCAACAATGTCGGATTTATTTAATACTTATAACTTATATAGATTGTATACTGCACAAAGTCTGTTATATACAAAGTTGCATTAATTCCATTATATTTCCAGTAACTAACTCCAACAGCATTTAATAAAGGATGGAAATTAGTTCCGCTTTCCGATCAATATTGAACGGGCAGGATGAAAATAAGACAATGTGGAAAAAGCTAATTTTAATCTGACGTCGAGCACAGTTTGATCTACAAAACGATAAAAACAGAACGGAAAGTTTCTTCAGTTCTCCTGCAGAAAAGTAAAGCTAATAATGCGAATCCAATCTAAAGTTGAACAAAGCTGAGAAAACTGTACCACCAACCATCGGACCCGGGCCGATGAGGCGTGGCACTGCGCCAACATTAGCTGAATTATATCAACACAAGTGCACCACTGTGAAAAACTTTTACTCAAATCTAACTGCTGATCACCGAAGAGTAGCTAAAATAATAGCGAAATTATATAGTACAATTTACATAACACGTTCAAGTTTTCGTAGGCCTCGAATTGAAATTACTTCACAACCACTTAACTATATTTGCAGTCGGATAACTTGATTTAAAAGAAATATCTATTGACAAAAAATGCTAGCGAGTTCAAATCAGAATTTCCCAACGGATTAATTGACGTTATATTAATCTGCTAAAATCTTTCAAATAGTGCTAATGCCGCAAACAAAAATTGACTACACCAAGTATATGATGAAAAGAGATTGAAATTCCTTAAAATGTTTCGTACAAGATGTTTCAAGATCCCGCTAGCACACTCTGCTTCACTTTGCACAACGCTGAGTGTGCTAGAGCTAGCGTCTACGACAATTGAAAACGTTGAAGACTGCTACTGCCAGCACTTGCGTTGCGAGTCACTTAAGATTATGCCAATAACATACTAACATACATATCGAATGCGCTTTTCAAAGAGGTCATGCAATAATTTTCAAGAGTTTACGATTTGGTTCATAGAATTTTAAAACATGTACCAATGTTTGGTAATATTTAATGTCACAAGTATCAGATCGTTACTATATAATTCTAATTTAATTTTGTATATTAAAGTTCATATATTGTATGTTTATATTACTTTATTCATTCTGTAATAATGTTTGTCTCGTTTTATATCAATGTTAACCGTTAAATAATATGACCGTTGAACCAGCAGTATGAAATCTGGAAACATCATCATCAGCCAGGAAACGTGTGGACATTTCTGGACGTGCTGGACATAGGCTTCCTTCATGGTACGCCACATCGACCGGTCCCGAGCCACCTGCATCCAGCGACTCCCCACGACCTTAACCAGGTCGTCGGTTCATCTAGTAGGGGGATGACCCGGTAGACGTTTCCCGGTACGTGGTCGCCACTCGAGAACCTTTATCTGAAATCTGTAAACTTATAGCTATCATAAGATATTTACGTGAATTCAAAGATAAGTAAATGAAGTGAAAACGAATAACCTTGTCGTTTGTGTGTGTCAGTTTGTGTCTCCCAATATTCCAGAACCCTAATTGCTATTATATCGTGGAATAGGGTTGAAAATTGCAATGAAATTAATATTATGATATGTTGGGAAAAATCATCGAATCATTTCGGTATTTTTATTAGAGTAGCGAGCATGAGCACTCGATTCCTGCGGTGATATTAAATTTCACCTGAGTCTTGATTTATGTAACGCAAGGGAGTAGCAATTTCCTCAGCGGAAGCGCTTCCATGGCAACATGGCTACGCTCTGCCTCGACGCGAGCACCGCGAGACTGGAATCTTGAAAATATCTCCTCTAATGTAATGAACCACATATTTTTGCATGATATATTAAACTGCGGTTCAAATTAATTTGGTTGGCAATTGTGCATACGAGTAACACTGCGTTGTCTTGGTGGATATTGCATAATTGGAATACTGGGACAAGGCTTTGTAAAATTCACAGACATCAGCAACTTTTTGTTTATGCACAAGTTAACGCGAAATTCCTCCTTTTTTGGAGTCGGTTGAAAAGGAAACGACTTCGCTGTCTCATCAACTGATAGCCCAAACTGCTGAAACTGTACGTATGAATTTTTAACAATTGTGATTAACATTGCTTAGCACAAATGATGATTCAGGTATTCTGTTTAGAGTAATTTTGTAACAATTGAATTCTTGGTCTGTTTTAACTTACGAAAAAATCAATTTAGATTATATAGATACACAAACATAGTGTTCCGGTATGAAATGTATCAAAACCAGTAACTTCACGCTTTCCATCGAAAGACCTTATCGACAGTTATCAGGGGAGATGAAGGCCAAATGTACACCAATTAAAAAATCTCAAAATCTGCGCCAATAGCGGAGAGACAACGCAAACATTCTCTCTACTCGTTCACCGCTGCTCACCGCCGCCCCCGCTCAGCTCGCCGCTGCCTTTCGGACGCAGACGCGAACATAGAGACAAACAGTTATTTTAATAAAAAGTTTTCCTAAACATTCTTTCGACATTAATAGCCCCGGCTGAAAAGAAAACAAAATGTATTTTCATCGCCATATCCTTTGAAAAGTAATGGAATTAAAACTTTTTAATAAAAAGAGCGCCCGACTTGAACGAACTTCGCTGGGCGCTGTCGCTGGTGGCTGGCTGGTTGTATGTACATCGCGAACGGGGAGGCGGACGGATGACGATTTACATTTAAACTTTACGGATGAGATTACGAGGCCGCTGTAAACATAACTTTTATACATTTTCAGGGCTCCGTACCTCAAAAGGAAAAAAAACCCTTATAGGATCACTTCGTTGTCTGTCTGTACAGCTAAATATGCCGCATATTTCGACGAAGGAAGGAATTGAAACCTGTAGGGTACTTTTCATTGACCTAGAATCATGAAATTTGGCAAGATCAAGGTCCTACAGGACAAGTATAGAAATACATGTGAAAAGTTTTAATTACATCTCAATGAAATTTCACGAATGAATGAAGCATCGGTGGCGCAATGGATAAGGCGCGGACTCTCAATCTGAGGGTTCCGGGTTCGAATCCAGCCGTGTACATATGAGTATTTTTTCAATTCAAGTACATTATCCGATTGCTTAACGGTGAAGGAAAAGATCGTGAGGAAACCTGCACGTCTTGAACAGGCATGTGAAATCCGCCGTTCCGCACTGGGCCCACGTGGTGGACTACGGCCCATACACTCTCTGTAGGAGAGTAGGCCTGAGCCCCTTGCAGTGGGGACGTATATAGGCTGTTGATGATTGATGAAAATTTCACGATTACAAACTGTTACAGTGCCAGCGTTATTTGTACATATTTTAATGTGTAAAGTGACAATTGCTCACGATTATGTATATTCTGTACGGATCTCTCGGTGCACGAGTCCGACTCGCACTTGGCCGGTTTTTTATTGCAAAGAACGACTTTTAAAGTGTATTATTATGAGGATTATACAATGTCGCTGTACCTTTTAAAGGTTAAGCGGAACACAACTTGTTCTTTTAAAGCGTCAACTGCCAAAAATAACTCTAAAAAGCATTTAAAAAATCCGAAGTTTCTGAAAATATTGACATCTCGAAAATGTATTTACCAGATTTCTGCCAACGTTCTACATCAGCATGACGTGAAAGTTAACGGTCCTTCGCTAACGGCAGATCGCAATCGCTCAGGTGATGCGAGGGTTTTTTCCAATCGTCTGGAAATATACGCTTACAGTAGGAGAACTATGATTAGTAACAAAACATTCATCTTTAGCACACAGTAATATTTTACATTACGTAAGGAAAGGGCATCGTATTTACTTCTCTAGTATCTACACGAGTGAAGGTAGCAGTGATTCCACTTTTGAGAGAAAAAATAGCTGCTAGACCTTTTATAAAATTGATTGATAATAATTTAATTGATTGCCGATGAAATTAGTTTTGAATTCGCAATAATGATTGTGATAGTGATTTTAAACAAACAAAAAAGGTTTCACATAAAACTTATTTAAACCTAATCTTTTTAAATACACAGTGTATTAGTGTATGCGCTGTAGCATACACACACTGTCTCGTGTGTCACTGTGTGGTTTGCTTAAAGTCAATCACTGACAGTAGCACGAGAGCTGTAGGTGTGGCTAGTACCGAGCACGTGGGCATTGAAGAGCCAGTGAAGTGATGGTCAATCTAATAACCAACCCCTAAAACATAGGATATATATAAAATTAAACATCCTGGTATGATAATGACCCGGAAGCTGTTAAAGATAATCCTCTGTTCATAGTTGTATGAATAATGAAGCATCACGGATTAATATCTAATCTATGTCACGGATTCGAGATTTATTCTTATAGTCTTGTGATTATTTACAAATAATGTAAGATCCTATAACTAATAATACCGTCAATGAGATTATCTGATTACGATGTCTATACACAAACTCTGCATCCACGAACTGGATCATGTAAGCGATGTAGATTAATTACGTACCTACTATGATCAGATTATAGGTCGCATTTCCAAAGGGAGCGAGTGAGCAGGGAGAACACAGTAACGATCCATCGGTATCCATTCAATTAGTTGCAGATTAGTCGTTTGTCCGGATTACACAAGTTAGTGACTAGTTTCATACACTGCCGATGCCCACTATATAAGTCATCCAATTTACGTACACATGTAGTGATTAGCGCGCGTTACTGTATGGAGGTACTTTTTTCGTAGAAAATTGCGTATCGTGCGAAACGATTTGAACCTACTGAACTAACAAACCGTTTGATTTTCGTATAAATCTAGAAATATCAGCAGATTACTAGATCACCAGATTAAATCTAGAAATACAGTGATATCCTCAAAAATAATGCAAATGTACATATTTCTTCTGGAAAAGGTCAAAGGATGTTTTGAAGATGTTCTCTCAATTTATAAGTGTTGATAGATTTGTACGTAGTATAAAATGAAGTTTAAGCAAATACAGCCGTAGGGTAACCTTTAATGGAAGAGGAATGCAGGAGTGAAATTCACTAAGGATTAACATTCTTACAACTTCAACCTTGGCTGACGTGGTCTCTAACTTCCTGGGCAACAATAATCAAAATAGAATAAAGTTAGCAAAGTCACCTTTGAGCCATGATGATGTAAGGATGTTTGGTCCTTAGTGAATTGCACCCTCGGAGGACCGAGTTCAATGTCCTCTTACAAGAGGTCTGTGTCCTACAAAAGGCTACTTCAGGTACATGATGATAATAATAACGTGAATTAATAGTTGGTGTATATTAGTTACATTTTGTTTTGCTAATTATCTGCTGTAATCACCACCATTTGCAGTCGGACTGTCGCTCGCAGTAAGATGTTCCATTATAGTCGCTTTCAACGACACCCAACATGCAGGTGTCGTTTGATTAAACATTTTGTGGTGATTTCATTCTTCCCGGGCTCGAAGATTTCGCCCATAACAAAGATAGAGGGGACAAATGTTCCGCTGATGACAAAAGAAATGGTTGCTAATAAAAAATCTAATTTGTCCCTATCAGAAGCTAAGAGCTCCAAGATTTTGTGCGATAGAACAATGTAATTATAGTTAGGGATTTTCTTGAAAGCGAGGAAAAGGAAGGAAGGAAGAAAGCCTTGTTTACTGTACACTTGAGTACAAAAATATTTATCCACTTTGGAACCATGTCAAATTCACCTTCAATTGACATTTCCCTCAACACGCCATATAAAAAAACAAGCAAGAGTGAATGTGAGGTTTTTTTTAAATAAAATAACCTACGGTTCATATATTCATTACTGATTCGACCACAGTCACAGCCACAGTGCACCCACCACACTCGGCCTTTTTCGTTTTTCGTAATCATCACACGTCACAGTTTCAATATCGTCCACATGTCGATCTAGTCGAGTGAGCGCGAACGTGACAACTGAGCTGTGCGCACTTTTGACATGTCACCCATAAATATCGATTTTGTCGATATTAGACCCCAACTGCGATATATGTAGTTAAAAGCGAGCGTACATACGTGTAGAATCCCACCCTACAAGGAAGAAATAACGATGGCTCTCGATTTGTAGTGCTATTGTATGCGGTGTTTTCCCAACTTTAGAAACGGATTAATTCATGTCATCGCGGGAGTGTCTAAGGGTAAATTTCAGGTGTGAAGTAGCTACCTATACCTCATACCCCGCTTACCAATTTTCCCTCCATCAGTGGTATTTTCTTAAATCAATCTTCTCAGACCGGAAAGCTGCTTCAACGTGACGATCTAAAAGGAAAGCTCATGTCCAAGTCTTGTGCATTTGTTGATGATGTTGTTAGAAACTCGACGACTACATGGAAACAAGAATAACAGCACCATCTCGCTTTCAATTTTGTTTAAATAACGCAGGTGCACGTCATCATGTTTTCTAATATTTTTCAACTAGGTCCGGCCGTGGCTGTGTCACGTTGAAAATATTTTTGATCGAACATAATTTTTTTACGTGAAATGGCTTGGACTGGGTGGGTATTGATCAGGCAGCCAGGGTAGCTATACATAACTATGTGTATTCTTAGTTCAAATTGTAAGTCTGTTTACATTACATTAGGGCTTTATCTCGCCTGATGGAAGATGGAAACATAAATGGAGACATACGCTATTGTCACGGAGCTTCTCGAACTGTCTAGAGATAATGAAAAGAGAGGAAGATCTCATATCACCTTCTTGTGAGTAACATGAAAACTTCTCGAACTAGTGTGACAGAGAGAGGTGGATCCATCTCTCTTCGTGTCGGATAGCAACAAAAGATAGCTTGAAAGGCTCTCGAATGTTCCTGAAGATTGTGAAAAATTGAAGATCTAGAAACAATACCGGGTATATATAAGCGCAAGCCAAGCTTCGACGACAGTTCAGTTCAGTTCTAAGTAAACAGCGATTTAAAGTGTTAGTGTACTAGTGTGTCACGTGGTGTCAGTAGCGACAGATCGGCGGCAGTAGTGCCAAAAGACTCTGTACGTAGAATCCAGGAACGGACTCAGAGCAGAAGACTTGGACCCAGTGAGACAGGGACGCACACTATTAGGGGGGACTCCGTGATTTTGAAGATTGGTTTGTGGACCTGTGCTACCAATAAACTCCGGAACTTTGGACTCGTGTTTTTCTTCAATCCATCGAACCTGAAGCTCGCAACACTATATTTAGAATGCATTAACTTGGCAACACATAAATATGTCTTTCCTATCATAAAATATGTACGTTTATAAATAGTAAGGATATAAATAATAGGTGTACGAAGTGTAACGCCAATATTGCTGCTCCGTGAATCGGCGTGTAATAAATATTTTTACCTGGTCATGATCCACGATACTCACAAAAAATGATCGTACTAACAACACAAAAGCCTCACTTTATTAAAAATTCTAGCTGAATGAATTCCTGGGCGGAAGGAGGAATGTTTATTCATGTACTGTAATTGAATGCAGACAGGAGTGCTGTTGGCGCAAATTGAAGTGGAGACGTTGCGAGCGCGGCGCTCCGCAGCGAGGCTGCACTCTTATTAAGATATAGTCGGAGCCGCGCTAATGGTCAGCGAGATGCAGTCTCTACGCTCAAAACTCACTCAGAGTCTGTTAACTATACTGCGCGCTGTTTAATTGAAGAGACGGAACTTACTTATTCACTGTTACGTTTCAGTTGTGACGATGTTAAGAAGCTACTTCAAAGACGCTAAGAAGCTCTTCAAAGATCTCTTTTGAAAAGGGAATGCAAGTGGCGTAACTGATATACACAAACGGGTCAATTTAATCAAAAGGTCTTCCGTTACTGTATATGAAACTAAGATTGAGAGACGGGAATTTTTAAGTTATCATTAAAATTTACTGAAAGAATACTAACGAATATATATAGGTCCAATTAAAAAATATCCGGGTAGACCCAGTTTTATTCAGAGGAACATGTTAGCTGCTAAGGAAAAGTTGCCGTAATAATATGATGTTATTTCCCAAATAATAATGTAATAAAAACCGTTTCTAAATTATGATGAGCGTGAAATTAAATTCCGAACATGACTGAAGGAGAGTTTCCTTTTACGAATAAAAGCTCCCGCCCGCCCACGTGCGCTGCGTACATGCTTAGGTACAATACGAGTAATTAAACGTGTCACGCGTCGTCTTGCCGTCAATAAAAATTGATTTATCGCGCACATTTTATCATGATCCGGTGTGACATTTAGGTCAGTGGGACAATGAGGATCAGGTATCAAGGACTCGAGCGAGGGAGGCGCGTACACGACGCGTGACCTGGGAGGTAAATCAAAGTAACGCTGTCAGTGGATAAGCGAGCACCTGCTTGCTTTCGCGAGATCCCGTCGCCGCGGCATAATCCGCCAAAGCTGGTTAAATGCGCCACTAGGCTTAGACTAAACTAGATACTTGGACTAGGCACTAGCGTAATATTTTCCACCACAAAAGCACCAGACATGAATTACAGAGGCGTGGCTCTCGTTATTATAAAATATCGACTTACCCCGACTTCACACGGGCATTAGAGCATATGAAATATAGCCTATGTTTAAGCATTCTAATGGTGAAAGAATTTTTGAAGTCGGTCCAGTAGTTGATTTTTAGTTTATTCGTTACAAACATACAAATCTTGTCTCTTTATAATATTAGCAACGTAGATATTTTTTATAGTTTTTTCCAACGTTTCTCAGTCACTATCATTTTTGCAAAAGACAAAAATTACAAATCTGATTTTAAATCGATCATGATCAGTCGCCGGTAATTTATTTATGTGTAATTAATTTGCAACTGGATTTCATCACACCTAAAAAGCGTGCTTACCCAGAAGCCTCAAGCTAACGAGGCGATGGCCCTGCTACTTTTCATACGAGAACACAACAGTTCTATTAACACAGCTGTTTGATGGCAGACAGATGAAGATAAACAACATGATTCCAAATTTAAATAAAATGAGTAAAAATGAAAAAGTGCACTCGTTATCGGAGCTACGACAATCGTAGCAGCCGCAGTTTGGCGAGTCCACTTTGTGTTTAAATCTAATCTGCCGCCAGCATAATCCCCACGACAGGTGAGCCGCCGACCAACACTCTCACACTAGAGGGGATTTGTGTCGAGTTATAGTTTATAAGTACTAACTGTAACACTTCCTCTTGGCGCGTCGTTACACACGGAGGAAATACTCTGACGAATGTTTGCTTTCCTGACTATTGAATATTTGACAAAGATCGTGACGATCTCTTGAATATCATCACCAATCATCAGTAAATATGGCACAATTAGACATATTAGGGTTCCGTACTGTAATAACCCCCCCCCCCCCCCAACCTAACCTGACCTAACCTACGACTGAACTGTTACTACCCGCCGTTCAACTAACCTACCCTTCAGCTCTCCTTCATGTCTCGTCGAATTACTCATCTTAATTTGAACCACGTTAACTTTTATTCCCTATCGTCCTAATTTGGAGATATTATGTTATAATAAAATCCAGCAACTCTCGATATCATCCAATTAATAATCGTCACTATATCAGGATCCACCTGGCAACGACCCACGATCGATCCGCGCGATACCGTACATCTCAACTAACCAATACTATATTTGCATACACAACTACAACCATTCACTCTATCCACTAAATCCAACTCACATACATACACATACATCTCCTAAATACGCTTCCACTTTAACTCTTTACTACCTTTGAAGAAGGTAAACTATATATTAAATAAATAAAATGTTTGGCTCGTGATAATCTAGTGGCTTAATGACCCAAGTCATGTCCACAGTCTCCCAAGTTCTATGATCCTCCTATGATTGATGATTCAAACTATTCCTACTTCCTACTAATTACATTAAGCTGAATACTATGTTTTACTTATAGAAAATGTTTATCCTAAAGATATACTAGTTTAATGAGTTCTGACAAACAGATAACGGTAACACCTCTTTATTACTGATTCGATAAATATTTCAACAAATTTCAATATTTATGTTTCTCAAAACTTATGTACTAAGTATTGGGATATATGTATTCATTTGTAATAGGCATCTAAGGTGGTTTAGATAAAAAGAGCCCCATCCACGCTCAATTTTGTAATTCTCATTCCATTTCGTAGAGAATTTCCAGCCATCTTTAGTTTATGTTTATTTGTCTAACTAATTTGTCAGTTTGTTGGTAATGAACTATTTTGTCATACAAAGAAATTTAAGTAATATCAGATACTTCTACTGAGGTGATGTTGTGGAGGAATTATTTAGGAACAGAACAAATTGTTGACTGAATCCAAACCATTATTAATATTTATAATATTTCCGAAGCCTTATTTTAGCTTCCTAAGGAACCTTTTGTTGAATTTCTAATTTATACAAGATTAGTTCTAGCGTTTAGCGACAGTCCAACTATTTTACATTAGACTTAGCCACCTATGGAATTTTATACCATACTAGAACTATCAATAATTTATAATGACACATATATAAACAAACTTGTATAATTTTATACAATTAATGTTCTGTTTGCAAAAGAATGACTCTACCGTCGTTTCACTAGGGGCTGTCCGTTTACATAGGTAAAAGAAACGACAAGAAAACCTATGTTTACGGCATCTTTTATCAAAAGAAAATCTTAAGAAACACCAATATTGTGAAACCTATCCTGAAATTTAGGAATTTATATGTAAACCTGTATGACTGATTCGAGACAACACAGTTTGGTTATTTATTTTAATCAACTTTATGAAATCCATAATTTCTAGGAATTCCCTCAATAGTAATTTGTTTGTTAGGTTTCCAGGACTTTAAATTTATCCTTTTCACTAGTATCATTCCAACTATACAGTATGTTCTAGCCAATAAGCCGTCTTTTAGCCGACTAGAAACAAGAAGTGTTTTTACTTCGTACAAATCGCAAACGATACACGTGAAATCTACCTTCATATTTGGAAGGAAGAATCAATGCTAGGTCCTTTTCACCTTCTAGAATAAATTGCATCTTTCGTGCCAACTCTATACTTTTGAATGAATTTCCAGAAACTTGTCTGTACTTTCTAGACCAATTATCTTACGATATATTTACTTTTAAAAATAATGTATGTATCTCAAAGAAGCCATACATGTAAACATTCATAACAAAGTTATTCCTTTCTAGAACTTTAAAATTAAAATATTATTTTTATATTCCATAGTTCGGCAAACTACTATACAAACATAATTTGTTAATTAACTGATAATCCTATCCCTTAGGAATTTGGATAACCAAGTGTTTAAATTCACAACTCGTCTATATAATGTCAATCTTTGTAAGACTGAATTATAAAGAAGTACCTTTTCACTCAAATTAACATCTTTACTGCGATTATTCGTTACTACCGGGATAAACAAAGGACAACTCGATTACTGACGTAATTTGGTTTGATAACTTCATCGCTACAGGACTGAAATTAACAACGTACGTATTACTATGAATTCCCAGTAATTTTCCCTAATCCCTACTTCCCTAATACCCTGGATAGTCCCTACAATCCCTACTTCCCTGATGCCCTACCTACCATATAAACAAATAAATATGTATAAATAGGTGCGGGAAGTCTGTTACCGGGAGACCTAAGGTAACAGACGGAAGGGGGAAGGATAAAAGGGTTGTGCACGTCGTGCAATGTGCACAGGAAGGAATTCCTCACTACCACTCAACCAGACTCAGAAGAGTGATCAGCAAAGCTGACGGCTAAAGGTGTCTTGGCCGTAGCGAGGGGTTTGTTGAGCTACGCGTAGTCCAGTTTGTTGAAGTAAGACCAAAATCGCGGTTACGATAGATGAATTCATTTAAAATAAATGAAAACATCCATCCCCAAAATTTTACGAAGTTAAATAGAATTTACGAAGGAAACTTTCTTCTTGTTCAAAATGACTAGCTAGCTGGACTGAGCGACGCGTAGTTTCAGTACGCCGGCCGCGCTTGCGTTTATATCCCCAGTTTTCCGCCCCCGCTTCCTCGCCTGAAACCTCGTTTCCACCCTGACGTATTTGTCACGAGCGCATTCAAAAGTATCATCTTTCCTAATACCCTTAAAGCCCATCTTTATTTAACGCAGACATTGTCATATACCATTTCTGACGTGTTACCTCGGCCGTCCATGATGCAACTGCAGGTAACCGAGCTCATTAGTCACAAACGCATTCAATCATATTACTTTTCTTAATACGTTTAAGGTTTATTTTCGTATGGAATTTCACGGAAGTCTACAAACGCTACCCACAATACGATTTTCCGAGTACCCTCAAGGTTTATATTCGACCATCGATTCAAAGGCAATTTAGACACTCGCTATTCTACCGTTGACTCAAAATATTCTAGACGCTCTATATATGAATTCTATTGACATCGAATTGTTTGATCGTTCGACATAATATATTTTTATCACACATTCGCCTTTATCATAGACACAAGGTTAATCCTTTACAAGAAAAGGTGCGCTCTCGGACTCGAACCTGAGACTCCCACTAAATTAAATATCACTATGATTTGAAATGTTTCCTCTCAAATATAAATTTGTTTATTTATTGTTTATATTTCATTCTAATAAAAATTAACCCCAGTTCATCTTTTCTCATCGACTCCTCCAATGCATAATCAGTTCATTCTCGTCAAGAATCTACGGACTGAATACCAAACGACACAGAGATTAACCAACCAAGCTCGATGGCCCGTTACATCCCTGCCTTTAAATTATTATAGAATGGCAACGTATTCTCCCTTGACATGATATAATAATTTACCCCAACTTAATAATTATCAACATCGAGCTTAAATACAAAATCTAAACATTTGTCCATGTTAATCTAATCGTGAATCAGATAAATCTGAATTGTTGTGTGTATTTCAACCAAACGTAGTCACAGAATAAAGTTATGCGTGAGCTGCCAAATCACTATCCCGAAACATAGAAAGACAGTAGCCAATGTCAGATAATACCGCAACCTGTGAAAACGAAAGTTGTGAATTTCCGCAGTTAGAAGAACTTCGATTTGGGGATCTACACAGTAATCGTTCTCCATCAGTGATTCTACGCATTCCCCAAAAGGATCTCCCAGGTCTGAATATTACCCATGGACAAAAAACTCCTATCAGTACATATCTCAGAACACATCAACAGTCCACAACACATTCTTCACCCTGCTTCCATTTTGGAGCATGTAGAGTGTAAAGGTCAAGTATTTGTTCCCTGCCAGTAGAGTATGATATCGCCAGAATCCTGTATAAAACACGCTCTTGTTGTCGTTTTCGAACAACAATAAATGTAACCTAGCACCAACGAGCTGAGATCCTGATGACACCGTTGTATAGTATGTGTCTCATAAATTACATGGACAAACGCCGCCCAACATCTAATGATACATAGCCATTACGAAGCTCCTGTTATACCTAAATGAATTAATCTCACAGACAAATTTCATAAATCCACTAACACATTCTTCATACTATCATATCTTTCAATGTCCAAAAGTTAACAAACTTACGCGCCTTCTCATACCATTGGCTTCACACTCGCTAGCTTTGTAACAAATACGCACTACATTAGCATGAGCGGATATAGACATGAATTGTATTAAATTTGTAACAATTTATAAACTGCAATAATTAATAAACTCAATTATTAAATAACTAATGTTATACATTATTACATCTATATAATATATTATTATGTTATATGTTATAATATTATTGAATAGTGAGATAATCGTTTTAAAATGATAATGACTTTCCATTTACACTTCTCCACAAAGTTACCATTATAATCTATCACCCCGTTATCAGACTAAGGAGAATAAATAACTCATTCTAATCTATAATATATTCATATTTCGTTACCCTAACATTCAACTATTCACGGTCAATCTCTATTCGTTCAGCAGACAAGCCCTCAAACATATGTTATTAATTAATTTTTTGATACGACTACGTATAATTTCCAACGTGACAATCCTTTTATTATCAAATTCTTAAAAATATTTAGTTAAAGGTTCATCAGTAATCTCATATTGTGTAAAACTATAATCATTACAAACAACATCAAAAATTCATAAACCCATCATCGATGATGATGAAAGTAGTTAGCAAGATGTACATTAGAATTTGTACTGATCATGAACTATATTATTTCAAAACACCTTCGGGTTTCAAAACAATATTAAATTTACTATTTTCTAAAAGTTAACTTACTATCTACCTATCACCTTGTTTTTTATATGGAAGCACGCTTCCATACATTCCGCCACGCATGCGAATCTAAAGTCACAAATTCGCAGACTTTAAATTACTTCCAACAGCTACTCTATTAATTTGTTTATTGTTTACGCAATATAATTAACAAATTAACTGGAAACAACCAAAAGACTTAAGAACTTTTATACCTCTACAATCTAACAGAGGGTATCATGTCAACTATCAATCAAATTTATCATGAATTTATCCCAACTTTATAAACCATTAGTGTATTCCCCGCGACTTCGTCCGCGTCGACTACAGAAATTATCCCACTCGAACTTCTAGCTCGGGACAAACACTACAGTTATTTCATAATATTAGTGTGGAGATAAGACATACGTTCGATATTATCTGTGTAAGTTCTCTATTGAACACTATTTACACATTACTGAACATGAACTTCCCTTACAGATCGATTTAACATATGCCTCTTACAATTTAAATTCTATTAAAAGGTGTAAAGTGACGCCATTTGTGGTTTAGAAGGCGAACTACGTTATCAACCTGATAACTGACCACTGTCGCAACATGCAAGCAGCCGCCTACCACGAAACGTCCATAGAACCGTTTCTTACATTAGCTTATTTACTATTCTCTGTTTGTAATGACAATAGAGATTACTTAAGAGATGTTTATATCAGAAGATCATACTCAATTCTTTAGATTATGTTCTCAAATGTGAATTTTCCCTTTTCCTTAAACTACTATTCCTTTGGAACTTTTTTTTTTCGATATATTCCTGCGTTAAAGTGTAATCTCTAAAACTTTTATTCCCTCATTCCTATCACAGCTTTTCCTGCCTTAGACTGTTACACTCTAAAACTTTTATTCCCTAATTTCCCTGCCTTAGACTATAATTGTTTAAGGCTACTATCCTGCCTTCATGTTTTAACCTAAAATGAGGGTAAAATTTATGGTTAATAGACATATATCCCTAACTGTATGAATCATCAATCAAGGAGAATCGAAATCCATTTTCACGAACAACAAATTGTGGCTCCCCTTCCAGGAAAACCACTCGCTTAAAAATAACTATAATAATACTATTCCTTAACACCAATAATAAACTAATTGTCCCTAAAAGATTCCTTCCCTTAATTTAGCAGCATCGTCAGAAAGTCATCTAATCCTTTTATGATTCCGTAAACATATAAGGAAACCCCTAATATGCTACCACCAATAAGATGCAACTTGGCTCTAATACGTATATACTAGTCACGTCACTAAGCGTAAGAATTTTTTTCCCGACGCAATGCAAGGTACAGTTGAATCACTAAACTAGTTTACCAACTATCCTTAAGGTTCTCTTCAATTCGGAGATCTGTTCGCAAAACATCAAACATCAAAGCGAAAAATTACATCAAGTTTGATCGTTCCCCTTTTTACTTTGAAACTGTAATTTTCAGAAACCATGAGACCATTCTTATTCATAATATCTGAAGACAAAAGAAAGATCATCACAACTAAGTTTCTTCCACTAACCATCAAGCGACACTACTTAATCACGAACATACATACTCGAAGAACTGTATAAACATATTCCTGTTCCAATTTTTATTCAAAACCAATATCTACGAATCGTTACTTAGCATCAAGTCACTGGCTCACTGCTACAACTATCACTTGGGAATATGAAACTTCTTATACGATAATATAGGGATAAACCTACCAAATTCGTATACCGACACAGACATATGTTATCTCTATTTGCAATTTTCATATTTTTAATTATTTACGTTAAGATGTTAATGACACTCAAACAAACAAACAAACAATTATCCTGGTCACGGCACCAAATTGTAATAACCCCCCCCCCCAACCTAACCTGACCTAACCTACGACTGAACTGTTACTACCCGCCGTTCAACTAACCTACCCTTCAGCTCTCCTTCATGTCTCGTCGAATTACTCATCTTAATTTGAACCACGTTAACTTTTATTCCCTATCGTCCTAATTTGGAGATATTATGTTATAATAAAATCCAGCAACTCTCGATATCATCCAATTAATAATCGTCACTATATCAGGATCCACCTGGCAACGACCCACGATCGATCCGCGCGATACCCTACATCTCAACTAACCAATACTATATTTGCATACACAACTACAACCATTCACTCTATCCACTAAATCCAACTCACATACATACACATACATCTCCTAAATACGCTTCCACTTTAACTCTTTACTACCTTTGAAGAAGGTAAACTATATATTAAATAAATAAAATGTTTGGCTCGTGATAATCTAGTGGCTTAATGACCCAAGTCATGTCCACAGTCTCCCAAGTTCTATGATCCTCCTATGATTGATGATTCAAACTATTCCTACTTCCTACTAATTACATTAAGCTGAATACTATGTTTTACTTATAGAAAATGTTTATCCTAAAGATATACTAGTTTAATGAGTTCTGACAAACAGATAACGGTAACACCTCTTTATTACTGATTCGATAAATATTTCAACAAATTTCAATATTTATGTTTCTCAAAACTTATGTACTAAGTATTGGGATATATGTATTCATTTGTAATAGGCATCTAAGGTGGTTTAGATAAAAAGAGCCCCATCCACGCTCAATTTTGTAATTCTCATTCCATTTCGTAGAGAATTTCCAGCCATCTTTAGTTTATGTTTATTTGTCTAACTAATTTGTCAGTTTGTTGGTAATGAACTATTTTGTCATACAAAGAAATTTAAGTAATATCAGATACTTCTACTGAGGTGATGTTGTGGAGGAATTATTTAGGAACAGAACAAATTGTTGACTGAATCCAAACCATTATTAATATTTATAATATTTCCGAAGCCTTATTTTAGCTTCCTAAGGAACCTTTTGTTGAATTTCTAATTTATACAAGATTAGTTCTAGCGTTTAGCGACAGTCCAACTATTTTACATTAGACTTAGCCACCTATGGAATTTTATACCATACTAGAACTATCAATAATTTATAATGACACATATATAAACAAACTTGTATAATTTTATACAATTAATGTTCTGTTTGCAAAAGAATGACTCTACCGTCGTTTCACTAGGGGCTGTCCGTTTACATAGGTAAAAGAAACGACAAGAAAACCTATGTTTACGGCATCTTTTATCAAAAGAAAATCTTAAGAAACACCAATATTGTGAAACCTATCCTGAAATTTAGGAATTTATATGTAAACCTGTATGACTGATTCGAGACAACACAGTTTGGTTATTTATTTTAATCAACTTTATGAAATCCATAATTTCTAGGAATTCCCTCAATAGTAATTTGTTTGTTAGGTTTCCAGGACTTTAAATTTATCCTTTTCACTAGTATCATTCCAACTATACAGTATGTTCTAGCCAATAAGCCGTCTTTTAGCCGACTAGAAACAAGAAGTGTTTTTACTTCGTACAAATCGCAAACGATACACGTGAAATCTACCTTCATATTTGGAAGGAAGAATCAATGCTAGGTCCTTTTCACCTTCTAGAATAAATTGCATCTTTCGTGCCAACTCTATACTTTTGAATGAATTTCCAGAAACTTGTCTGTACTTTCTAGACCAATTATCTTACGATATATTTACTTTTAAAAATAATGTATGTATCTCAAAGAAGCCATACATGTAAACATTCATAACAAAGTTATTCCTTTCTAGAACTTTAAAATTAAAATATTATTTTTATATTCCATAGTTCGGCAAACTACTATACAAACATAATTTGTTAATTAACTGATAATCCTATCCCTTAGGAATTTGGATAACCAAGTGTTTAAATTCACAACTCGTCTATATAATGTCAATCTTTGTAAGACTGAATTATAAAGAAGTACCTTTTCACTCAAATTAACATCTTTACTGCGATTATTCGTTACTACCGGGATAAACAAAGGACAACTCGATTACTGACGTAATTTGGTTTGATAACTTCATCGCTACAGGACTGAAATTAACAACGTACGTATTACTATGAATTCCCAGTAATTTTCCCTAATCCCTACTTCCCTAATACCCTGGATAGTCCCTACAATCCCTACTTCCCTGATGCCCTACCTACCATATAAACAAATAAATATGTATAAATAGGTGCGGGAAGTCTGTTACCGGGAGACCTAAGGTAACAGACGGAAGGGGGAAGGATAAAAGGGTTGTGCACGTCGTGCAATGTGCACAGGAAGGAATTCCTCACTACCACTCAACCAGACTCAGAAGAGTGATCAGCAAAGCTGACGGCTAAAGGTGTCTTGGCCGTAGCGAGGGGTTTGTTGAGCTACGCGTAGTCCAGTTTGTTGAAGTAAGACCAAAATCGCGGTTACGATAGATGAATTCATTTAAAATAAATGAAAACATCCATCCCCAAAATTTTACGAAGTTAAATAGAATTTACGAAGGAAACTTTCTTCTTGTTCAAAATGACTAGCTAGCTGGACTGAGCGACGCGTAGTTTCAGTACGCCGGCCGCGCTTGCGTTTATATCCCCAGTTTTCCGCCCCCGCTTCCTCGCCTGAAACCTCGTTTCCACCCTGACGTATTTGTCACGAGCGCATTCAAAAGTATCATCTTTCCTAATACCCTTAAAGCCCATCTTTATTTAACGCAGACATTGTCATATACCATTTCTGACGTGTTACCTCGGCCGTCCATGATGCAACTGCAGGTAACCGAGCTCATTAGTCACAAACGCATTCAATCATATTACTTTTCTTAATACGTTTAAGGTTTATTTTCGTATGGAATTTCACGGAAGTCTACAAACGCTACCCACAATACGATTTTCCGAGTACCCTCAAGGTTTATATTCGACCATCGATTCAAAGGCAATTTAGACACTCGCTATTCTACCGTTGACTCAAAATATTCTAGACGCTCTATATATGAATTCTATTGACATCGAATTGTTTGATCGTTCGACATAATATATTTTTATCACACATTCGCCTTTATCATAGACACAAGGTTAATCCTTTACAAGAAAAGGTGCGCTCTCGGACTCGAACCTGAGACTCCCACTAAATTAAATATCACTATGATTTGAAATGTTTCCTCTCAAATATAAATTTGTTTATTTATTGTTTATATTTCATTCTAATAAAAATTAACCCCAGTTCATCTTTTCTCATCGACTCCTCCAATGCATAATCAGTTCATTCTCGTCAAGAATCTACGAACTGAATACCAAACGACACAGAGATTAACCAACCAAGCTCGATGGCCCGTTACAGTACCTCCATAGCAAAAAAGGAACTGTTAAAGGATCATCCGTTGTCCATCTGTTTGTTTGTCAATAGCATTTTACTCAAGAACGCGTAAAGACATCAAGTTGAACTATAAATATGAATACAAAATCCACCTCATTATCATCAGCCGGAAAATATCCACTGGTGGATAGGCCTTCTCCATGGTATGACATTAACCGGCTCCTGAGCCACTTACATCCAGCGAGTCCCCGCGACCTTTACTAGGTCTTCGGTCCATCTAGTAGGGGGAGGGCACGGAACAAGTTTCCCGGCTCGTGGTCACCACTCGAAATATTTTACTCACTATTGGTTATCCGTTCTTCGAGCTCGTCAGGTCACTGACTCGTCAAGCTTTGTCGGTTCTTGCTCTGTCGGAAATTTAGAGCACAGCTCGTTCCATAGCTCGCTGAGTGACTTTGAGATTGTTTTCCCCTTTATTAGGTGAATGGCAGATTCTTAAATAAGCAGATGTATAGTCAACCAAAAATTAAAAATAGTGATAGCATTTTTGTCAATTTATTTAGAGCTTAAATAAACTGTCCTTCTTCTGATGAAAATTAACATAGGTAACATATTTTCTATTTACGCGACTTTTGGTCAGTTTGTTGCAGTTGCTTCTTTTTTTGTAATTGAAGAAAAAAGTAGAGAGTTGGCTTTTTTGGCACCATACGTTAATTCAGCATTCATAATGTCAGCATTAGTTGTACGAAAGTTTTGTTCAATGCAACAAGATTTTACCCGATCCTACCCAGGTTACTACAGCATGTTAACATAAGGTTGCGACCACAAAGCAAACTACGACCATTTAGTTGACATTTCTGCCTATTTAAGAATCTGATGTTTCAAGAGTCTGTCGTTTAAATAATCAGCCATTTCCAGAATCTGCCATTCACCGAATAACGGTTTTTATCGGCCAACAGTAAAGGAACACGTTTCGGTTCCATGTGTCATCCTTATATGTTCTATTAAACAATGATTTTAAAAAGTTGAAACTCATTTATTTAATAAAAAAAGTTTCGTGCTTGTAATAAATCGATCGAGACTAAATATCTCAATATTAATATAGATTTACTTTTATGAAAAATATAAACTAAATCATAAAAGTTATTGAAAACACAAGCTATTTGTACATGCCATATGAACCCAGGTAGGTACACTCGAGTACAAAAATATGTATCCACTTGCTACCATGTCACATTCACACTTGCTTGGTCCTATGTAGTGAGTTAAGGGAAATGACAATTAAATATGTATATGGCTTGGTTCAAAAGTGGATACATATTTTTGTACTAGAGTGTACATACATAGTGTATGTAACAAACACGTAGGTACGTGGGAGACATCCGCTTCGAAACACGTGAATGTTGACTATTTACATTCTACTCGTGAAACACTTGTACTTCAAAACATAATGGGCTTATTATAATAGGCAAGTTTCAAGGAAAACCGGCCTTTCATATCCAAGGGAAATTACATACAGCCAAATACACTCTCATCCCCAATACCTAAAGCTCTTTATTAAAATAAAAGCACTTTGTACATATTCAGACCGATGTATATCAAAGTTTGTTTGTAGAACCACTGCAAATATGAACGCGCTCTGGTTTTTCCTCTTTTTTGAATTTAGTTCCCTTTGAATCGAACTCCAATAAACCTGATTCATATTTTATCGTAATTGGAAACAACATCAAAGGGAAGCTTTGCCGGCAGCTAACAGGGTTTTCTCCAAAACACTATGCAATCAGAGCACTGCTGCTGGGTTAACAAAAACGGTAAAGTGCGAATATGAGTAATTAACATACGCTAAAAAGAATATTTTATAGGAATAAGCGCCTAGCCAAAAATCACGAGCAATTATTAATTAAAACATTACAAATAACGTGCTGGACAAACAGACAGACGGACGAACAACAAAGCGATCCTATAAGGGTTCTTTTTCCTTTTAGGGTACGGAACCCTAAGAGATTCCCATATAACCGGTAAATTTTTAATACAAGTGTCAGTTAAGCATCAATCAATCTTTTTTTCTTTAGAACAAACATCAGGAAAGAGTATTTGTAAAGCAACAATTAGTAAAAATGATGAATGTTGACTGATTTACTAATTCTGTGCGTCTTATTGTAAATGAGAATCAAATTACGAGTACATAAACAATAAATGTCGTTGCAGGACTCGGCACCGATTTGTTCCCAGTGGGATACTTCGATCTGGTAAGTACTTGTGTTTTGTGAAAATGTGCAATAAAAATAGTGAATAAAGGCCACGGTATGATTCCTTTTAGTGAACGGATAATAAAATTTGACTTCAAGAGCAGTTAGGATAAAATACACATGAATAATTACGATCAGCTAATAAACGGAATACCCTACAAGTTGTCATGTTTCCTGAAGACTAGAAAGTCTGCTAACGAAGATTAACTAAGCACCTCCTAGTCAAGCGCATAACATCCAACATAAGATTATGGTCCAAGCTTTGATAAAAATCTTATGAAATAATAATAATAAAATAGCCATCGTCGTGTCTCAAAAATTAAAATCCCCTCCCGTCTTCAAAGTCAATTACTGAAATCCTAAAGAACCTACTCACCTAATTATTACGCAAGTCACGAATTTTGTTAGACCTTTGCAGGGCAACAAATTGCCATGTAAAAATCGCCGTCCAATAACAACGTCCCCGCGCCGTTGTAAACACTAATTAATTTCTAAATATATCCCAGCATGAATCATGAAACGGGTACAGGATGCCAGGTGATTTTATTTTTCTTTTCGTGTATAAATTAAATTCGCAGAGTAGTTACCGGACTAAGGAATGTGCTATGCTTTTCGTTATGGAAAAATTAAAAAAACCTTCATTATTCCGGCCTAAAGGAGATATTAAGATGTTCTATACAATTTATAACTTAAAATTTTCGCAAACGGGTCTGCACGTAGTAGGGATGATATAACGTAATATAAAAGATCCAAGAACTTCCACCGAACGATTGCGTCACTTCCTACTCGGGTTTCATCATCGATATTGATATGTGACCCTCGATTCAATTTCCTCAAATGTATTTGGTCTGGTTATGTAACGTTGAAATGTACATAGGCAACTTTATTAAGCCCTGAACTTTGTGGCACAGCCTTACATTGACTTTATTTATTTATACAACCCGTCATAATCGTACCCTAAGTCAATATAATAAAGACTACCGATATATCTATTTCGCTTTTTACATTATTGGACATTTTTAGGGTTCTGTAGACAACTCATTTGTCTTTTAATCGCGTTATGCCTATTACCTATCAGTTTATTTAGTCGTACTTATCGTTCGTACTGTATTCAACAAAATTCGCAGACGTAATTATTCTCTAACAGGCGAAAGATGTTAATCGTTGTAGCACAATCACAAAATTGTGGTCAAGATAAATCAAATGTAAATATTTTCTGTCCAATTGCGAGCTCTGTATTTAAGGATTGCCGTTTGCTCATATTTTTTATTATATGTATGTATGTATGTACAATTTGATGTATTATTTTACTCGGATTATCAACTTGATCTAAGGACAGCAGAATGTGTGTTGTAGGCTTATTTAGTTCCATTTAACGATCACAGTAGGTAAATATAAATTAAATTACATTAACAACCACAACGAAACCCTACTCTATGTGGTTACAGACACGTGTTTAATTAAGTTTACTCTTCATGAGCGGTTAATTTGAGTAAAATTTTCTTTCCTTATTTTATGGGAATGCCAATGTTGTTGTTGACGGTCTGAGCGGTGCATGATCTGAATGAAAATGTTTCTGTTATTTATTCTGCGGCTATTGACTCAAGTTGCCCTAAGAGAGCAACCAACCACCACTCTAAGTGCGGTCCCAAAATTTCTTGGCAAACAGTTAATATTGACGTAAGCAAAAAGCACGAGTGAAAAGTTCTCGATCCCTGCCCTTTTCTTCCACCATTTTAGCGTTCCGTACCTCAATAAGAAAAAAATATAACCTTATAGAACAAATTTGTTGTACATCTGCCAAAATCTTTTTCTCAGGAACGGGTTGGTATAGGCACGAGTGCCATATTACAATTAAAACCAAATACGTAGGTATACGGACACTTGAAGATGTATAAACTAGTGGCTCTGTGAGCTGTAGACCTCGTGAGCACATACTTTTGCCCCACAGAGGCATAAATAAACCCTTGTACAGATTTATCGTTACAATGTAGTTGCGCCGCCTAAATATTATTACCACACCACATATTAATTGGTAATTTTCGATCTTTTCGCTTCGCTCACTCGGTCAAAACAGTTAACGACATCAAAATATTACCTAATGTATATGGTACTAACTTCCTATTGACCTGGAATCAGGGAAGATTCAGTCTCACGGCACAAGAGAAGGAAAAATTATTACAATGTTAATTTGTAGTTACTCGTATATCACACAAAAGTATTTCTTTTCGATAACATACTCTTGTAGTGGATGCACCAACCCTATGAGGGAAGATTTTTACAGTGAAATTTGTCCTTAAATCAGTCTAACAATTCATTTATGAATTTCAGTATATAAAATAATAATTCTGTGGTAGCACGGAACCCTCGGTGCACGAGTCCAATTCGCCCTTGGGCGGGTTTTGGATATTGATTTTGCCTACTCGCTAGAAATACAATAAAAGACGGCCCTCGGTCAATGTCAATAAATAACAACGACTGGAACTTTCAATTGAAACTTCCAAGTATATAAAGAACCTTGTTGTAGTGTATAATACGACAAGCAATAAAGATTGGCGATGATTTTTCACCATTATTAGAAAATTGCCATCATGTTACTAGAATGAGCGCGGACGTGAAAAGCTTCGCCGTAATAGCCATTTCCCTGTAAAATCCATTATTGTGCCTCGTATCGTAAGCAACAAAATCATATTACGGGCTCACTCCGTGTTCACAAGTAACCAAATTCTACTCACATTACCTATTCGATATTCAATATTATGAATGCAAAAGTTTGTTTGTCAGTTTTATACCAGTCAAATCTTTTTATATAAAAATGCTTGGGTAAAGCTAAATTTTTGATATGTTATTTGAACCCCATAAAAGAACTTGTTCTGCTTGACCGATTCTAAAAAGAGGATTGTAAAAAGAGTGACTGAGTGATTTTTGGCATACGGATAATTGAAGGGTCGAGAAAAGGCTACTTTTAATACCGATAAAACAATTAGGTAGTGAGGGATAAATTTAGGGCAGTGTTAGTATAAATTATAAAAACGATAAATTACAATAAGATAGAAGCCTTCTCGGTAGACAGAAGCCGCGATCGAGCAAAACTCAAATACTTTATTCAAAGTTTCAATTTTCTTTTATGAGGCCAAACCTGCTTAATATTATAAATGCGAAAGTGCGATTGTTTAACTATTTGCTCTCCCTCCCCGTCGTAACGGAGGGTCTGAATGACTTGATTTGTTTGTATATGGATAGTTAAAGGGATAGAAAAGGACATAGGCTATGTTTTATCGCGATCTGTTCTGAAACCCACGCGGAAGAAGTCGCAGACAAAGGTTAGTGTATCTAATATCCTTTCGGAAAAGCGTCCAGAGAAGAAAGGGCGAAAGATTGATTGCTATTGCATCTTTTAAACAAATTACTTATTTAGATGAAGAAAAAAACGACTATACATTGAAAAACATAAACATGATTGTTATAGCGTTTTTGGAGCTTACTCCTTAACAAACGATTTTCATATAATAAGCCCGGGGTGTGAAAATATATGGGAGAAAATCAAATTCACAATGTCACACGTACGGAGTCACACGATGTTAGTCGAAGATGCGTCGTATGAGAGTGTAGTGAGTGAAAGAGATAGTGTTAGAAAAAATTAAACCACAGCTAGGTGTATACTAGCTAGCTGGTGTCTGGTTCTTAGCAAGGAGACTGCGAGTCTCTGTGCTGGAGGCGCGCTGCCGACGTCGACACTCCGCGCTACCCCTGCACTTCCCGGCAGATGCAGCAGATTTGCAGCAGATGCGTCAGCGGTCCGCTCTTCTTGCAAGGAGCGTCCACTCGAATTACAATGAAGTTGGTAGTTGCCATAAATATTAAGAGGGTATGCTGTTGTCAAAGCGCCCATACAAACGTAGTCCAGTCATATTTTGAGTATTAAGCTATGAAAATCTATGAAATTTTCAAGACACAATCTAGAAACAAATATCTGTGTCGGTGGTGAGTCAGATTTTCGTTTAAATATATACTTCCAGAGTTACAGGGCGTCAAAGTATTGTATTTTTCGATAATAAAAAGCCCCAACTTTGAACCTGTTTTACAGGAGTATGAATCAATTTAGAACAATTTGGAAAAACCACCGACATCTGAAATTTTATTAATATACTGTATTGAAAAAATGGCTACATAATATACTGTATCCTTCAAATGATCACTGGACTACGAAACATCCAAATAACGGGTGGATAACTTCGCGTAGTGTATGCTGTCTCACCGTACGCGCTCGGGTAGGATAGGGCTCGGAGAGGGACAGCTACAAAACAATGCAACCTTGAACACGGCCACGTGGTCTTACCAACATAGCCTCTTAAGAATTGAATTGAGCATGCGCTGGTGTTTTGTGTCTAGGCTTTGATTATAATATAATTATACCGAAATATAGTGGTGTTTATATTATAGTATGTATGTATCTATGTACAGTGGAGCGCCTACAAAACTATATCAGATATTAACCTACAATAACTGTCAACTTGCCGAGGTTTTATCTTTAATTTTATATTTAATTGACAATAAAAATATATAATTTTTATCAATTGATATTTATCTCAAAATTGATAAAATAACCAAGTGAATAAAACTCGCAAATACAGTAAAATATTTAATTAACCTGTTAGAGTGAACGTGATCCAGAATTGGAAAAGCAAGTGGATGCGGAAAAACCTTATATCATGCATGCTCTAAGTAATATAAAAAACGCATTCATTTACCCATATTCACTACTATATTTATTTTATAATCGATCGTAAGGAGTAAACTCCAGTCGTGCGTGGGAGCTGATGCACACTTTTTTAATATACTTTCAGGAAGCTAATTAGAACACTTACTGTCTATGCCTACACTTATATTTCACTATAAGAACACAGCAGATAGAACGATTGTTACTCCTGTGTGACGATACGCGGTGGCTGCCAATGCAGAAAGCAAAGTATGAATAAAAATACCGTCCGGGAATCGAACCCTCTTCCCCGGATTATCATGACCACCCAAAAAAGAGTAATAATAGAAGACTACGCTTTGAACTATATAGCTATAATATAGGATAAGATAATAAGCATATTACTAACTGATAGATCTATTGTGACCCCTATGTGGTGTGAATGGTTGGGCCCGGTGGACCACCCCCCTTGTCTCAAATAATAAATATTACTAACTACAATTTCTTTTATTGTCTGTCTTATAATATAATTTCTAATTAAATACCACACCATTCTGAAATAAGTCTTGAATTAAAATGCAAAATGGAAACAATCTTTCTGCTTTCAAACTTATTTCTAGTGTATATAACTCTAAACTCGGTGCTGGTCCCGGATTTCAGTATACTTATGCCAGTGTGGCAATTGATTATGATGGCAATTGAGATTGAGTGAGGCAGTTGACCGAGCGAGCGCGAAGCGCGGTGGCGCGAGCGAAGCGTCTTTATTTCAGCTTGGCCAAAAATGCGTTTGTATGTCCGGACAGCGGATGTCCGTCTGTTCTCCTCAGTCGCATTTCCCAACCGATTTTCGTGAAATGTTGTGAGCAGGTACTTTAAATATTATCAATTCAGTTTTTCGAAATTTTTAAAAATGGAGACGGCATGCGATTTAAAAACGTAAAAAGCATACATCAGCCATTGTTACCAGCGTTCAATAATGACTCAAGACTATTATGACCCTTATTATGACGCAAACACTTCAAGGGGTCAGGGGTATGGTGTGGAAAATAATAATAATAAATTTTTATTGTAAACGTGGGGAAGACAGACCGCAAGGTCTACATCTCACAGAGACATTAGTTTTATTGATGTCTGAGTCAGACTAGTTTTTATGTCTCTACCTTGAAGCTAATTTTTTTAAATAATAATTATAAAATAATCGTTTTACCTTCATGGTCAACATAACGTTAATCTAATCGTATCTAACACTGAGCAAGTAATCACTACGTTTTAGTATCTAACTACTGGTAACGCCATCTATACGATCTAAAAGTATCGTAGCACGCTCGCACTTGAACGCGAAATTTAAATTATTATGAGAAAACAACCTAAATATGATGACTTCATTTTTTGAAACAACTCTCATTTTTGTATATACTACATGTGACTTTTAGCTTTATTAGCGTTAATTTACACAATATTTGAAGTTAAATGCCATCTATCAAAAATTGCCCGAACTTGTCTTTGTGTCCGCTGCCAAAATGATAAGGGGTTTTCTTTAATTGACTCGATGCTGTTGGTCCTGCTACCTCTACAGCTTCACCCAGACAATGGCGAGCGCGGAAGGCGCTCAGACGGTAGAATTAGAACTTGCAACAGACCTAATGGCGCCCGCTTGGGCTCGTCCTCGGCTTAGGGCGTTCCTCTTTGAAGTATGTAGGAAAGGTAACATTTTAAAACACACACAAAACGTGATAAAATTATGTATTTCAAAAACATGTGAAATAAGAAAGTTGAGTACATACAAATGACTTTCACCCCTGTGTTACAATATCATCACACAGATTTAGTGACACAAGAAAGCAATATGCAAATCTAGTAAAATTAGAACTTCATTACTTAACAATGCCACTTATTCTTAGGTTCACATCGGCTACACATTCTCATACAATATACCTTCCGTATTTGGAAAGTCTGATCACAAAGCACATCATTTATCCTAGGTCTCAATTCAAATAAGGACGTGAATAACGACTTTTTAATCTGTGGTACTTACAAGAGGAACCAAAACAAATATTTTACTTATATCCAGAAGTACCTACACCGAAAAATAGGAGGCCATTTTCAACAATCACAAAAATTTTGCAAAAATGGATTCACTGTACAGTTTAACAGTAATGTTTATTCCCGGCATGATAATTTATTTTCTATTTTTATATTATTACTGGACAAAACCAGGTCTCCTATTTTAAGAGATTATGGTAAAATAAATGTAGTGACTTTTTGTGTGTTATCATCTTAATTAATATTATTTCAAGGTCTTTGGTTTATAAATTACAAAATAAATACTCTTGACAATCTGTCAGTTTTTAGGCAGAAAATTCAATATTATAAAATCAAGTGTTGTAAAAAATCATGCAATAGCTTAAGAAATAGGACAGTAGCTGAATGCAAAGTTTAAAGTCAATATTTATTTATTGATTTGTTTTAGTGTTAGAAGAGTTATATACATTTTAGTAAGAAATTTGAATGATTTTACATTTTTGTGTAAAATGTGTTGACTCATAAAAACAACACAACATCTAATTTTATGTAGGTACATGATAATTAATAACATGTTATCAAGTGCACACAGCATATCTTTTACTACACTCTTATAAAATACGATAATTTCACAACTGAAATAACAAGAAATTATGTCATACAAAATGTGACAAAAACCGGATTAAATATTTTGAAAATGCATTTTTGGCGAACCAAATTGCATTTTAAAACTTGATAATGCTATTTCAGTTGCTCAATTCTCTCGAAATATCCATAAAGGCACGAAACTAGACTGATTGACTTAGATTCATTTAGTATGTTTTATAAGGCATTATTATAGAGAAAAATTTACACATACAATAAAGTATTAATTAGTAATTTACATTAATAAATGATAACAATTATATCAGAACAAACACAGTTTTGCAGTTTCAAATTCTACCAGTCTTATATATATAGGGTGAATAATAAAAGAAACTTCTGTTTTACAACATAACACTTATTAATACTTAAAGATAGAGGTATAAAATGTATATAATAACATAGACCAGAAAATCATGGAATCATGACTTTAATTTGTCTTTCTATGTCGGTTCTACACATTGGACATGAAACCATGGATGTGTTTGAGCATGACTGACAGCAACACATGTGTCCACAGGGCACAAATACTATTTCACATCTACTGTCCATACATATCACACATTCTGAATTAAGAACACTATCTTCTGTATGAGAAGCAGTCACAACTCCAGTACAAAATTGTTTGGCTTCATCATTAGGGGGTTCGCTTGGTTTCTCAATACTACATGGTTGCTCACTAGTGGACTCAAGCTCATGTTTGTAGCTCTTCGTTGCCACATAGTAATCAATTGCTCTTAAAATACCTTCTCTATCTGACGATAGAGAAACACCACAGGCTTTTAACTCTTCTGGAGTAATTTCAACTAATGGTCGATCAGAGAAAAGAAACTTAACTAAAAATGGCAGACAGTGAATCACACTTTCCTGTAGCAGGAAATTTGCAAAGACAGGATCTAAATGTTTTCCAATGTCTAATAATGTTTTTGGAGCCGAGTCTATAAGCTTTTGATAATTCTTTAACCAGAAATCTGCTGACATGTCTGTCTGACTCTCCATTTCCTTTAAAGTATCAATGAGTTGCTTTCTCCTCTTGTTTCTCTGGTCTAAAAGATCATCTAACAAGTTCACTAGCTGTACTCTTTGATGTAACAACTCATTGTAATTATAAGCGACATATAGTTTCTTCTTCTCTTGTTCAATGACACTGAGCTTTGCTATATTAGAGAAAATTATAGATATTTCTTCATTTATACTCCAGGTTCTTGAATCAACACGTTCAACTAAAGAAGCTACTATTGCTTTCTGAACATCTTGATCCTCTAAAAGCTGCCGAACAAGAATTGAACGTGATTCATCCTTAGACTTCAACATATCTTGTAATTTTTCAACACCTTCTAGTTCTTGAGTTAGCATACTCTGTCTCATAGTATTAAAGCTGTCTTCATAATGTTTTTTGGAATGCTGAATACTATAATCTTCTTCAATTAATGTTTCCATGGCTTTTAATATGTCAGACTTTCTAATATTATCATAGTTCTGCCGGGCAATCTCAAGTAGGCGGTCATGTTCAGCCTGCTCATGTGCTAACTGCTGTTGGACTACTTCAGGCTTTAAATCTTCAGACTGAATGAAGTTTCTCACTAGACATTCAATCTCACTCTCACTGTCTTGAATTGATTTTATCAATCTTTGTCTGTCTTCTTCCCTGGTAATTTGAATTTTAGCTATTTCTGAATCTAGCATAACCTGCTCTTGCATTACTTGTGTTATGAATTTTTCTCTTTGTTGCT
Source organism: Carcina quercana (assembly GCA_910589575.2). NCBI lineage: Eukaryota > Metazoa > Arthropoda > Insecta > Lepidoptera > Depressariidae > Carcina > Carcina quercana. Next base: position 9,715,717 of record OU342429.1, read on the forward strand.
TAGCTGCTTCATGAATTTTATTTTCTTGTGCTATCACTGCCGCCTCTTGCTCTTCCCATGTTATTGTGTTACGTTTCATAAATGGGTCATAAAAGGCTCTGGCCGGTATGGTTCCATCAAGTTCACAATTAACAGGAGGACAATATTCTAAATCTAGCTTATTGCATAAGAATTTCATTATTTGTGCTGTACCTTGTGTGATTACTTCAGGTGGAGGAAAAATAAACTGTTCACCATCAATTTGGATTGAAGTCATATTTGTTGCAAAGCAGAGTTCTGGGCAGAGTTCTTTCAGCTCTTTGTTCCCAGTTAAATTCAATTTTCTTAGATTCATCAACTTCCCTAAACATGATGTCAAGGCTTTTAGTCTATTATTGGAAACATCTAATATATGGAGATTTTGCAAATATTGAATGTCTTCTGGTATTTCTTTTAAATAATTATCGCTAATATATAGCTCTGACAAGTTCACTAAATACCTGATATCATTAGATAGCAGTGAAAACTTATTACAATTTATGTTTAAAGTTTTTATAAGATATAAATCCGACAGTTGCCCACCGTCTTCCAAGGATTGCAAATTATTTTTTTGGAAGTATAAGTGTTCTTTTCTGTAAACTTTGCAAATTGTGAAGATTCCGGATGGTACTCGGCTGAGCTGGCACTCTGAGAGATCGAAGTCAGGTTCCGGAGATTCCTTCGCAAGATACAGTTTTCGTTCTAGTTTAGCTCGTGCGTCGTTGTCACCAGCCGACTGTCTGCCAAACAACGCCATCGTTGTTCGGTTTACACATGACACAGCACAGCCCATTAAATGAATCACAAAGGAAATAAACAGGCAATTAGTCCTTCCTTCGGTGTACTTATTGTCACCGACAGTAGACTAACATTTCAAAATAGCTATCTGCTATATAACGCAGCACATTTTATATACACTATTTGAAATTATATTTAGTCATTTCTTAGGTATCATAAATAGAAATAATTTCATTCTAACGAGCGAATTCACGCACTCAACACACAACAAACCAAACCAAGTGACAGCCAGACATGACAATGACAGCACAAGATTGTCACTATCTCTTACTAATGTCACTTGTCCAGCCAAGCCAACCATAAAGACTACGTTTACTATGTTACGACACAGTAAACGATGTGGTAAAAGCCGAGGGTAAAAGACTACGCAACACCACAGATAAAATCTAATTGTACTACCTTGGCGAGAACTTTGGAAAATTGTGTTTTAGAAAAAAATTAGTTTTGCCGCGGGACTTCTTTAGTGGCGCGGACTCTACTTTAGCCCATTCTTTCATCATCATAAGCAGCTACACAAGTGTGGCCATGAGCTTTGTTCATAGATCACCACGTCAAACGTCGAATATTTTGATTTAGGACTATTTTTTTATTTTATAGTATAATTTCCACACCATTAGATTAGTAAGAAAATAAAGAAACTGTCTTCAAACATTGGAAAAATACTATTTATTTCTTATAAATACTTAAAAAATTACTTAAGTAGGTAAATATATTTTAAAAATGAATTGCTTCCATTCAAACAAATACAAAGGAAAACTATTAAATCTAAATAAAAAGAATAGACAATAGCATATATTTTTACAAATTATCTATTTTCACTGGGTAAATGACTTAAAAAAGAATTTTTGTGTTTATCCGCCTCTAACTTGTACCATTTTGGTGCTACGGGAACAAATGCTCCATGTAGTGAATATGCTTCTTTATGAGGGGACAAATGGTAGCTTTCAGAGGCGTCAAAATCATTAGAAACCGGGTGGCTAGGATAATATGAATCTTCAAGATAGTCATCATGTGTTTTTTTCGTATACCAATCATCCTCCTCTGGAACTGCATAGCCTAATAAGCTATCATGTGGTTTAGGTTGAGTATTTTTATGTTGATATTCAGCACTAGAGTAATTAGATTCATCTTCTGGTGACCCAAATTTGTCTTGTTCGTTTGTGACTTCTTTATCTCTTATTTCATTAGATGAGTCATATTTTTTGTGCCAGTCCGCTTCTGAAGACAAGTCATATTGTGATTCTTCTTTTATCAGTTTTTCTTTTTCTGACTTCTTTTCTGCACTATCATTTTCATAATTTTTTATAGATGGTGCATATATACTTTTAAATTGATCTGTAATCTTCAGCGTTTCTACCTTGTGGTCGTGTTTATCATCTTGATTTGCATCCTGAATGTTTATTTCAGGCTTATAATATTGAACATTACCATGACTTGTTTTGTAAATACTAAAATCTGGCTTGTGCGACGGGTAAACGTGTGTTTTAATTATCTTACCTAATCTATCAAAATCATCGCTTAAATCCTCACCATTACTTTCAGAGCTTTCATTCGTGACTACTGGAATTTTCACTGGATCTTTCAATGGTTCTTCTTGAATGGGTATATTAGACACATTTACTTCTTTTGAAACTACTTCGCTATGAGATTTGTTCAAACTTTTGTCCTTCCCGTCATCTTCGTTTTTTAACTTTTCTGGTCCGATACCACTATAACTGTCCATATTCTGATGTATGGCTGTATTCTGTTTCCTGAACTCTTCTATATTTGTTATCACTGGTAATTTGTACATATGTTCTACTTCCTTTCCAGTTCCGATTCCTTGAACACTAACCGATGGCGACACGGCTTGCGGCGTTTTACTAAAATCATCAAATACACGAAATGTTGGCAAGTTTGGCAATTTAAATGTCTCCACCGCTGGCAGCTTTATAGCTACGATTTTACCTTGATGATATCCGATGCCGTGACCCTCAAAAGGCTTATTTCTGGGTTTCTTCTTCTTCTTGATGGGTTTTTGAACGTTTTGTTGATCGCCTTCGTCGGCTGGGGCGTTGTGGTGATCAGAGTCTGCATCGCAGTACATTTTGTTTAGCTTTTGGGAGTCCTTGTCGGAGAGCCCTCGCCTTTGTCCGATGGAAGCGCCGCCCTAGAACGAGAAATTACCAAAAATATTTATCGTTCTAGCACGAGTGTTCACATAGATGTAATAAAATGTTCGTCACCTGTTTGGGTACAAGCGTGTCCCGTCCATTGACGGAGAATGCTCGCCGGCTGTAGTGCAGCACGCTGTCATAGTCGTACCCAACTCCGAAGTCGGACACGGAGAAGGTGTTGTATTTGCGGAAGTTATGTCTGGCCGCTGCAATGCACATTCAATAATGAACACTAATGCAATCTTTTTGTTTACAAATGCAATGTTTGCAATAAACTAAATAGAAATAACTAATATCCTACCCTAGCACGGGTATTTTTCCTATTTGGGAGGATATAGTCTCGCACCAGTCTTAGTCTATTGTCAAGTGCTTCGTTCTATAGGTGCAATTTGTGGTCATATTGTCAAACCGTAATAATAAATAAATAAACACAATTACGACTTTATTTTACTGATAATTTTAATAAAAAAAATATAAACCGGTAGCCAGTAAGCAATGTACCCAAAACTTGAAATAATCAGAACTACATGAGGATCAAATCGAACCAAAACAACTTTCGTTTTTTTCCAACGAGCAATGGAGTTCGTCGTGTGCATATAAGAAACATAAATTTTGCTTTTACTCTGACAATGGTGCAGTTAGTTAATAAAGGAAGAATACTTCCCACGGTGTCTTTGTATCGTCTAGGAATCAATCGAAACTCTCTTCTGTTTACTCATTCGAGGAAAACATTCATTATGTAATTTAACATTTCTACAAACAATCGCAATATTTATTCAACGATTCAGAGAATTTAGATTATTGGTTCAGGTCAGCAAACAAAACTTTACTTAATTCATTATTTATGATGATACACAGAAACAAAGAAAACATAAACAGACAGAAGAAAATATTAAACTAGACTTGAGGCATTGTATGCTAAAATACAAGTTTTTTTAAAAAAACTTAGTTTAGCTGCAGTCGCTTTAGTATTTAATCAAATATTCTAGCCAATTAGATTTAAGAAAAACATTTTGTACATTTTTATGAATAAATTTATTCTTATTCTAGACTTCGACTTTGATTGAGGCAAACTTTTTTCATCACTTTTGCCATGTCCATGAAACCTATTTTTGACGTAAAAAGAGCTTACCTTCACCTCATGGTAAGTGACGATAAGGCCGTTAGACGGAACGCGTACTCAACCAGAATCCGCAAGCGAATTAGAAGCCGGCTTTGCTACCTTTCCCAACAGTAAATACATAGGTACTGCTACTGGAATACTACCGCTGGAATTTTTCCATGACCGAGGATATATATCGGTGATTCCATTCTAAAGTTGTGAAAATCGCTTTCCTGCTTCTTTAATCTATAAGTCAAATATCACATTTTACGAACTAATTCAGCAGTGATATGTGATATCCCGTAAAATGAAACCGCAGTGAGTTTATAGGTAATTTCATATTCTGTAAGTGCGGAAAACCGAACGCGGTAGTATGAAAATCTGTGAAAACTTAAACAAAAGTGACTTTATATATGGATTACGAGATAAATTCATCCTTATAGAATACTCTTGAGAAATACGTTTTTAAAATCAAATCGGACTTTCACCCCCTGGATTTGCGATAATTTTGCAGTAGAGAGCAGTAGCTATACCGAACTTACGTTCTACGATGTTCTCCCACACGACGTCGATATAGTCGTCACGGTCTGGGCTGCTCTGCATGTGGTAGAAGCCGAGGGTGTGCAGCAGCTCGTGCACCACTGTGCCGTGACGGAAGCACCCTCTACCCACCGGATGACGACCAGATAAGTTCAGGACTTGGTACCCGCTCTGGTAACCGACTTGAGAGAAGCAGCCCCGTCTGCTACCCTGGAATTTACAGATATTTATATATGCAATGGGTTTGCAGTTATGCAGCAGCCATGTTTGGGACGTTGTGCGTGAGTCGAGCCAGCTAGTCTGGCCCGGAGATCTCCTCTCAGAAGTGCTAAAGACGCTTGATGTCCGTGGACGCCCCCTGGAGTGCTCCAGGATTGTCTAGGATCGTTGCCCGCTGTGTGGACACACTGCTGCAAGTCGTGAACACACGGGCGGGAGTTTCCCCGGCCACCGTGGACCCACGACACACAGAGCTACCTGTGATGTTCACATTGAACATGTATTTGTTACCTCTAAGTGGACAGTGTGAACTAATAAACAAACAAGGTCACTTTCGCATTTATAACGTTAGTGGAATTTTTAAACTTCTACCTATTACAATACAAATAAGCGTAGATCAAACTCGTAATCGTACTTGAAAACTATTGGACAAGGACTTTAAAAGCCATGATTAATTTACGTGCTAATCACTCGATTAATGAATAATTATGGTTACCAACATTAAACTTATGACTGCAGCGTTGCGCAGTTCTTTTTAATCGTAGTTTGTATCTCTTCTAGTGATTACTACACCTATAAGTTATGCTTTTGCAATGCATGAAAGCTATGTTTGGTGTAGTTTTAATGAGTTTTCCCTGGAAATGAAGAGAATCACCTGAATAACAACAGCATCCCGATCTCCCTTCCTGTACGGTCTGAATTTGACACATGACGCTTGAGCCAAGTCTTCTATTCCCGCTTCAATTGCTTGTACTTGATCACCGGCTGAAATATAATATTTTTAATTATGAACCTTTTTCACCCTCTAAATTGCTGCAGGACACAGAACACTTCGAAAGTATAACTATTCAATGACTTGAAAACATATCTATCGATCGATAGGTATGATGTATGTCATTCTATGATAATTTTCTTCGATAAAGTTTTTGTACCTACGCCGAAATTATCCCACTCAGGCTTCATTATTAAAAATATATAGGTAGTTTTCATCACAGGTTTTGCTGCTGAATCGTCAAGAGGTAACAAACAATTTTACTTTCACATTCATAATATTGATGTGGTGGATCTGGCTTGGATTCATAAATTGATTTGGTTGCGAACCAGAGAACTTTTACACAATTACCTCCAGTGAGCAAAATAATCCAAATGACTAGTTTTGAAAGTAAATAAAACGACACGAAAGCGGCGGTTTGGTAATCGCTTGTATCTGTAAAATTTTATGCTTCACAGTAAATAGTAATAAAAACGGAACCCCGGTAATAGGTATATACTCGTATACTACGCTAAAAAATTCCGTCCTATCTGATCCCGTGTTTGTCGTAAGAGATGACTAAAGAAACCATCCTGATAAGAGCATAAGTACGTCCAGCTGCATAATACTCAAATCATTCTGAGGTCACGGATGCGCTTGCCAACGGTAGACTTGAGCTATTCGAGTTGATAGAGTATAAATGATGATGAAAGACGACGACTGTCATCGAACCCAAATGTTTCGTGTTCTGATTATATTAACTGTATAAGTACAAACTTACTACACAAAGTAGTAAAAATTTACTTACAAAAGTGCTCCCTCTGTATGTAGTAAATAACTTCGTTGTTGGGCCATCTCTTGGTGCTGTCCCGAAGGCCGTTCCTGGCCAGTCCCTCAGCGACGTCCTCGACAAGCAGGCGTCTCTGTCGGTCGTTGAGGATGAGATCACCTTCAAACTTCCCGCTCTCTTCCCACGCATGGTCTGATGCTGCCTCGGCTTCGTCGTGTTCGTCATCAACATCGGATCCTTCTAAAAAGCCGTCGCGAATGCGATAATGCTAATTGGTACAATCGATCGGTAAAATGTTAAGGAATGCATACATTGATTTGCGTATAGAAAAACTTTCATGCGTAGGCTGTGACGCGTGCGTCTTGTACTAGATATTTGCCTTTTAAGTTGTGACGGTGCTAAGTGGCGTTAGAGTTGTCATTGTTCAGTTTATTTACTTCTTATATACTCGTCCCATATATGTATATTCTATTAGATCGTGCACATACCTACCTTACTTATACGTGCGTGCTTATACTAAATTACACCGACATACAAACGCATTAGGTTTATATTGTGATATTCCATTTAAATTTGATTCGACGTTTTCTCTATGTAGACCTACCTACTTCATATTCGCGGTAGATCCGTCTGCTAGTTGTGATTCTAACAACGCATTGCATTCTTTCTTGTTTGAGCATTGATTTTCTATAGCTATAGCTACTCGTATCTAAGTCATACACACGAACGAAGTATATATACGTACAACCTTTATTATTATTCTGATTTTATTTGTTGTTATAATAACCCGCGCACGTTGAAGAATCATTTGACAAAAGGACTGCGGTAAAGTTAAGTAGATGTTAGTATGTGCTTTTACCGTGCACGAGTGGCTTACCTCTGTGTGTCCGGTCAAATCATTCAAGTACAGTTTTCATAGTTCTCATGTTGGCATTTCTTAAATTTAAAAACTAAAAAAAGCCTTACTTTTTAAAATTTCATCTAATTGAGAAGTCTTTTTGAGGAATTCGCTAAACTCTTGTATTTCGTGGCGTGACATCGACGAGCACCCGACGACACAAACTATGAAACAAACCACTGTTATTTTAAACCACTCCATGTCAACTCTGTTTACAGTTCCGAACAACACTTAAACAAATTAATATCCATAAATGCATGTGTGATATGCTGATGCTGTCTTCCCGCTGTTCAACTATCTCGTCGGCTTGTACGCGGAATACGTTGGTTTAACGGTTGTTCTAACATTGTTTTGAGTGTTCATAGAAAATAACTGGCTAATCTAGTTGATTGTGCTCTCTAGCACTGCACGGTTTTTTCTGTCAAACAAAACCCATCGGGGTGAGACGGGAATTAATATAGCTTCAGATACGACCATTTCACAAGTTGTTGGTCCGCAACTGCGCGGGAGACGCTTGCGACAGCGGCGCGGCGCCCGCGCAGGTGACAGCCACGGACCGCGCACCACATAACTCGCGCAAGACCAAATTGCTAAATTTATCGGTAGATTTACTTTATCATTCCGAAGCTTGATTTCGTTCTACCAACAATCAGAACAAACGCGTAAAATTTTTGTAATTGGGAGAGCCAGTCACGGTGACTTGATAATGTTCAAGTTCTGCCACCTGCGCACAATTGCAACAAGTTACTTAGGTACTTGCATGTCTCAATATGTGTTTCTGATGCCTGCAGGATAGTTGGATAGTTTCAAACGTGCTACGATAATAAAACTTATATATTGCTGTATAAAATCTAATTTTAGGCTCTACATCTACTTCTGGAGTCTTTTCACCTTTTTTAAACCATCACCAGAACCATCCTCACCAGTGACCAAACATGGTACATGACTAAAATATTTTATCAATCGAACTAAATATAATTGCTACATTAAAATTAGACTACATACGAACGGTACGAAGTTTTAGCATAACCCAGGTCTTACCCTACTTTCATGTATAAGATTTATTATTTCGTCTTTTATTTTGTATTATTATTAACTATATTATAATTATATTATTAATTATAATAATTATATTATTAACCACGTAGATAACACTAGAATGGGACTCTCCCTACCTAAAATACTAAATTCTATTTTAATAGACACTACATTTTGCATTGCAACAAGCCTATTTTCTTTTAATTCTGTACACGTACTATAAAACCATTGAACAGCTGAACAAGTGACCACATGAATTACCATTACGTACTTTCCATTTCTTCGGGAATTTGCCATAAAAACTTGGCATGCGGATTTATGATCGCAGTAAGATGTTATTTATACATAGGTACGTGATACTGTCCATCTCTTGTAACTTTTCGTTAGTCGCCTTTGATGACAACTACGCGGAGCCATGTGTAATAGTATTCTTAAGAGGGTATGCTGTTGTCAAAGCGCCCATACAAACGTAGTCCAGTCATATTTTGAGTATTAAGCTATGAAAATCTATGAAATTTTCAAGACACAATCTAGAAACAAATATCTGTGTCGGTGGTGAGTCAGATTTTCGTTTAAATATATACTTCCAGAGTTACAGGGCGTCAAAGTATTGTATTTTTCGGTAATAAAAAGCCCCAACTTTGAACCTGATTTACAAGAGTATGAATCAATTTAGAACAATTTGGAAAAACCACCGACATCTGAAATTTCATTAGTATACTGTATTAAAAAAATGGTTACATAATATACTGTATCCTTCAAATGATCCCTGGACTACGAAACATCCAAATAACGGGTGGATAACATCGCGTAATGTATGCTGTCTCACCGTACGCGCTCGGGTAGGATAGGGCTCGGAGAGGGACAGCTACAAAACAATGCAACCTTGAAACCGACCACGTGGTCTTACCAACATAGCCTCTTAAGGCGAGACCACACGGTGATGGATATTGAAACACTGCCAGTTAAGTACTTGAAGAAGATCGACTAGAAATAACGATGGTGTACATATTTAGGTACCTATTACTTAATAAGCATAAAAACATGCCCGTAACCCAAATCTGTTTCAGATTGCATGCAGTTTGGAAAAACTAGACTTTTCCACTGACGATTATTCAACATTATCAGAAATCATTCAATGCCATTGTCAAGCGTAGAAAAACTATAGTTTCGGAAATGCACAAAAACTGTTAGAGTTCTGACTGCAATGCTGCAACTGTGACGAGTGATTATGCCACTTTACTCAATTAATGAATAATTATTTGGTTATAGAGACAAGTAGGTTGCGATTTAATTTTTAGGGTACCGCACCTGAACTATGAAAAATAAACCCCTGTGGTAACACTCCAATTTCATTACTCCACCAGACTCTTTGTGTTTACATGGCGCAATCTTTGATCTCGAATTCAACTAAACATAGCAACATGAAATTTGGTACTGAAATGGTCAAGATATAAAATATAATGAAATAAATTTCAATCAGAAATTAAAATGAAACAGTTACACAAATCGGTAAGATATTTTTTCATTACATGTAATGCTAACATCGTAAAATATTAAAATTAGAAGACTGAGCTTTTTTACCTGACGAAAGAGACGAAATAACAGTAAGGAACTTAACGCCGTATTTTAAAAAAACTGTGATGTAAAATCGTGAATGTGCAAATACAGTATTACACGCGAATTCTAGAGTCATCTTAGACATTCAACAAATTTATGTTTCGTTTTTTAAATTATTTTACATGTATTAAGTATTAAGCCTTACAATAAAACTAGGTTTACACTTTTTAGATGTCCTCCAAAAAAGGAATCGACAAAATGTATTGATTTCAAGTAGAAGCTATGACAAATTGCTGTAATTTAGCACTGAAGGTTGTTTCGCTTTCCCTCTAGTTACCACACTGATCTAAATAGTAAACACTTATTTCATATAAGAGGTCAGGGATCGTTTCACAGAAACTTGCATTTCAGTTAAACATATTTATTTTCAGATTGATACACTTGGATGAAACATCGACAGGATATTTCTACATATTCGAGGGTCCTTCGTCTTCGCAGTACATTTTATTCAACTTAATTATATCTCTTTCTGACATTCCATTCCTCTGTCCTATTTGTGCGTTCTCCTGTAAAATTGAATGTTAATGTGAACCATAACGACAGTTACATAGAGCGAAGGCTGTTCTGTGGTCTCGGCTTTAGAATAGGACCACCTCGTGTGGTCGCGGGTGTCGTAAAAGGCGTCTGGACATCAGCATCTACTCGTAAGTAAATAATCATGTTACAGCTGTCACCAAGCAATCCGCCTGCCAACCATGGTGATTATGGGAAATCCCCTCAAGGAAAGTCCAACATCGTGATCTGTGAGGGAGACTCAACAGTGAACTGATGCAGCCGGCTATGATGGATGACGTAGGGCTAAGTTACGTATATAAGAACTGTCACTTTTCGAAGTGCTGAATTGAACTACGAGTACATATTATGTATGTTGTACGACTTTTAAACACTTTGCAGGATCTACATTCGGTATTGTGCAGAAAGCCTAGGTAAAGTATATAATAAATGTCATTTTATATAATGCCCGAACATTCTAAGGTATTTTATACAATACCGGATTACACAGATTGACGATAATTTGTAGAACAACTTGTTTTGGAAATACTGGTGCTGAGTTTTGGGCGATTCGTTAAATACTTGAAAAATCCTACTAAGTTACAAATATGAATGTTTAGATGTTTTTCACTCAACAGCGCTGTACGCTGATATAGCTGAACGGATTTAAATTAAAAAATTCACACCGATAAAATAGATTGATAAACCCTAGATTCTAGATAAACACATGGGGTAGTTTTTACACAGTTACGAGTATAATGGAATTGTATGATAGTTTCTGAATAGTAATTGTGTTCCCGGGAGAAGCTAGTATTGTAAATAAAAAAATAAAAATAGGAAAAAATAGTTAATTTGTAAGTATAGAATTCAAATCAAAGGTTCTAAACTTAGTGACATACTCTATGCATAATATAAGGAATAAGTACACATCATGAATTAATATTTTACTCATATGTTACCTGCAAAGGTATGATGGTTTTGTTGCCATTGGTTGAGAACGCGGTCTCGGGATAGTGCATGACGCTGCCGTAGTCATACTTCACACCGAAGTCCGTCACAGTGTCGTTGGTATATTTAGCGAAATTATGTTCAGTGCCTAGAACAAATAAACCCTAATATATTTGATATATAATGACTATTTGCAAGTTGAGTAAGTGAAATTATAATTAAGAATATTCACCGAGTAATTTTCCTCGTTTGTACGTGGAATTTCTTCAAACACATTATAGAGGTAAATGGGATCACCCTTGAGATAAAACATATTCAACAATAATGTATTAATCATATCAATAACCAAACTCACTTCTGTCGAAAGAGAAAAATCCAAATCGACGGGTCTACACTAGTAGCTCTTGAAGTGTTTCACTATCTAACTCTTGGCGCCATCATCAAACCCTCATCACCAAAACTAACGAATCGGGATCGTCAAAACAAACAAAATGAGCCCAAACTCGATAGGTTTACCAGTACCCATTGAAGAGTTCCCCTGTCTAACTCCGGGCTCTAGGGTCAGGTCAGCTCGATGGTGCCAAGTTATCGCAATTAGAAGTACCGTCCTAGTTTAAAACTGACTTATACTCAATTTGTTTACATACATAGCTACATACAAGTGAATCTAACATAAAGCGTGTTAAAAAGAATCATACAGTATAATCGATGATCTTCTGGTTTTTGTAGTCGATTGAAAATTTAAAGTCATTTACCTGGTTTGATGTTCTCCCAAACAATCCTTACGAAATCATCTCTATCGTATGTACTCTGCATGTGGTAGAATCCTAGTGTGTGCAGCATCTCGTGCACCACGGTCCCGTGGCGGAAGCATCCTTTCGACAAGTTCAGCACTTGACTGACTTCCTCATCGTCGTCGTCGGTGGGAGAATTGAAACCCACGCTAGAAAAACAACCGCTTCCTGAGCCCTATATGAGAAACATAAATACGCATCTTAAATCACTCTCCTTTATACAAATAGGAAATAGATACCTATATTTTTATTATTATTTACCTTTATTTTAGTTTTATACCTATACATGAACAGTTTACTATGACACACAATTTCTTAATTGTATATTTAAACTAAACTACAGATGGGGCGGGTTTGAGTGTAGTAGTTTAGTAACCTATCAGGTACCTGTCCACTCAACATGTAAGTGTTAAAAATACATATTATTATGTACAATAAGAAAATAAAAAGTAAAAAAACACAAACCCAGTAGGTACTATTTCTTGTAAAAACACTAAGATTTCAGAATCAACAAAGTCGCAGTCAAAAGCTTGGTGTTATAAAATGCTTTAGCCAGTCCACTCATAAAAAATATCTCCTATGATACACCAGCCAAAAACAACAACATCATAAGGTCTTGCTTGATATCAACCACAAAACAGCTCTGCATGCATGTCTTCTCATTGAAGTGAAATGTAAATACAGACAAAGGTCACTGGAGAAAATGAAAGTGACGTATCCCGTCAGTTCACTTTCGTTGGCTTTTATTTCGGAAACAGGATTTCGTCATGTTTATTCTTAGAGTGAGGGTTTGTTTTGCGTGCATTTTCGCAAATAACTGTATCACACATTTTGAAATAAATAGAAAATGACTTGAAAGTTAAAGTCTACTTTTAAAACGATAACTTGGTCGTAAAATTATATATATAAAGTTTTTATCCGCAGTCACTTGCGCTCAACTCTGAGCTCCACTAATGACACTTTCAACTAAACTAAATCACACTGCCTTCTTTTGTTCCCGTTTACAAAGTGGACCATTTCCCTCAAATTTTGGTAGGGTGGGTCAATTCTTTTGAATATATAATATGGTCAGGATTTCTTATAAAAGTTAACATTCCCATTTAGAACCAAGATACAAAATCCCAATCAAAATAAATAAAATACATTATAATTGATTACGTTAATTTGAACTTATGTACCTAATTGAGGATACTTGAGTTTCTAGTTTAAGTTGTACACCTAATATCGTGGCCAGGCTGGCTGGTGGTATTGTACCATGTCGATCTAGCACAGGCCAGCTGGCAGGCAAGAAAATTGGCCACATACAAGCATAAATCATCAGATCATGATCAAAGACACAAGATGGCAAGATCTGTTATTCCTCGTTTGCCATTGACACACAAAGAAGAAAAATGGGTGAGGTAATTTAATGTTCTTACCTGTATTACCACTGCATGTTCGTCGTTCTTCCTAGGAAGAAATTTAACACAAGACTTGATTGCAATGTCAGCCATCGCTTCTTCAATCATCTTTATCTGATCATCGCCTAGGGAAAACAATATTGATGATAAGTTTTCGTCGTAACGTATCGTCGTATTATAGAACAGTGCTCTTGCTTGCTGCACCTGTGTCAGTGTTATCTTTCATTACGTAACACAGGATTACTATAAATACTGCTGTCTCGCAGCGGACTTAGATGGGGTGGGAAAGCTGGCCCAGTGTACATTGAAAAGTTTCATACATCCAATGAGACCTCCCTGTTGGGGATCGAACCGGCGATCTCCGAATTGTGAGTCCAACAGGACAACAGAGGTCATTTTCAACAGAGTTCTCAATTCGACTGTTTTTTTTAAATGTATGTTACACGAATACTCCGCCAATTTATGAATTGATTTTGATGATTCTTTTTTGTTTGGTAGAGCATACTTCAGAGGTGTTCCCATATAATTTTTTTCGAAATTGATTCAGTGCTTTTAGAGAAAATTAACAAAACCCAATATGATAATTCTACCTTTAAGGATGAACATTTTAGGGGATGAATGATGTAGGCTTTTAGGGCAGTTGAAGTCGGTTTCTAGTTCTTTTTGAACGCGTTAATTATTACCACATCTAAGCAGAATCATTACTAACCAAAGTCATCCTTGTCGATGTAATAGACGACGGTCTTCTCCGGCCACCGCTTGGCTCCACCACGCAGGCCGTTCCGCGCATCCGAGTGCCGGGTGGCGTCCAGCACAGCTAGCTTCTGTAATGGCGTCAGCAACATATCTCCTTCGAAGTGTTCGCCAAATTCGCCCACTAAATACGAATAAGATTTTTTTTATTGGATGAGGAGTTTTGCTCTTTACCTTTATCTGACCTGATGGAAAGTAACGATAGGGACATTGATAACATGGCGGTCTATCACGAACCCAACCCGCCACCATCAGAACCCACTGACACGAAGACCGTCCCAGAAATAACCATCATTACTCGAATCGACCTGGAAGTTGTAGTTACCGTGGTCCCGACTTAGATACGTCATCAGCCAGGAAACTTCCACTGCTAGACATAGCTCTCTTAACTGGTATGCCACATTGACCAGTCTCAAGCCACTTGCATCCAGCGACTCCCTTTACTAGGTCCTCGGTCTATCCAGTATGGGGACGGCCCGATGCCACTACTAGGCACTATAGTTTTAGACTTTATATTATAACGTGTATATTAGTGTGTCGTAAAAGGTGACCTGGGGATAATATCAAAATACTGACGGCAGCGTTCACCACTAACATCTTACTGCGCCTGGCAATCCGATGGCCAAGACTGGTGATCACAGCTCCACCACCAATTAGATGACAAAATGAAGATATATCAACATAATTTTTAACATTAATAACTAATCCTACAACACCGCAGTCATTACGGATATGTAACTTTTAAGTTTGTTTGCCAGTCAATTGTGAGCCATCAAGTAAAGTACGAAAATTATATTTTATTTCTGGAATATGAATGCTTGTTCTAATAACTGGGGTATCATAAGTAGTTTTAAACAACTGCTTAGAAATCATTAATGGATTTCCCCATTAGTGAACTAAAGAAATACATTACCGTCATATTGATCATCATCGCAGAATGTCACCGGGGCCGCATGGAGATAGGACGCTAAGATGACAATTGCTAAAAATACTCCAAACATCCTGATTACTCAACTACACTTTTGTAGATACAAGACTAAGAGCGGTTATCCAGCACTGCAGCACTACAAAGCACAATTGCCTCTATATATAAAGAAGTGTGGGTACTTAGTTTCAACAATGGGATTATACTATCAATCACCTAATTAGATAGGCGAGCTAAAGACATGCCTACTGACTATACGCACTTCTTATTTCGCCACTCGAGATATCAAGTGAAGGATCACGCTGGGTTCCCATCAGGACGTCGGCGTCGCTATCTGTACCTGCGTCATATGCGCTAGCGCAGCGATAACTTTAATGTAATGTAACCATTGCAAAATTCAACTTCGCCCTCCAAAATTCCTTATCAAATTATGTCAAACTTTTGCCATGACATATATTTGTTGGTAATTATAATTCTGATTTTATATTATTATGTCAAACAGATTCTCAGACACGTTTCGATTTATTTATTTTGGGTATAGCATTTTTTAAAGTTTTTGTTTGTATGTGCTAAGTTATTTATTAAAGAGACACTACATTATTGATCAGTAGTACATAAGTACAAAGAAATACACAAATATGATGTAAATAACGTGCTATATTTATTTTACAAAATAATTACAAAAAAATCTCGACACACAAAAAATCTTATACTGTACATGCATACTATGAAGATATATTGTGAATATGTGTATAATCCAATAAAGGTATAATGTACAATAAAATATTATTTTATAAACAAAAATAAAAATAAATTTTAAACTAAGATTTAACATTATTACCATGTGTAAATTAATCGTTAAAATAAACGATGAATATAATTTGAGTTTCAATACAATCAATTTTAATACATTATGGCATTTAATTATACGGCATGTTAAATAAACACGCTTAAAATACAACAAAAAATATGTACGCAGTCAAACAACGGGACTTACAGTTGTAAAGAATGTTAAACCATATTCTAAGTAGCGCTCTGTCACATTCAGTGCGCAAAACACAATAAATACTCCCGGCGTCGTGTCGTGGGGGATGCTGCACAATGCAGGTCTAATCTAATTAGTTACACAACAAACAAATTTTGACACTAATTAATCAAGGCAGTCTTTAGTATATTTCAATTAATTACACGATCAGTTACATAATTCCAATACAGTAAATAAATTAATACCAAACAGAACGGTAACATACCTACCTACCACTAACTAAATCAAAATTACATCAAGATATTATAATATCAGCACATAATTGCAGTAAAGCACTGTAAAACATTCTAAAATATTGGTCTAGTTATTTATTGCTCGGAACACAAAGTTCCATTCGATTACACCGACTATCAAATCAATGACATCTTTAAAATGTATCCAGCACAATCATGATAGTTGAGTTTACTCTATATTAACTATATGCATTTCTTTCCTGACTTAGTCTACAATAAATTTCAAAGTCTACCACAGACTCCTTTTGAAATACGAGTATGAGTTCTATCTATTTTTATGAAGTCGTTACAAAGCAAACAAAGCCATATCAAAGGATTATCAAACCGCTATCACGTTTTATTGTAGAATTTTACTGATTTAAAGTTGTCAATGCTAAAAGCTATAGTCAACTCACTCACCTGAAGAACAAAAGTTAAGAAAAGCTGTAAATATCACATTAATAAAATACATTTGAAAACCTCTTAATTTATCCGAGTTTGAATCACTATTGTAGTGTTACTATGATCACGAAACTTGATTTACGAAGTTTAGCTACGATTACATTGTTAAAGTCATGCAAAATATACCTTGCCAAGATTTTATATAGTTTTTGGTATGTTAAGACTTTTGGTTACATTACATTCGTTTATCTTCGTACTGTGTATGACTACATATAAAACACATAATTTCTGCACGACTTAGAGATAACTGGATAACTCTGCACAATACAACACGACATATTAGAAGTAATAAGCCCAAACAGCATGTTATATATTCATTCATATAATGGGGTTTATTTATGCTTACGTCTAACATTCTCCTAATATAATTGTCTACTTGTTAAAGGACGTCAATACGACTGAGTAGTAAGTGGCACGCTACATGAACAGTATCACAAGTTGTGCAGCAACTCTACCAACAATTCAAAATATTATTGCTATTTCATTCAAGACGCGAGCGTCTCGTATAAGGCAAATCAAAGTCTGATTACACTACTTTTTAACTTTGCTAATATTTATCTAAAACACTGACTATTGCATGTATAGGACGCCTAATAAATCAAATTACTCTTAATTACAAAATTTCATACTAATAATGCTGAATTCAAAGGCCGGAAGAATACTAACTCTGGTATCACAGAGCTCTCTAGTGTTCACACAGTAACTCCTTAATGCATGTAACTACTTATCAATCAAACACAATGAATTTGTAAGCTTAAAAGTGGGCAATCTCTAGGATAATTGTTCAGTATATGATTAGTTTTACAACTTAATGTTTACTGCAGGGATCAACAATTCCTCTGAAGATAGCCCACGAGTTATCATCACTCTACGCTTAACAGATCATCTCGATAACACGAAGTAAAACGACATAACAGCGACGAAGTTGTAAAGAAGTATGTATAGATCTCAAAAGTACGTTATTTTATAAATGATTATTTTGTCAATCTCCTAGAGCAACTTTTAGGAAAAATATATTTTCTGAATATCAAAAATAATACACAATTTGCATCGATTTTCAATCGTCTTTAAGACGATTAAGATATATAGACGATAAGACGCACGAAAATATTACATTAATGATAAAATAGAAATTCGTGAATAATGACTCGGTTACGAATGACGTATAATAATCTCACATGATCGTATTCTTAATACATAAGGAACAAGTTAGAACATTTGTGGCAAATGTCACTTGCGCCATATCGTGCCTTCGCGTCGTACATCATTGTCACACACTTACGACACTTTAATGAATTGTAAAATATTCGACAGCAATGTTTAGTAAAACTTACATAGAAAGTTAGACGGCGCGTGGTGCTATCTATCCGAATAGCAGCTACTTGTACTATTGTCGCGAAAGCGTTGCACAACACACATGCTGTTATAATATTACTAAATTGAAATGGGACTTTCTCGTCAGCGCGAACATCGTTTACAAAAGTATTATTTAAAATTATCCCAACGTGTCCTAGCAGCGTGTATGTTTAAGGTTTGGAATTGTGAAATAATCCGTAATCACAAACATTTGGCACAGATTTGTTGATATGTTTAGGTTGCGGTACGTGTTACGCGTGGACTACTAAACCTCACAAAGCATGACATGTCGTCGTGCATACTTCACTGCGCGTGAGTAATGGAAGCCCCGGTGAAATGCAAGTAAACGGTAACTGGCTCTAATAAGTTTCTGCCCCATTTCTCAAACCGTATCGTACTGAACACAACACTCGCTATATATTGCAATCGTTGTTTTCATATAAATCTAATAGAGGCATTACATATTTTAATTAATATGAAACTTGCGAGTGAGAGCAATGTGAAATACTTAACAATGGACAACTATCACTAAGTCAGCAATCAGATGAAATTTTACTAAATCATATCATTGTTAACATACGAGAAAATCACTCTATTCTTGACAACTTATTACTTAGTAATCTGTACTTCGTATTTCTGCTAAGTAATAAAATTTCACCTAAAGGCGTCTTCTAAACACTAGTTCAATTACGTTCTTCTAATTCGATGTATTGAATGTGGTGTAAGCTGGCTTATAAGTTAAATATACACTGACATCAATGGCGAATACAACAACGAGAAATATTACGTAAGGGCAATATCCTATAACACCAAGGCGTCGCTCGTTTCTTCAGTTCACTACGCAAGTCACATGCTGATATGTAAAAGACGACATAACTCGAAATCCAATACTGATAGGGATTATTTGGCTTTTGCATTTTGAGTAAAATATCCTATTCGTTCCACACAGAAAGCATTGAAATTTTAATGTAATAAAATCCGTCTGTCTGTCGCCCGGTTGGCGGTCACTCACCCGTTCCGTCCTCTCACTCTCTCCCTGACCGATCACAGTTGCCCAATCGCACGATTATCATTAACTAATTATACTAACATTAATTAGGCCTTTTTAGGACAGATAATCACAAATTTCGCATTCCCGCTGATTTCGTCGTGCTTCCATACTCATTCTTTGGATTACAACCTGAAAGTGATAAGTTTTGCCGTTAAAATTTTTAGTACATGTCAATATAATTATGTAGATTTTGTATCTCTAAACACTACATGCGTGAGTATACGTATGTACGTACATTGGAGTGCATGGCGCACTCGTTCTCGTCGTCTATACGGCGGCTGCGGGGGGCGGCGCGGTCGCCGTCGGGGGCAGAGGGTTGTTGCGCGCGCGTCCGCCGCGGGGCTTGATGCTCTCGGACACCTGCCACATCGCCTCCTCGCTCAGAACGTCGTCAAAGTCGTTGAACATAGCTTGGATGCGCTCGTTCTTCTTGAACTTGTACTGTCTGCTGTCGAGAAACCCGTGATCAGATCTTTATACATTTAAACGTAACTTACATTTAGATGGGCGTGACGCGCCAACGCTACACTATACTCTTCACACTGCAAACTCCACTCTTCGTTTCTTTTCCACCAGATTATTTATAGAACACACGCTCTCCACTTTGCAATTTTAGTATAATGTTCCTTTTTTTCGAATGGACTTGATGCTATTGGTCCTGCGACGACTATGCTTGATTGGATGCGACGACTATGATGCTTCGCCCGGACAAATGGCGAGAGCAGAAAGCGCCCAGACGGCTAAAATTTTACGATCGACTAGCCAAAGGGCGCCCTCTCGGGCTCAACCTAAGCTTTGGACTGTCATTTTGTAATGAAAGGATCTGAGATTTAATATAATGCAGCGCTTGGTGGAACGACCCAGGTGTTTTAGAAGTATTATTAGCCTTCATCTCATTTACTATATATTTTATTTAGAATGCGTTTACACTCGGCCTTTATGTATGTAACCTGGTGACGATAAGCTCCATCCAGGTCAACCTTATGAACACAGAAAACTCTATTTGATAAAGGCACTGGCTATGTTACCATTTCTCGCTACAAATAATAGCTAATTACCTAAGAGAAGTCCTAAGACCAAGAACTCCCATATAGAGACTAAGACATAGGATGAAAACATGCTCACTCAGAATCCCGAATTAACGAGAGACAGGCCAAAAATTAGCAGCTTTACAATGTTTGGCGGAAGACTTCGATAGCACTGTATAAACTATTATGACATCGCAAACGAGCTAAACGCAAATATATTGTGATTAAATTAAAAAAAGGAAACCTAAACGTTTTTCAAAGTGTTGTTATACACGATAGAGGAATTATACGCACTCTTTATGGAACCTCTTCATGTTCTCCATGATGTGGTACTGTTGCCACCGCTTGGTGAAGTTAATACTGCCGTCCTGCAGTAGGTCAGGGTTCCCGATGTGCACGAACGTCAGATCTTGCAGCACCAATCCACTGGAAACAAATAATTTATTGTTATACTAGTGACCTGCCCAAGCTTCGCATGGGTATATAACTCGGCGTCTAGGCGGAGTATCATGTTGAAACATGTACCAATTTTTAAAATTACACCTCTAGAAAGATTATATGTAATGAATATAGATTCAATTCAAAATAAATTACACTCCTCACCTGAGATCACAAATTATCCTAGCAAGGGTGGTGAATTTGGCAAACCATTATAAGACAAGCGCATCCGACGCGAGTCTTTCAACAGTGTATTATATTGTCACCTGACGCATTGTAAGTATAACATTAAGTATTGAACATACATGTAAGGTATGCATGGTGGCTGTGTCTCAGCGAGCGCCTGTCTGTACGCCCGAAACGAGGAGGAGGAGTCTATGATGGCGCAGTGGTCGTGCAGCGCGTCGTCGATGGCGCGCGGCCAGCCGAGCCGGCGCACCGGCGGCGAGTCCAGCGCCGACACCAGGGCCAGGTACGAGTTGAAGTTGTTCATCTTGCGCAGGGCCTTCATTACCTTCAGGAACTTGCTCGCAAACTTCTCACGCTCTTTCGCCTCGTCCTGGTTACACAAGAATAATAGCACTAACTCAAATATCCAAATTTGCAATTCAATATTTAATAGTATCGAAAATAAAATATGCAAAACTTTTAAATAAATTACTGATATTTAGTTATTTTTGTTAGCGGATTCTCAATTTCATTAAATTACGTTTTCTGTAACTACAAGAGTTAGTGCAGTGTTTTGACCACACAAAAAATAATGTTATACAAAAATTGCAGTTTAGGACAGCATAAAAAATTCCTTTTTGAGTAGTTTACTTTTGGGCGGAATTTCACCTAAGAACAAGATCGTAAGGTGGAAATGTGCTCACACACGGAATAAAAAAGTAAAATATGGATAGTTTCACCATATACAAATTAATCTAATGACTTTACCAACAACATTCATGGGCCTGGGAAAGCAGCAGAATAAGCTGTCTGAAGATTAGTATGGTCAATTGGTCATGATTTTAGTATTGCGTGGTCTGTGTGGTTTTGGCTTTTAAATAGAATTAACCCATGTTTTATTTATTTTTCCCATGAATGACATGAAGGTAAACAAATTTTGGAAAGCAGCAACTATGTACCAATACCACCAATCCAATACCAATCTTCCTGCAAAAAACAATCCGTCGGCCAAGCATGTATGTAGTATGTCCAATCTTCATGAAAAGCCAGTTCATCGTGGCCAACTATGGGAGATGCTCGTGTCCACTAGTAATGGCATAATACAGCTAATGACGACGTGACATTTAAGGAATAATCACCTGTTCTAGTATCCTGGATCTCGCCCAATAGCTCATCTTGTTGAAGTGTTCAGTAAAGCGTGTCAGGTTGGGGGAGCTCTCCTCGGACTGGTCGCGCGGCCACGAGAGAACTTCCGCGGTCGTGATGCGAACGAACAGCGCCGCGTCCAACAGCGTCATCTGTTCCGCCAGCTCGGTAGCCTTAAAATCTAATAGGGTGTCGCGACGCAGGGACACCGAACCGTAGCATGGGGTGTCATATTCGTAGCGGTTGTTGCTCTGAAAAACAACGATCATAGTAACAATATCAAAATAAAACCCCACACTCAAGTGACTGTTTGGCGACAGACTTAAGGACACGATCGTCAGATTCGTACGTACTACACTGTATTATTATCCTTAGAACTGAATTTTATGCAACTTCAATCGAATCTGTAAGTTCTTCTAAAAAACGGCCAAGTGGCAGTCGGACTTGCACACGAAAGCTTCTTTACCACCGTACAATATTTGAAACAAGATCGATAAAAAAATACGTTCCTGCGGACGGACAGATTTACTTTAACAGGGTCCCATTGCCACTGTTTGTGTACCGAATCCGATGGACGCGAGCTGATGACGTCATACCATGCGGCGCTTACCTGATAGCACGGTGGGACCTATCCAGGCGGGCGTAGGTAGTGTCCTACCACCGAAAAAGCTAAGTACCGAGAGGTACCCCGACGGAAATCGAATCTCTCATCGATGTTCTACATTCTAGTGAGTTTGGGCTTGTTCTTCATCTCACCTTATGGTATTTCTAAGGCCATAAGATTGGTAAAATGAAACATTGCCTATAATATCTTAGTCTGGCGGAGTTCGGCAGCAGGCTTCGATTACAGTTAATATGGGCTTAGAATAAAGTTATACCACCACTGAAGCTCTGAAACTGGGTTAATGATTTTGCTCTGTACGACACACGTACGATATATAACTTTTTCTATAAAATGAGATACATTTATATTTAGTTAAAACATAACCATGCTTTTGACGCAGTTGGGTAAAAAGCCATGTCATTAACTTACTTGTTGGAAATGTAACTGTTTCTGTTTATCAACGAGGATCTGTCTTAAAGCTTTCGCGATGGGCAATTCTTCAACTTCCACCAGCCAGTAGATGAACTCCATTATTTCCTGCATTAGCGGGCGGTCAAGGTCTGACATCCTAAAACAGAAAAGGAAAATCTTACCGAGGCCAAGTAGTACTATATTAATTCTGTGTTTTTGACTTTTTGTGTTACATATACTGCTATCTGATTGGTCGGCCTTTCAAGGACGCAATGACGTAAGCGATCGGAACCAAACTCTGATAAGACAAATAAGTCTGATAATACATCTTGTGGGCAAGTGGTTCGTGGTAAATATGTATAAACAGTACTTTCTACAACATATCACACATTGTTGATCGAGACGGCCATCTCGTACAGGTACTTACGTGAGATCAGCGACGACCCTGGTGAGTAGACTGAGCGTGGATCGTAGCTCGTGCGGCCGCGGCCGGTAGTGGTGTGCGCGTCGCACGAGCCGCGCCACGAGCCCGCTCGGCGACACCCACGTGCGGTACGTCGCGAGGAACGCCTCCTGGTACGCGAAGTCTGCGCAAACAACACTCTTACTACACGCAAGTGCAATAGTCACTGGTCATTGTTCACTTCACACATTCTGGGCTATTTATACTGACACAAATTATGTAAACCAAGTGTTATATTAACAGAACAACCCTATCTATGAATAATGGAAGTAAAAAGTTGATTATCCGGGGTTGGCCAAAACTAGAAGAATAAAGTAAATCAATACGGAACAAATAAAAAGTATTCAATTAAGGATTACTAAACTCTCTTTAACCAGTTTCAATACGATTATTCATATCCTGACCTGTTCATAGTCGTAATTACAATCTGACCTATTAAGAAGCCGGTGAAGATTTGAGCGTTCCGGGAATTAAATTTCTTAAAAATTTAAAAATAATTAAGCATTCGGTTTATAGCAGCAGCCATCAGTTGACGTTTTATCTATATGAAGAAAAAACGGATTCTGGGATGACTAATTGAACTACGAGTATACCCAAAACTACTATTTAAAAAGTCCCAAGACGGTCAAACCACCCTTATCCCCACGTCGGACTTAAAATGAAAAGATTTCTCGAGCTAAGGAACTACAATAATATTTTTGAGATGTGATTATGACGTAGAAAAGTAAACCTGTAAATCTAGAGATATAGTTGACAATCATAGTGTCTGATGCCGATCAATTGCAGAATACGCCTACTAATGTTAAAAGACAAGATGTATGAGGAGCATAGTTTATACTCGTAAATGTAAACAAAATGTGTGAAGTTTCCTGTATGACCAAGTTTGAGCTAAAAGCTCTTGCAGCAGTTTATCAAGGCTGAATTGCAGTAGGCTAGTATGACTTTAATATAAATATCAATAAACAGCTACATGAATAAAAATTTCAACTCATTGCATCTAAGTAAATCATGCCTTTTAATTTATTAGTGATGCTGATATAATAGTTCGAATATCAATTAAAATAGATACAGTGTCATTAAAAGTAAGCAAGCAACAAAGGCACGCTTTTTGAGAAATTTGTGAGAAAATAAGCAAGATTTATTGCAAAACTATACAATGTTTTAACCACTTACACTCGTCCGTCTCTGTAAAATGAAAGCATGAAAGTTCAGATGTTAGATGCTATGGACTTGGGAAGTTTAATGTGCAACAGTCGTTAGACATATTTATGACAAACAGTTGATTTTATCGTAAACTGACAATGTAGTATGCCAGCTTCTTATTTTTTGCAAACAGCATGAAGTTAAATTGTGATATTTTCTTTGAAAAAATATGCTCATATTTTGTTAACCGCATTATTAACACCGGTACA
The DNA here is from genome assembly GCA_910589575.2 of Carcina quercana. NCBI lineage: Eukaryota > Metazoa > Arthropoda > Insecta > Lepidoptera > Depressariidae > Carcina > Carcina quercana. The sequence continues at coordinate 9,740,755 of OU342429.1, forward strand.
CTGTACTTGAAACTCATTATAAATACTGATAGATGTAAGTGTTTACACATTTCGATATTTCCTTTAAATATTTTCAGGTTTTGTTGACAATAAAACATAAACTACACCTATAGTACTGTTACAAAAAGAAGTTACATCGACAATCGTTGTACGCTTTGTTATCAGATATCGTGTGTGTAAAGTTGCTAATATCCGGTGTTTCACACAATAAACCCCTATACCGATGTGACTTCTGACTGACCAGTGACATTACACTTGCCATCAGGAACCGGTAACAAACAGCATTAAAATTTTGATACATTCACCAATCACAAACTACCCGTACTGTTTCGACGATATCAGTATATAGTTCATGTGATTTCTATTCGCAACAGTACTGTACAGTCGAGTACAAAAATATGTAAGCAATTTTGTACCATGTCATGTTCAACATTAATCGACATTTCCCTCGGCACACATAGAAACAAGAAAGAGTATATTCGGCAAGGAAAAAAAATCGTGACACATTTTTTACTCGAGTGTACAACAATAAGTCAATAACTTGCAATCTAAAAACAAAATCTTACCTTTGGTGGCTTTAGTTGCAAGCACGATAAGTGCGTCTGGATTTCCACCGCGTACTTCTGGCCCGTCTTTACTGGGCGCCTTGAGGAGCAGGTACGAGCTGATGTCGGTCATGAGGATGATGTCGTCCGAGTCGGCGGGCGCAGAGTTGCTGCAGTTGTTCTCAACAGGGGCCGGCGGCGTCTCAGTGCCGCCTTCACTTCTCTGTTCGATTACACGAAATAGTATCTCAGGGAAAATTTTAGATGTGTCGCTATGTAGTACTAATTAGCCTTCCGGCGTTTGCTATCGTGAGATTTCTCCTCTCAAATCCTAGATCTATAAATCAAGTTAATTCCATTCAAATTCCTTCATTTCGGATTTTGACATACAATACAATTCTGAGCCACAACCACGCCCGCCAAGACGGATTATGGTCATTATGTCTAATACAAACAATCCAATCAAAGTAATGAGGTGTACTGGGGGAAGGGAATGCACGACGGTTGCCCTGTTCTAATTCGCGCCACGTAATAAAAGTCGAGAGTACAAATAAGTCTAATGTATTGTGTGAAAGTGTACAATCAAAACCTGTGAACTAACCTGAGACGGAACGGGCGAGGGCGCCGGTGGTTCAACAAGCAACTCTAACTCGTCCACCAATGGGAATTTACCCGGCGTCGTAGAACGAACGTAGTCCTCAGAGTTCTGAAACAAATGATAAAATATTAAAATCTATTAATAAAAACATTCTTTAGCATCAGTGTCTAGATCATATGGGCCAGAAACGATATATCGCTCCAAGGATTTTCCACGCCAGAAAAGTATTTATCGGATTACAAATTGATGTATAAAACACTCCTCCTCCAATGCCTCCTGTACGATTATTCTATCATTTGCTTCACTTGCAAATAAGAAGTAATGTGTTATTGGATTGGATATATGGGATTTCATAAATGTCAAACATCTCGGGAACGGTTATTGTGGCGTACCATTACGTAAGCCTATGTTGAGGGTGTACTCATCCCGGTTGATGATGATGTCTACGTACTATGTACGAAGCAATAAACTAACTTACGTTATTTAGAACAGTTTCGTCGGCAGAACTGTTGTGCGAGGACGGTCGCGGTGACGGCGGCGGTAGGATTTCGTTGCTAGAGTTCATTTGTAGCTGTAAAACAAGACATGGTGCTCGTTAGCGTATTGCTACACACTTTTAGAAATCGAGAACCTAATTTGTCAAATTATATATAGCAGTATCAAAGTAAAACACAGTATAAATAATTAACACTGAACGCAAAGCTCAGAGAATGTCGAATTATTTGTTCTTGAACATGTTTTCGTGTTAAATACACACAGTCGTGGCGTTCTTTTTCAGTAAAAAGGAGTGGAGTAGGATAATATAAACTTCTTAGGGTTTATCGGTCATGTGAGTCGCTATTTGTAGGTTTTTTAAATTTCTGCCTTTACCAGCAACATTCGATTTTTGTATCTCAGTGGGCAGCATTTTATATCACTCAGATCAACTTTCTGCCGTGATAAATAATGAATTTGTGTGATCTACCACATAACAGAATAAGTAAGACAAGACAGTGTCAAGTGGGCGTGGTAGGTAGCGTACCACGGTTATGTATAGCCCAGCAATACAGTGCTTGATGCGTGCATCTCTCTCACTCACTCACACATTCTTAGATTATAATTATAACAGACTGTCCGCCTAAGATCCTACAGAACCACTCCCACCAAAATATTGTATTTAACTCTTTGACTGGTGAAGCATCACTTGTCAATAATTCTGATTCTTAATTTAAATAACTCCCTAGGGTTGTTCGGTCCGTGTGTAATGTAGTTGTTATTTACCTGTTTGCTTTTGCTCATCTTGGGCGGTAGTGCTGGCGGTTCGGGCGGCACCGGACTTTCACCACTTATTCTAATGTTAACACTGTCTTCGGATCCACTGTAAAACACGAAAATTCCAATTACTAAACTTATTACCTTTTACAACTCATGATAATATTACAATACACCTAAATAACAACGTATTTATTGACCGTTAATACTTGGCTACATGGACAATGACGTTTGTATATAATTAACGCGTTCAAAAGAGCTAAAAACCGACTTTAATTGCCTTAAAATTTGGTTTTTGTGGATTTTCAAAAAGAGCGACCAATCAAATTCGATAATATATGGGACCACTTCTGAAGTATGCTCTACCAAACAAAAAAAGAATTATCAAATTCGGTTCACTATTGGCGGAATTATCGCGTAACACATAAAAAAACGCAGCGAATTGAACCTCTTCCTTTTTTGAAGTCGGTTGAAAGTAGTTATCACACTATACTATAATTCTGCTGATGTATGAATATATGTGCTTACCTTAGAGGCGGTGTACCAAAATGCTGTACTGTGAATGACTGGGCGATGGATCGTTGAACTTGCTGATGTCGCTGCACGCTTATAGCGCCAGCGGCTGTGTGTTGGGCACTGGAAACACATACAACCGTGAGATAACAAACATTGTTTTATTCAGTGACGAAGTTACAGTGACGCTCAAACCGAAGTGTTTTATGTGCTGTATGGATACATTTTAGTGTATTTTAAATGGGTTTTAAAGTACACAATGGGTTTGCGTATATACTTAATTTTACCTAAAGTAAGTGTCGATAAGGGTGGAGTTTGTATGTTCTAGCTTATGTATGGCAGAGATAAACTACGATAGCATTATCCAGCCCTCCGAAAATAACAACGAACATACTGAAAGAAGCATTGAAACAGTACATGGAGGGGTGGGCCATCTGCAAAGGATTGCAAGATGATCTCTTAGTGCGATCACCACATCGCGCCAGCCAAACTTGATAAATCTATAAGAGCCTCTATAAGAGCTGATCACAGTGAATTTTCGCCTGACAAATAAAGAAAGAAATTACCTGGCTAAATTGTAGGTGTGGATCGAATGGCGGAACATGTCCGGTGGTGCAGCGGGGTTGTTAGGCGGATGGCTGCAGTTACCGAACATTTCCATGTACGCCATAACTGTACGAATAAGCACACGACGTTAGTATTATAGACAATCGGATTATTATTGGCTTGGGTTCAATGGGAAATCGTGGATTATATCAGACCAGAGGATCTTAAACATCTGGCCCTAGAAGTATTTTAACTTATGTTGCTTCAATGTCACTGAAGCAGAACAGAATACTGAAAGGGCAGATATATTAGTAACAAATTATATTGGCGTCATGTTGATTGATCTAAATTGATCAATGCTCAACACACACCTTCCGGTGTCTCCGTATACGAGACCAAAATGGATCTCAATGATGGAAATGATACGAAATCAAGAGCACAAAAATGATTGGTCTTAATAAAGCGCTAATAAGACCCAGCGGCTCTGGTGATAATTAACTACAGTAGGAACAAAGTTCGATGTTATACACAAGACAATAAGTTTAACACAACGAATGAGAAGCAAGCTGAAAAACAAATGTGTGTTTAATGACGTAGATGTGGCTGAAGCATTGTGATCGCTAAAAGCACGGCGATATTACCCTCCGGTATGTCTGGATTTGGAGGGGATTGACAACAATAGGCAACAAAAATGGCGCTTCTTGCTTTATACTCGTTACAGTACAAGTTCGTTTCTATAAGAGCTAAAACAGCGCTTTTCATGCAACCACTCACCGCTGTACGCGACGCTTTGGAACACTGCAGCGCCGCACCGGCACAACAAATAAACATGCCGTTATAGTCCCATACACATATATTTAAATTTAATACCCAAAAGTACCCAGAAGGAAGGATCCCATAAACCAAAATAGGAAATATATAAACAGTAAACTATACAAAATGTGCACCAATCAAGAAAACAAAATAACAAACATAAGAAAGTAGAACCAAGATATGACATAGGAGGAAATAATATTGGCAGTACCACGTTCCCAGTGCCAACATTGCTTTATCTGCATGCAATCGTGTTGTGCTACCTAGTTGTGTGCCCTGAACGAAATTGTATGTATTTTATTCATTTGTTACACAAATTGTGGAACAAACGCTATGCAAAAACAATATATTATATTGAAAAGTGTATTAATTTAGGTCCAAGCTTTTGAATTCTCAATACAAAACATAATATGTTTCGACTCGCGGGGCGTGGTGACAATGTTTTTGAGGCATGCACAATACAGGGAAGATGTTAGTTTAAACGAATACTTATACTTGCTACTTATACATCAAACAATCATTCTAGTTTCATCCCTCATTCTTATCACAGATAACACTCGAAACGCATTTTATCAGTCCGTATTTTTAAAAAAACTTTTAATATCTATCTCGTAAGAGATATTAAGTCGTAGATTTCCGTCATAAAAATTATATTACATTTGCGGTATTCAAACCCACTGCAGCTAATATGTAAGCAATGTTAGTAATTCAGTCAAGGATTGTTAAACGCACCTTCTAGACCAACACGTAACATCGTCGACCTCATCGTCACTTACCATCATGTGAGACTGAGGTCAAGTGTTGGTCTATCTTCAAAAATAATAAAAAATACCAGCAATTTTGACATTGCACAAAAAACTACCAAAAATGTGTTTCGTAGACGTGACAACAATAAGTCTTATTCTTCATATTCATTCAGGCGTACACACACGCCCAATACGCGTTATGTACTTTAGTACCTCGCCTAAACCTTGACTGCAGGGTGTACGGTAATGACACTTATTAAACTACACTAGATGCCACAGTCATTGGACACGTGATCGGTATAAATCTGTGAGACGTCCTTTAACTTATAGATGTTACAATAGGTCAGAAGCGTAGAGGCTAGCGGACCATCACCCTTGTACATATATAAAGAGAGGCTTTATAGGAATGTTACTGACTGTGTTTCTTCTTGAGAGGCAGCGGCGGCGGACGCGGCGGGTGGTGATCCGCCAGCGTATGCGGCCTCGCCTCGCCGTGCAGCGAGCAGACAGGACTTTGTCTGCAATAACAATATGTTCACATTATTAAATAATTCAATATTAATCTTTGAATATATTTGTGACGACGTCACTGACTGCTACTTTTGAAGAAGCTTTCTATAACGTAGAATTCACTTCCACGTACACAATGACGAGTCACAAATTGCAACAATAATATAATCTTGTAGTTGATTCACTTGAACAGGGAAAACGATTAAAGATTATCAATTGACTTAAGAATTTTATGTTACGGAACGCATTACTGACCACTGGCTTTGGCCTTAAGTTAGGATCGAGAACAATATTTTAAACACCTGCTACGCCAGCCAGGTATAAAACTGATTAAGATCTCAACTGACGAGGTCGTTGTGCCGAGAACCACTTAAACAATATTTTCACGGTTTCCAACACGCATAATGTACACAAACTACCTAAACAAACTCATTAATGGCAACAACGGCTTCAATTCAACTTTCTCTTTCTTCTGTCCGCGATCAACAGTTGCGGAGCGTAAATAAGGAACCTAGAACTAATGGATTAGCCTTCCCTTGACATGGGAGGCGGGGCGAGGCGGACAAGGGCGCGCTCTAGGCCACGGTAAACAGTGATCACCTGATTTCTACAGTGGGGAAGTGCTGCTGTACGTCTGCTCTCACGTTCCGCCGCGTTTTCACCGGCAGCTCGGGCGGCGTCTCGCTCTCGTCTGAGGTTATGCTCGCCAATCTACACAAAACAAACAACGACGTTACGAAACCACCGGGTTATGTCAGACGTCCTTGGCGCACCACCGAAACACCGGAAATGTACATTACTTTAGTGAAACAGTAACATTATTTTAATGTAAACAAAAGTTACTGGGACAAACTAAAATTCTTATTATAGAGCTTATTAAAAAGCTTATTATAGAGAAGATTTGCTTTCGTTCGACCAAGTCCGCATCTGATGTTGATAGTAATTTTACAAAGAATGGTCACCCTTGCCTATAAATAGCTTATTCACTCTTAACTTACACAATCTAAGTCTTAATTCATTTTCCACCGTTTCGCACGAAGCAATTCTCTTCTTCATTTACAAGTAGACTTATGTAGCCGATTGTTAAAGATATTTATGTATAAAATCGGTTGAATAGTTTATGAGATTACTCACGATGAACTAACTCGATGCTTTTCTTCTTCATATTAGTGTAGATTAGTTAAGACTAACAGTAATTTAACATATCTCAATTGAAAGTGAAATTAACGCCTTACTGGCGAGTTACGTTTTAATTAGTCGCACAATTTTCTAAAATTCTTTTATACAATTAAGAAGTTTGTTCTAACTCCACGGTTATACAAGTATGAACCTGTTTAGTAGACTTTGGACACATAAAAACAGCAGTGATCTCTGAACAGGTGCAACTAAACAACTGATTTTACTTTATAAGATTGCTTAATTATACGAGCGCAATTTTTATCGGGTATCCGCCACAAAGCAACACTAAACGTAATTTTGACAGCTAAATCTACACTGTATTCCATCAGGTCAGATCGTGACCAAGCATTGTCACAATTAACATTATAAAGGGGTATAGTTTGTAAGTTTTGATGTAGGAGGTACTCTCCGAAAACGGTAGCCTGATTTCAATTAAATATTCTTCTATATTTAGATGGGTTGGTGGAAATCCAGCATAATTCGGGACCCGCCGACATATTTTTCCTCCCCAAAAAAGTTTTCTTTCTCAAGAGAAGGAAACTCTTAACGTTATCCCCTCTCCTAATGCTTCCGTACTAAATTTCTGTTGCCATATTCTTTTAAAATAGAATATCTGGCTTTGATAGGTAATTATCTAAAAATAGGAGATGAAATTATAGTGCCCCTAAATAAATATCATTATTTAAAAACTTTATAATCAGCTACAATAGCAGTTACGCAGCTAATGGTGCATAGATGGCGCTTTGAACAATAATCGGAAAAAAGTGTTTAAAATGAAAATTGTGATTCACTGTGAAGTTGTATATTAATTAATGATATTTCGAGACATATTTTTAGATAGATACTAGACAAATCCAGCTATTATATTTTAAAAGATTATGGCAACAGAAATTTAGTATGAAACTTTGATGGAGGTTGATAGACGCCTTAAGATAGAAAGTAGGCCGCTCGTTCAGTAACGAGTCCAGTTTATTTCGCCATCACTTCAGTGGTCTGCCACGACTCCGCGCCGATTTCCCTCAGGTGGGATCATTCAGTTACAATCTGTCCCCACAGGTCTGCAGGCATGGGGATGGCATGATCAACTGGCTAGTTGGTAGTGGCTAGTTGTGCAACGTCGGCTATTTCTAAACGCAGAATGGTTTTTATAACTCGGTCGTTGAGTTTAAACCAAATACACTGCGCTCCACAGCTCGCAGCCATACTAAGTAGGAGATTGAAAAACGCACTTATACATAAGTTTCCACTCGAGTGACAGAACTACGTCACCGTTTCATGTACACCTTTTCCAAGCGTTTTCGAATCTGCCTGGTCACGCCTGGATTTATCCTAAGTAAATGTACTCAAGGATATATTCCACACTCTATTTGTCCACTACATTTTATGCCGTTAGTCATAAGCTTTTGTATATGTGAGAAAAAGAAACAGCGATCTTACGAAAAAGAGGCGTCATTTAATGCAATATGTGCTATTCATAATAATCGAGAAAAACTACAGAATAATGATGCAAAAGTGAACAACAAAGTTTAGAACATGCTATTGTCGTGTTAAGATAAACAAATAAACACTTACTTTGCAGAATGAAGTGCGATAACACTGTTCACATTGGTTACATTCATGCGGCTCTCAAAGTTTTGTAGGGTGCACTTCATTTCTGTCACACAGTCTGTACTGTCAAAAGTACTGCAAAAACAACACACGAAGCTTGAAGGACAGAAATCAGGACAAACAATGGTTGTGTTTTATGATACATGTATCTATTAAATGTGTTAAGTGGCTTGATATCGGGTTAATCATAAATTGGTATCGGAGACAAAAGCCTTGCAAAATAACCCTCAAAATTATCAGAGATATGTGGTTGGGGAAAAAATTACCCCATTAATTATGCAACGCTTTCAACTGCATCGTTTAATTTAAATATCACGTAACCTGCCACTTAACAGAGATAAGTGTTTGAAATTAACACGAAACCAAATTAAGACGAAGAGTTCGAGATTAGCTAATACAAACAAGACGAAACATAGGAAAAAACGTAACACAAACAAAATTAAATTAAAGTATAATGTATGTATACCTGTCTGTATGACTAGTGTAGTGATGTGAAGAGAAGGATGATGTGAAACTGTGTTCGGTCGACATCTCCGCGTGACCCACGGAGACGAACCCTGACTCATTGGAGAAACTATGAACAATACGAAAACAGTAAAAGAACACATCGAACGATACAGACAGAAGGAAAACGGGCGGCAGCCGATAGAAGACTGCGTGCGATACACATAGGTAACCAAGTGTATAGAGGCTGAGATCATTCTGTACGTAACTGCAAATTAAAGTTGGCCTTGAGTATTTTTTCAGAGCGTTTCTACCATCTACATAGCCCTTATTCCACAGTGATCTACTACAACCCATAAAAATCCTGCGAAATAAACACTAACTCTTTCATATAACCACACAATAGTTCTGTATCCATGGTATTTAAATTCTTATAGTTCGTGGACTCGTGAAAAAGAATAGTCCATTTCAGAAATCTTTACTGCCCCGTCAAATTTATCTATAAAACCCACAGCTAATTTAAGCGCCATTTAGAATGCCCGCGTTCAACAACTTTTTGATACAAAAAAGTAAAAAAATACAAATTTGTGCCTCGTCAATACATATTCACTCGTACCCATTATCAAAAATCGTAGAGCTCTGGTAGGTTTCATGTAAAAATCCTTGGCATCGTATTCATCAACCCTGCCCTATAGTTCGTAAGGCTGAAACGCTCATTAGCAACTCTTTTAACATGCTGATGTAACAGAACAAAATAGTAGAACACCATCGTCACGATCGAGTCACTTGTGGCAAACACTTGGAAAAACGCAATGCAAACATTTTTTTAATGGATTCTGTAGGTCTATAAAACTTCCGCAGGAGACTCGATTGCAACGACAAAGTTTCTGTCTCATATATTAACGGTACATTATTGGTGCAGTGTCTATTACCATCCGTTCTGCTCTAGAAGACTAGATGGGGACGCGTTATTGTAGTTAGTTAACAGTCATTCATTTTATCATTAGCGAGGTTGGGTTTCACAAAGTAACAAAAGGCAGACGTTTGTCTAGACTGAAACTGAAAGTAACAAAACACATTATCGGCCATACGCCGACTGAATAGTCATTCACAACGTACGACCGAAATGACAATACACAGCCGACAAACGATCAATTGGTAGATGACTGATAATGATAAGTAGTCAATGAGCCTGTAGCTTCATTGTGTCAATCGTACCGTAATACACGAAACAGAGACAAGTATATTGAACAGTAAATAAACAATCGTAATCATCATCGGTACATACTGGCGCACGTACCGATTGTGGTTGGAGTGCGCGTGCGCAGCGTGGGACTCGTGCGACTCCACTGACACGCGCATGTCGTTCGCGCTGTTGCAGCTGCACATTCCTACAATCATATTATTTTGTTTAACTAATGCGTAATGTTTCCACTTCTGCATTTTTTATTCACAATAGCCTTGAACTTTGCTTTCGCACGTGACTTATGCGAGAAAGTAATTGCACGAGAACCTCAAGAGATCACTGGATATGTTATCTTTGATGGCCGGACACTTCAAAGAAATGTTCCTATTCTCGTATTATAATATTCCGATCTTATAAAGTACAACATGTTGTATATTATGAGATCTTTGATTTGGGCACAGTAAAATAATTCTTTGCAGAATTCTTCAGTAAAAACTTGATAGAATCCTGTTGAAGCACAAATATCAAGCAGTTGTTAGTTTCGTAGATCAGTTTTAGTTATTATTAATCTAATGTAACGAAATAAAAATCTCTGCCTTAAGTATCTGTTTGACAGCTGCGTTTTAAGAATTATCAATGGAGACCGAGGTTGATAATCAGGACTTAAGGAGTATTGGTGAGCTATATCTACGAGCTCCTCAAACTAGAACTTTGACATAAGCAGCGTTTATTAATGCGGGCCTTATGTTACACTAGAAGCTTATCTCGGACCCTGTTGAATCTGTTAACAGAATTGTCTTAAGCAAATCAATTTGTAATGTATATAATTTAGTTTAAACTATATTAGTGTTATTAATATAATATATCGGTTACCTAGTTCCGAGTTAGCGGGGGTGACGAACACGTGGTCGTGGTTGCTGGAGTCGTGTGTGTTGCGATCCTCGTCGTTGGACACGTTCAGCATGGAGTCCAGAGACCCGCTGCTGTGAGACTGCAGGGACAACCTGCGTAACACACAATCACAATTATACATATATGTATCGACGTGTATAAAATAAAACATACAGATAACATATATATGTACATACATGTATATCTAGGTTGTAAGAGGTCATTATTAAATAGTGAATAACATTTAAGGATACTTTCAGTTATTATAACTAATACATTCAACTAAAAAAACGAATCTCTATATTTTTATTCAAAAATATACATAATTTATACTTATATTTTTATCGAATTATATTTAAGATAGGGCTGTGCGCGCATAAGCAAAAAACTAAATGTTATTTTTCCTTCCAAAGTACATGATCATGATCGACTTTGTATAGAGGACACAATCTTCAAGAAATAAAAAATAAGTCTAAGGATTGTTTATATTATCCTGTAGTACAAGTTAATCAAGAATTAACATTTACATACATATAACAGCGTCATGTTCATAGAAAAATAAGTCCATTATGTTTTTATAGTAAATGCCAGTAGTTAAGCTATTTTATTTTATGTTTTTACGACAAAATTACAATATTCATGTTGCACCCTATCATTAGGAAAGCAATTATTATGATGCACATTTTAAATTAAGTTTTTTTTAAACATGTATTGTTGTAACACTTGTTTATTGTTCTAATAAACATAAATTAGGAGTCTTTTCAAAATGGCTTATTTGCACATTAAGGTTGTTTTGTTTTTCTTTCAGACAAAGCGAATAATTTAGTAAAGGTAGATTGGGCCAACAAGTTTATAGGCCAAAACAGTAGTTAATTAAGCTGTTTTGACAGTTTTAATATACTTTTTCTTTAATTTAAAACGCTTTTCCCGAAGGGAGGATTTTGAGACGTCAAAATAGACACATACAAATGTATTGTATTTTTATGGTTGGCGGTAGGGGCATATTAGGAGCTAATAAATAAATATTATATGTCCGCCTAGCTAGTGGCGAGCTACCACATGTTATCTAAGTATTGTATGTATACAAAAGTGTATATATACAAAACAGCATTGTTAATAGCACTGTTGTATTTCGGTATGATAGGTTGCAGAATCAGTGTCTCATTAGATCGAAGGTTCTTGATGAGCACGCTTTCCATCAAACGGTCTTATCGTCACTTATCATCATGAGCGATAATGGCTAAGTGCAAACGCATTATACATTTAAAAAAATTGTTGCACAAAAATTCTGATGAAGCTTTTAATATATTTCAATCTAATAATAATAAATCAACAATAAACTTATACATATAAACAAACATGATAAGAAAAGAAAGCGCTGAAGCCCTAACTTTCTAAGTTCACTAACCTATCAATGGATAGAGCTAGAAGGGAGTTGTCGTTCGCCGACTTGCGCTTAGGCGGCAAAGGTGGGGCTAACTCGATTTTCCTGCAACAGACATATAAACAAAACTCTCACTTTCACTATTAAATTGAATATTCAATAACATGTCTGTGAAATCGGATATTTAAAACCAGTTTGGTAAGGTCAAGAACGCAACATAGTGTTTTTGTTTGTTTTCGAATTAATATTGTACCTGTTGGGTCTGGCAGGTTTCGGAGGGGGCGAATCAGGCGCATCCAAAACTGATTCTGAGGAGTGCGACGCCCGAACGCCCGACGGCTCACTGCCCCCTTCGCCGGTCAAAAGGGACCGTTCTTTAGGGGTTAATGGAATATCTGAAATAACGATAACATACATTGCCTTACACAACTTGAAATAAAATATATACTCTACACTAATGTTATAGTAGTGGAAATTTGTGAGTTTGGATGTTATGACATCTTCACGTGTAAGCGGCACTTTGTATCTCGGTAAAACGTATTCCGGACGTATACACGGACAAATTCGGGGGCAAAAGCTAAAATACGTATATTATACATTGGTTTTTTTTTGGAATGGAAATTGAAATCAGCATGAATTTATTAGGAATCACTAAAAGGACCGAGGTACAAGTACTCGATGTACTCATGTCCGTCTCCATTGTATAAGATACGTACTTGCCCAAGTTTCATCACGATTGGTTGTTCCCTTGACGCGATAAGGGGCAGTTCATTTATAACGTAAGATAATTGAGTTTATTGTAGTAGTAGAGTTTAATATACTCGTATATTACATATGTTGATCTTACGTAATATTTAAGAGTTGAAGGTCAGACAGTAATAAATAAACAACCCCTAAGAGGTGACAAACAAACTCACTTTAGCATTTATAGCAGTAGTGATCATATATCAGTGTTTGTAGATCCCTGTTTAGCCTTAAGCCCCAAGCAGAAATTTCAATTTATTATCATTTTTCGATATTCGGACGGAACCATATTTTTCAGAAGGGTAAATCGAAGACTTAATACAAATTTATTAATGGTCTAATATAATTCGATGTACTAGTGATCAGTAGCTGTTATAATAAACATGTAAGTCTTGTCACCTGGCAAGGAATTCCTCTGAGTGGAAGCACGGGGTGAAACGAGGGCGGGACGCGGCGACAGCGCAGGACGCGTCATATGCTGCTGCGCTAGGCCAGCCACCTCCTCCACGGCCGACGTCACACCCTTGACCACCGAGCTCACGTGCTCCGGAGACAGCGCAGCAGCAGACGTATCCAGCTCTTCGTTCCCGGCGTCAGCTCGCAAACTAACAGCTGTTATCTCGTCACAGAGCCGTATTAGCATTGCGAGCGCTGTACAAAGCCGCTTCACGGCGTTCATCAACTGCGGCGATCGACCGCAATACGGCTTGATCGCTGTAAATTATAACGATATTACGTTACATTCATCTAACTCACTTGTACATGACAGGTGAATGTAAATCCAGCACAGTTATTCTGTAATGTTAGACATCGAATCAAGTCAATTGAAGCAGCAGCCCGACAGTAAACGTCGAAGATGCATCGCGTTTAAATGCGGTGAACTAGTTATTGATCGATTCGACGATATTCAACTTTGCAGAGCACCTGTGCAACGTACGTACTATCCATACCTTTATGTATATTGGCGATAGATTCAAACACAATGGTGCCGTTGTCCGGTAACATTTCCAGTTTCCTTTTTGTAATAACATCAGAAAAGTGTTTCAGGCCGAATGTAACCTGCAATTGAACAAAAAACCAGCTATTTACCAACAACAATGGGTGTAATTTTTCGGCCCAGTAGCTCAGCAGAGAACAGTATAAGGAAATGTTAGACATTATTGAACAGACCTCTTTGACTAGCCGTTCCAGTTCTTTGGCAGGCGTGACTTCCCCCTCCTCGGCTGTGGCGGATTTTGCCCCCATATTCCGAAGCTTCGGACTAAGCGGGGAGTGTGATCTGAAATAGGAAATCATTGTTAGCCTCTCAGGAATCAACAATGACAAACCTGATAAAAATATTATAACAAAAACGTGTTGTTACTCCTCTAGCAACTAAATTTCAACTAACATGAAACGTCTTTGTTAGAGTTTGTTTGCCCTGCATAGCATAGCGAGCTGATTCATCATCCATAAATACGGATTTTTTTACCTAGTAGCCAATTTACCTTCTATGACCTGTAATGAAGGATTTTTTTTAATTTCTCGTGTGTGTGTGTCACCTGTGCACGGCTTTGTGCAAGTGACAAGTTATATCGAGCTCAGGAAACTCAGATCGGGCAAAAAGTAATCACTTGAATTTTTCCACAGCGATTACTTGCTCTGTCGAGATAAAAAAAAGTATCTCATATCCTTTTCCGACCTTTCAACTATCACTATACAAAAACTCAAGTCATTCTGATTCTCCTTTACGATTACGAACAAACTCACTTTGGCATTTATAATATTAGTATTGTTTATATATCTTAAAAAACACAAAAATGTTTATTCCCAAAATATTCGTACACATCAACAATTCATATTGTGTTGGGGGTAGCTTAATTTTGGCTATCTGAACTATCAAATCAAATTATACATTGCAAAACAATACTATATACTATTTAAGTTAATGTATAGATAGAGGTGACCAAGTACAGGGAAACGTGTATCAGGCCGCCCCCTACTAGGTGTACTGACGACCTATTAAAAGTCGCAGGGAGTCAGTCGCTAGATTCAAGTCACTCGGGACCGGTCATTGTAGCATACCTTGGAGGAGGCCTATGTCCAGTGGTGGACGTTTCCCGGCTGATGATGTTGATTTCATTGCGGTGGGTGGTTTGTTTGGTTTAACAAGTGAGTCATGACAGCCACATGATGAAAAACAAACACAAAGTCACATTCGCTTTGACAGGCATAGCAAGATCCGTAGAGAACTACTAAGAATACTATGTTACAATATCAATTATATATTATAACATTATACTGCCTGAAATTGTTTGTTACCCTTGCACGCATCAAATACTGATCTGATAGCCATGTGGTGCATACACTGTCTATGTCACGGAGATATGATTTTTATCTAAAACTTTGTACATCATTTACACAATACACAGTAAAATAAGCAATATCAGTTGTCAGATTGCGTTTTCGTACGCTAAATCAACAGCGGCTTACAATGCTGCTTCAAATCGTTAGTAATAGGCCAAGGTTTGAAGCGATTAAATCTGAATAATTTAAAGTATACGTGCGTAAGATATTGAGGCAAATATACAGAGTATAAAAAATAAGGTAAACACCGACATTCATCAGCTAAGTATTGTCTTGGACGAGATATTTAGAGGTAAGTACTCGTAGTCACCTAAAGAAAACATGTACACAACCTTAAACAAATACTTCGACGTGATCAGATTAACGAATGGACGTACCGTTTTTCATGGTAAACAAATCGCCGGTGAATCTTATTAGCAAATCGCTTGTTCAGCCAGTCTCCAACGGGCGTCCTCACTCCGTTCGACATTTAGAAACACCTGAACCGCAGAGAGCACTTGATCACACTGCTAGTTTCGAAATGTTTGCGACGAGAACCACTTTCCAACAACCGCACTAGATATATAAAAAAACTCGTGTCCACCGTCCGCTAAATAAATAAAGAGCAAATTAAATCACGCTGTCAGTCCGGGAGTGGACATTAAAATGTAATCACTTAACACAGCACGCACTAAGCTAATGAGATTTCAGCAGACAATGTCAGTGCACTAATGAGAGCACCAATTGCGCGTCGCAACATTGACTCATAATCACAGCCTCATTAAGCGAAATGTGTACTTCGTTAAATACCGTAACTGTCATTTATTTTTAGTCGCCCGTTACTTTATCACTAAAAAAGCAAAGAACCTTTTCTGGAAACTCGAGCGCGACTAATAGACTGATACAAGGAAAATAAAAGTCAGTTGAAGACTCTATCGCTTGCTTCGCTGGTAATCACTTCTTAGTACTAAGTTTGTTCAGTTGAGACACACACGATTGACACGGATTGCGTGACAATAAAATTTATATATGTCATTAAGTTGACGTAACTTCGGTCCTCTTTCACCAGTGACCGAGATAGTACTGTCGACAAGAGCAACACTTTCTTACAATGCCAGTTAAGATAGCGGAGTTATGCATGTATATTTATCAATTTAGATAAGAGACAATACAGTTTGTAGATTTCATCGCCGTGTACACAACCAACAAGATAACGTGTGATACTAAATTCATAAATAATTCATGTCTTGTTGCTATTGTTTACTTTTAAGGACAGTTATTGGATAAACTTAGTTAAGCCTTCAAAACCATCAGTACGAAACTTCTACAACGATTCGATTTCACTTTCATTTATAAATATAACAAATGAACACTAAAACTTCATCAGTAATATTTATCATGAGAGGTTCGTATTATCTATTTTTCCTCTTTACGCTATTATCACTATTTTCCTTTTAAGCCATACAGTATATATAGCACGTAATATTAGGACAATCACTTCACACACAGATCACGAAAAATCAGATATGACGTTGTGCATGTAGTGAATCGGATGTTAGAGTGGTATTATATGCAAAGTTGTTTGGTAGACGTGAGGGCTGTTGTCTGACCTGAGAGCCGATGATAAATGCGTCGGATGGTGCTGCTGCGCCGGCGAGCGCATGTTGGAGATGCGCTCGAGCAGGTCGTCCTTGAACGAGCGCGCGCGACGAGCCAGCTTGTTGGCGCCGCGCAGGGAGCCGCGGTGACCCGACCCGGGATCCACACACGAATCGTTTTCTGACAACAAAACATATCATTATTTTTTGAAGAAACACATAAATTATCTTTTAGACTTAATATTCAGTGAGAAAAACCTTCCACGTTCAATCAAAAACCAACCAAGACATTAGGATTTTATTTTAATTTTTGTAGCTTTCTGTCTATTTTTATCAGACTACTGAGGACGAGGACTAGAACGAGATTAATATTTTTAGGGGTGTATAATGTATGTTAAAGTGTGAGTTCTTGTAAATTAGCTTTAGTATTTTAACAAATGAGGACTACTGCATTTTTGAGTGTCACTGACGTGAGGTGACGTCAACTTATATAATGACCGACGTTGTACGCATTTTTGCAACATTAAAGTCTGAGAATTGCTTTGTCTACCACAATATATATAATAAATAATCAAACATAATAAATAATCGTTACGGAAGAAGTTCTACTATAAAGTCCAAGAAACAGACAGGTCGGTCGGTTATTAGCAAAAAATAGTGTCTGGCAAGCATTGCGAAACATGGAAATACCGCAAATACTGCTGTAGGCAGACACTTACGAGCGGTAGATATGCTGGGGTGATTGCCAAGCTTCACTAATTGCAGAGGCACTATAAAAATATTATGTGAATGCATAATGTAGCGATGCGATGCGTGCCGAATGCCGACCCGTAGATCAAATTACATCATCACTATCAAATTAAATTGTCCTCGTCCTTCAATCACTTTGCTGGCAAATATTTGAGCTATGTAGATACAGAATACCACTTATATCGCTACAGGCATAGCCATTATTATACCAGCTACACATCGCTCGGGTTACTATGTCACGGACTAACAGATCCGCCAATAAATTGTTACAAGTATGTAGAGCTATCCCCATAGGGGAAAACAATAATGTGATATTATTTTCCTGAAGCTTTGTCGTGACGAATTTAAGTAAAAGAGACAAAGAGACCTTTGCTCCGTATTATGCGCTACATTGTATTGGAAGTATAAACACGGACGACAACACGAATATGTTTTTAAGATATTTGGTACAATATCGTGACGAAAACACTGAGATACATATTGAATTATGGATTAGTTGAAGCAATAAATAGCATTACAAAAAAGACACGACGTCAATAGGTAATCTAAAAGTCAAATTCTTACATGTTCTAATACTTCTAATTATATTGATTTGTCACACCACAAGGACAAAGTGTTACTCAATTAAGTAAGTTCACTTAGTGATCGTGAATTCCGTCGCGCTCCACCCAAGACAGGACCAGAGTCACTACGAATGTTGTAGAACAGATATCACAATATTGACACAAATCGGTGATAAGTTAAATGTTGTTATGACTTATGACGCAGATTTAGTAACGGAGAGTCGCGGAGACTGACGCTCTGTCCGAGCAGGCAACACGCGCGCTGTGCAGAGACGCACCGAGACTGGCGCTGGCGACGAACGAGCGGACACCGACGGACGGACGAGTGCGGGTCATGAGCACGACGAGTGCGTCATGCACATCATAAACAGACTCGATATTAAACGCCTACTTAACATTCAGCTTCGTCGGCACCCGCCTGTCGCCACACTCAGACGCGCGTCCTTACACGATACCATACCAACACTCGACAATGTTTATTTTTAAAACATGTGATAAACAGAACATCAGACATAATACACCCACACAAATTAATTCAAAATCTAATTATGTATCTACAGCATCATCGTTACATACCTACGTACTTGTAAAGTGCATTTACATATTCATTCATCATCTGTTAACTCGTTTGTTAACAATTTACATCACTTCGTCAGTACACAGTAAGCTAATCAGAGCGTAGCTAGAATACCTATAGTGTACTCGAGACGAAACGACATTTACGAGGAAATATGTGACCATCACAACCTGCCTGACTCGAAAATGTTTTGGTCGAATCCCATAAAACGTAAGAAACAATAAATTCATAGATAAAGCATCGCGAGCTTGTCTAGTAATCTACTTAATTGCGTTCTGTAGCCATTAATCAACGGGTTTTTGTTTACGGCCTTAACATTATCTCAACAATAGCGCGTTGTTCCCGCATCTCTTACGTCTTGTTACACAAGATCAAGCATTTCATTACATATCGTAGCTTTTTACTACACAACATTGTATCGTTTAAGACAGATAGTAAAAAAACTCGTCTTCCGTCACGCTTTGCGTGAAATAGAACATTAGTATAAGGTTACAATAAACTATGTATGTAAGTATGTATGTGTATGTAACATGTTATTTGTTTTATAGTCACGTCCTCGCGCTTATTGTGTTGTGCCCATATAATGTGTTCATTTCGTTAGGTGAGATAATAAAGTTACAACATGACTGTGATTGCGATATACAAATAATGATCACCATCAACATTTCATTGTTCAATAAATGAAAATATTAAAAAGCAACCAACTTTCAAAGGTCACAGTTTTATCTATTACTTACAAATAAGACTAATTTCTATGACAAATATGACTGTTTGTTTATGTTTCTATTTCCACACCTCATACCGTATAATTCGTATTGAAATATGGCGTATTCTATAGAAGAAATAAAAATCATTTTAGCCATGATCGATAAAATCATATTCGGTGTCAAATACGTTGTTTCTAATAGACTTGATAGAATATCGTTAAGGAAATACTAGATTGAGACGTTTTTCCAAGTTCCGTGTTCTGGATGAACGTTAACGGTTACAATTTTTGTTTCTAAAATCTAAGTAATGTGTAACCGGAAATGTCCCATATCTCAAACACTACACGACTAATCTTATTTATAACAATTTTTGTTTAGCTATTAACTTGTATATATTACCCCATATGCCAATTTTTTCCACCCCTCAGTGAGTTTTATTTATGACTTTAGAAGCACATATCTCGCCAATACTCGCCATATATACCAATGATATTTGGAAACCACTATAATGTAATTATTGAAGATGTATGTAAAGAAGCCCTACGCTTATGTGTCATACATGTAGTGTACATTTTTCCTCGTAAATTTAAATCCATTATAGGCTCAGCGAAAAATCTACATTGGCAAATTTCATTATAAAAGTGACACTATTTAGAAACCGCGTAAAATTACCGACATACTGACAGGATGGAATTATGCCATTTTTTTGCCACTAAGCTGTGTAATCTTAATAAATGGATCTATACAGTGTCACAAACGATTGTTTCCGTACATTTTGGTTTACAATCGAAACCGATTTGGGTACGTACTTATTCGTGTAACAAACGAAACACAAATTATGATCATAGTAATAGTAAAGAGAGCTTTACGCTAACCGTTTGTGCCGTTCCCGTTAATGACGTCACTGGATATTTGGCGGTAATATCCATTGCCCGGTGCCGCTGTCACACGAGAAAAACAACGCTGCATCGGTCGTCGCCGGACGGCGTCTGTCACCGAGTACTTGTTCCTCGCATCGTCTCTCCGACCACTGGCTGCACCAGGATCCCCAGGCGGGGATGCATAGTGCTTCAGATTCTCTCCGTCAAGTAAATCTTGAAGACTTACCCCGTTTCTAATCTTGTTCTTATCCCTTCCAAATTGTTTAAAACTCAAGTTATCGTAGCTCTTACAAGCAGTGAGGGGAAGCACATTATTATTCCGTATGTCATTGTACTTATTAGGATCGAACACAGTAAAGCGACGACAGTGGTCGACAATTATATCGGGCGATTTATATTTTGCAGTGTTCAAAGTTTTCTGAGCAGATTCTGACTTGTAACGATTATTGTCGCGTTGTTTTATGTTTTTGATGTTTCGTTTAATAACAGAGGCTCCTCTTTCTTCTAGAGCGTGAGCACTGCGTTCAATCAATTGTAAGGGATTCAAATTATTTTTATAAACGTGATAGCTTCGCTTGTTCCTCCTCTGGTTTTGATTGTCGTCATGAATGAAATTTTCGTCATAATAAGGCATTTTAGTCTCAAGACGGATGTAGATCAACTGAATCAAATATTGTTGCTGCGTTGTGGATCTCAGTTTTTTCTTCTACGTTGTTTTCTTACAACACATGTCTACATGAAGTCAAAGAAAAATATTGTATTGTTAGAGCGGTCCCAACCAAATCGCTAGTAGAGAAAGGGAGGGCTTCTAGAAATCTACGAAAGTAGGCTCTGAATGTAGGCAATACTACATGTAAGTATAGATACAGTCGCATACATCACGTGTCTCTCACGTATATAATTTACACGGTAAGTATTCGTACCAGCAATAATCAGATTGTGTTGAAGATAGAATTAGGTCATTATTTATTTACAGTGAGCTTCGCGCGACGTGTGCGCGTCACGCGCCTTGCCACTGTCCATCTTGCCTGATCTAAAAACCTTGGCATTACAAATCCAAGTTTAATAATAAAACTGTCATGATATGAAACCGGTACAAATAATGAAAATATATGTCGTTAATTTATTAGCCGACCGATATGCAAATGTCCGGTAGAGCGTAGTAAAAGTAAGGTCACGGAAGAATCTGAACGAAAGTTACGAAATCATGTTTTGATAAAATGTTTACTTTAGGATAAAATGTAAATATCGGAAATGGCTACTTTCTCTATGACAAGCGACCGGTTGTAAATCGCAGATTTCGATTTTCACCTATTCACACGACACCATCATGTTTCGTCGCATATAACCATATGGCACTACACATTTAACATGACTCTTGACAATTCACTATTTATGTAATCGCACTGAACTCATGTAACTAGCTTTTAGTAAAATCACATCGGTCCGTCTCATCGCACTGAACAAAAACTAAATTCTAAAATAATCTGGGTTTTTTTTACACAAACTGAGTAATCAGGAGAGCACCGAAAAGGTGAGCTCATGCGCATCGGGGCATGCGATTGACTGAAACGGGGTGTCCGTAGAGATCGACCGCGGAGAGCTGCGGAGATTCGCGGGAGGTAGGCGGCGCGGCCGGGCGGCGGCGGCGACGGTACTGTGAACGATGCCGGGCCGCTCGCGCCCGCCGGCTGCAGCCAGAGACCGACCGTTGCTGTCACACCACACCATCGCACCGCATCGACGAGAGTGAAAGTGCTAGTTCCACCGCATCGACCTGTCGCCCATACGCAATGTATCCCTTGCTACCCGAGCCTCCTAACAACTGCGATATTTGAACATCACTTGTTACCTAATACCGTTACATAAAACAGTCATCGCTAACACTTATTGGATCACTGATGGTCTCAACAATGTGTTCTGTCTAGACGAGTAATACTGGATTACATCAATATGTTAATAAATATAATACGAGTATAGTATAAATGATAGGTAGAGTTTGATTATTGCAACAATTTCCGTCGAATATATTCCTTATACGTATATTTTTAAAACAGGCCACCTGCGTAAACCAGTCCTCCTTGCGGATACCGTATGTAACCATCAGCCTTCATTTACAAGAGTTTATAGAAGTGTGTTAAAGAACTGTGTCACTTGACCATTAGCAGCCAGTGAGGGCCGCATGAAATGAAATCCGTTATCTATACTGAGCACGCGAAGTATGACAAGCTAAAATTTCAAATTATCATCGAGTACGTTCATAAAAATTTTTACAAAATGAAAGGCACCTACTGACACTATTTTAAATTAGCAAGCATTCTGTCATTAAATTATACCACCCTAAACACTGTTAGCATTCGTTGATATATGTACATAATACACCAAGTTGGGACTTTGGGACCAACTAGCGATCTAAGACGCTTTCA
This sequence comes from Carcina quercana, assembly GCA_910589575.2. Lineage (NCBI taxonomy): Eukaryota > Metazoa > Arthropoda > Insecta > Lepidoptera > Depressariidae > Carcina > Carcina quercana. The sequence goes on from OU342429.1 coordinate 9,763,540, forward strand.
TATCGCAGATAGTTAATTTTCGACAAAGCCACCGATATGTCGATAAAATGATTGCTGTAATCAAGCGTTCCAATCACCAGCGCCCTGACCGTTAAAGTCTTTTTCTTCGGCCTGCAGAAAGGCAGGCGCGCTCGACCACCGGCCACGGTCCACGCAACTCACTTTCCAATAAACTAGCCCGATCGTGATACCTAATCTAACGGGATCCTATACTTCGCTACTATACCCGACCGTTGTTACATAGCACAGGTGACATTTGGAATTTATTCCGAAACCACATATTTCTATAACATTCTTTCTTATCAAGTGATCATCACTGTTCTCTGTTGACTTTATCGCCCCCAGGCTTTAGAAATCGTAGAAATAATTGTAAGAATTGCTTAAGTCACGTCGTGCTGGTTAGGTTTGTTCAACGTTGTGGCAACAGAATGCCTCATCACGATTCTCTTCAGAAATAAATTTTAATAGTCTTGAACTGAGTCAAACACGTAGCTTTTTAGTATCTCGTTGCAGCAAGACGAGCAAAAAGTTGTCACGTCTGAAATCCCGTATTTTTCCAGAGAGTAAGCATTTTTAAACTGAGCTCTACTGCTTCTATCATAAAATACTCTCGTACGTCTAATGATGTGATTGAAAGAGGAAAAATCCTTCTGAAAGAAAATATAATTACCGTTACGTTTTAAAAGTATTATAATTGCATAGCAATTGTAACAATAATGTTGGGTGTTCCTTGACAATTTCCACGGTTTCTTCTCACGTTTACGGCTACACAATGGCCGCCATTAATAATATCAATAACAGGAAGACCAATCGTATGTGACGTGCGAAGAGCTATTGTAGGCATCCCTGACGAAAACTATCGTATTAATTGAAGGTCGAAAACCTTTCAAAAGCAATTTGTCTATTTCTTATAATTGGCCGTACAGTCAATTCTCACGCATATCATGTACTCATGTTTCACTCGAACATGACTGGCACGTATGTGCACTCAACTTCCGAGCTGGGACTTTGTGTAGCGCGGGCGCAGTGCAGTGGTATACAACTACAAACGGTCCGAGATTCTAATGATGATTGCTGGTACATAAATAATCGTAATGGATAACATCTTGAAATAAAAATTATAGTGGTGCAATGATGAAGGTTGAAAACATTTGAGTAGCCCGACCATATCAGGTGGGCCTCATCTTTCGGACAAATTGATTTCAATGAAAGAGAGGTTGAGGCCAAATGGCAATAGTTACTTATTGCGCAAACGCCTTTAGTTGGTACCACCGGCACAGCAAATTACTGAATCATTAGATTTAATGGCGAGTTTAAGGCACAAAACACGTCCATAAATCGTATTTCAAATAGTTTTATATCTTTCCGGGAGCTAGATCAGTGGGCAATACACCTAGACAGAGTTATTTTGGTGAGCTAACATTTGTGAAAGACGAACAGACTGCTACCAGGCACGCCACTCCATTGGACTCCTCTCTTAGGTTTGTTTGGCCTACCTTTACGTCGTAACGGAGTCAGTATTACGTATGTCATTAATTTTATAAGCCACACTTATGCATCCATCTAATTTTATTCCGATTGAACAAATAGTCCCATTTGTATATTTTCCGACTACCACGCAGACGCAGTCGTGGGCAAAAAATAGTTATATTATAATATACACTTTCGAAACTCAACGTATTTTATCGACGGCTGTCGTACAGGGAGTGTAGGCTCGCACTATAATAGCGAGTCTATCTATACAATATATTACCTGTATTCCCTGTTCAGAAATTTTATGGTTCCGTTCTGTCGGGGTACGAACTTATACATTTGTACAGTCGAGTACAAAAATATGATCCACTTCTGTACCAAGTCTCATTCACGCTTGCTTATTTTTATGTTGTGTTGCAGGAAATGTCAATTACAGGTGAATGTGACATGGTTTAAAAGTGGATAAATATTTTTGTACTCGAGTGTACATGACGGATTCTTCTGTTCCGTTGAGTGGTAGCAGCAAACACTATTCCGATTATGGTCTAGCTAGATTATAGTTATACGAAATAACCTCGATATTCCAAAAGCAATTTTTCATATATAACAAAATATTGACGTGCTAATAACAACGATAAAACAGTACCAAATAAATGCTCTACCGACCTCGAGAACTGATAAGGTCGTTGCAATATCAAAACGTTTAGAAACCTCAACTACTGCTTGTAATCACGCATTTTTCCGTCGTTTTGCCTTACAAGCAAGCCAGAAAGGCAGCGGAGGCGAGGCCTAAAAGGATAGCCAACATTCAATACTCTAATTCCAAATGTATTGAAAATAATGGCACCCACGCCCTAAAAATTCGACCACGCGCGTGTTCAACTCATCGCATTAAAGGTTCCTTGCTTGGAAGATAACGTTTAGATATTAATAGCACGCAATTTATATATATACATACCTAAGAGCATTTTGAGACCACAATATATGTTAATACATAATCGTTTTCGATTTAAAAATTCACATGGCAATTTCAGAGGTAGTTTTACACATTTTTCATCAATAGTAGAAAATTTATCCGTAACTGAAGCGCAAATGAAGGCTTTACATATATTATGCCCTTGATAGTGTTAGCTCACTTAAAAATTTCGACTATTTTTACAACGAAAATAATTTTAAATAATTGAACATTCAATGCATTATTTATAACGAATCTAGTTGATACGGAGATACACCTATTTTTTATCTCTTTGGTAAGGTTTAACCCTAAAAACGACGCGTAGAAACCTATGTGAAATAGTACACAGTAATCGAGGAAATCTGTGCAAATGTGTTCCTCATAACGGTCCAGAATACAGCATGCATTCTGAGTAAACTCTATTACTATAAACGACAACTTATTTTACCATCAAAACATAGTACAATCCATGTAAAAAGTAACTTAGGTAGTATTCCAGAAACAGTAAGTTCACCTATATATGTTTCAAAATGTCGTTCCGAAATGACTATACATATTTTTATTTATTGTTCAACCATGGAGTTACTACTGAACATAAATTTTAAATGACGATTTTATACCAATTAATAATTATAATGATATGATACGACCCGATATGAAATTTTATAAGTATTAATGTGTTCTAATTGCAAGCAATAAAGGCACGAAAGAACGGAAATTAATACGAATTATTTTAATACCAATTACAATACAAGTAAATAAAAAAAATATCGATATATAAAAATCCAAAATTAATAACGTTAGCTCGAAATTATGGATCGTGCCGATAGAAAACATTTTTAAAGATTGCTTTAAAAGTATAGAGGAAATATAAGGTGCACGTAGTTGAGACATGTCGGTGCAGACTCCGACCGTGTACCGTTACGGTCTTAGCAGATTGGAGCTGTAGATGTGGTGGCGGGTGGCGGTGCGGCGCGGGCGGCGGTATAATAATGTTCAAGCAAGGTGCACTATTATACAGTATATATAACAGAGTTGTATACCAAGTATGTTAGTATACCAAGCTTTTTTTCCCTGAAGATTTTTTACTAGTAAGTTTGTCCGCGACTTCGTATGCGAGCACATCAGAAATAACCACTTAATGAACCAGGATAAAGTATCCTTTTCCATTTCATAGGATATAGGTACGCGTGCGAGTCAAATGATTACGATCGGTAGTGCCGATGAGGCGCGGAGAGATAACAAATGACACGTTCCGCGTATGTATGGAGCCAAGGCCTGGTCTTGTACACTTATAATTTTAAAAGGCCATTATCAAATAAAAGTGATTTATTTAACATTTTGTACATTTTTGTTTAGTTTATTTGTACAAAAAAATATCAAGCTCACGAAACAGGTAAGACTTAACGTTAAAAACAAAGATGGTGTCAATAAAATGACATTTGACGCTGTCACTTAGTGCAAAAAGAATGATTTTGTACAATTTAAAATAAATACAAAAATGTAATTCTAGTATTTTTCTATATATATTTAAATTATTACTTGATTATTTAAATAGTGTACAAGTGCAGGCCGAATTTGAAACAACCTTTTCGCATTTATGAGCATGGACAATGTGATTAATAAAACGGCGAAGTTACAATTTTTAAACACAAAATCGAGAAAAAAAAACGTTTCTAGTATGAGGGACACACTTTAACTTATTTATTTTATTATTTGTTGTAATAGCAGCCATAGTAATATACACTCTGGGAAAAGAGCTCAAGTGTCCACCTATAACGATTCAAAAGATACAGCCTTGTGACGGACAGACGAAAACGGACAGTATAGGCTTAGGAATACGGAACCCCAAAAAGAAAAATAGCGAATTTTCTGGATTTTAAAACATCCGGTAACGTTGGCGTCATCTCTATCCTCCATAGCCTCCATTGAACACAGTATTTCCAATGTGTAGGCTTTGTATTACAGAATGTTATCAAATGGGTATTCTCATTAAACACTAATATGCAACACATTTCATTACTTCCATAATGAGAAGAGATTAATCATAAACCGCAAAAATGAATCGTTTCCGCGACTATTTCACCACAACGTCACCTAGTTATTTTACTTAGTTTTTTTGTTCTTCAATCTAGCGCATAACAAATTACAGGTCTTGCTCTTCTTTTTAAATGTGGCTAGTATTATATTGTTTAGCCTCCTCCTTTTTAGGTCGGTTAAACAGAGTCGAGAAAGGGATACGTAGCATAGCTTAATTCCAGTAGAAAATGTCAGTCAGCGTAGAGTCATTTATACAGGGTGGTCCAAAATGTGACGTCCAAAAAATTTTTTTAGATTCCTTACACCTGGGTGTATCCGAAAATACCCCATGTATGTTCCGCGATTTTTTGTAGTTTAGAAGTTATGATTTTTTAAATGTATATTTCGAATTTTCTGCCGGAGCGACTTAAAATAATCGTAACTTGTTTAATAGTAAGGTTTTTTTATTTATTTTTTCTCGAAAGTGATCGTCTTGAATCACCCTTTCTACTTTATTATCAACTACACAACGTTATTCATTACAAGTTACCGAAAAAAGGGACGAAAGTAAAAATTTTAGGTTTGAGTTGAACGGAGCAAAATTTTCAAAAATTTCTTAATAATACAAAATTAATGTTTCATTGGTTCAAACTAATTTTAAAAACTCCAGCAGTTTGTCAGCTTACCAAATAATAAAAAAAAAGTTGTTCTTAATAGGCGATTTTACGACGAAATTGGCTTCAGAACTTAGTTAGGTGAGAATTCATAAAGAAAAAATTTTGTCAAAAAAAAATATTAAGCTTATTTTGTTTTCATTTTTATGGCCTACATTAGCAAGGCATCATCAAAAGCATTCAAATAATTTCAAATTGAACGATCAGTGACACATTAGAAAACATTTTATTTTAAAAAAGCTTAGTTTAGTTTTTATTAATACGGTTATTTTGGTTTATTTTTAGCATCAATAAAAGAAAACACAAATTAAGTTCAACTACTTTATTAAAGAAGATTTTCAAAATGACGCCCTTCAACTTCGATACACAATCGGCAACGTCTTAAAAAGTTATCTTTTAGTCTGCGGAAAGCGCTTGAATTTTGTCTGACTTTCGTCGCTGCTTCTCTCAATTTTCGTCTCAGTTCTTCTTCGGAGTTAGTTTGCTGAGCATAGACAACTTCTTTGTAGTAACCCCAAATAAAAAAATCTATTGGGTTCAAGTCCGGTGAACGTGCAGGCCATTCGATTGGGCCGCCACGCCCAATCCATCTGCCCGGGTATGTTTCATTAAGGTGCCCCCTCACTTGGCGTGCGTAATGGCAAGGAGCACCATCATTTTGGAATATCATGTGCCTTCTTGTTTCCAAGTTTACATCTTCCAGCAATTCAAAAAGGTTGTTCTGCAAAAAGTTTAGATATGTGTCTCCATCCAACCTAGACGGCAGCTCGAAAGGCCCAATCAGTTCTCCATTTACAATTCCCGACCACATGTTTACGCTGTATCGATGTTGAAAATTTGATGCTCTTGCAAGGTGTGGGTTTTCAATTTCCCAGCTGTGATAGTTATGGATATTAAATACTCCAGTGTTTTCAAAACGGGATTCATCGGTCCATAAGATCTTATTAAAAAAATCTGGGTCTTCCTGACACCTTTGTATCATTGTTTCGCAGAAAGCAACTCTTCTAGGGTAATCTGAAGCTTGTAGCTCCTGAACGCGCTGAATGTGGTAAGCGTGGTAGCCTTCTGAAAAAAGAAAAGGACTATTACTCACCACCTAGGCAGGAAGAAGTCTAATACCTGGCATTGTATCTGTGATTTATGTTTTGTGTAAATAAAAAACAAAACGACATACCATTTTTCAATATCCTTAGAACTGAGGTCCGTGGTATTCCAGTCCTTCTGCTTATTGCTCTGGAACTCGTAGAAGAGTCTCTTTCTACAGCTGCGATGACTTCATCTCTTCTGTCCGGATCTACTCTGGGTACTCCTTCGTGCCTTTGGCTACGACCGGGGATACGCCCGGCCATCAGCGTATTATGAGTATTAATAAATACCCTATGGTCCGGGTAATGGTCCAGTATTTCTCCTCGCCGGTCCAGTTGTTGACGATATAGCCTTGCGGCTAAATGACCGTTTCCTTTGGCCATACCATAGTAAAAGTGCATTTCTGCGTACTGGCTTAGACTAAAATTACTCATGTTGCCGTCAGTAACACAAGCACAAGTCAGTCGTAAGGCAAATCGGAGTCCGTAACACAAGCACAAGTCAGTCGTAAGGCAAATCGGAGTCCGTAACACAAGCACAAGTTAGTCGTAAGGCAAATCGGAGTCCAGTAACAAAGCGAAAGTAGGTTCAAAATATCGGTATCGGAAAGAAGCAACGTCAAGTAGTATCACACGCGATGGAAGTGAGTGAACGACTAGCGGACGGACGATACAGTGAGATGCTACGGAGAATGTATGGGGAGAGGGGGGAGAGGGAAGTGCAGGTAAAAAACCCCTAGCGCGCACGGCTGACTTTTGTGGCCAAGACAGTAGGTCTTTCTCTTTCGTACTTCTACGCAACCATAACAGTGCGAAAGAGAAAGACCTTACTGGCCTGGCGCCTTTTGAAACGTGTTATTTATTGCTTTGTGTCATTGTGTGTGATTGGCCTTGAAGTAGATTTTGGTTTAATTCTAGCTTTCATAATTTCATGTCTAAAAACAGAAAATGAAATGTGTCACTGATCGTTCAATTTGAGATTATTTGAATGCTTTTGATGCCTTGCTAATGTAGGCCATAAAAATGAAAAAAAAAATAAGCTTAAACATTTTTTACGACAACATTTTTTTTTTATGCATTCTCACCTAACTAAGTTCTGAAGCCAATTTCGTCGTAAAATCGCCTATTAAGAACAACTTTTTTATTATTATTTGGTAAGCTGACAAACTGCTGGAGTTTTTAAAATTAGTTTGAACCAATGAAACATTAACTTTGTATTATTAAGAAATTTTTGAAAATTTGGCTCCGTTCAACTCAAACCTAAAATTTTTACTTTCATCCCTTTTTTCGGTAACTTGTAATGAATAACGTTGTGTAGTTGATAATAAAGTAGAAAGGGTGATTCAAGACGATCACTTTCGAGAAAAAATAAATAAAAAAACCTTACTATTAAACAAGTTACGATTATTTTAAGTCGCTCCGGCAGAAAATTCGAAATATACATTTAAAAAATCATAACTTCTAAACTACAAAAAATCGCGGAACATACATGGGGTATTTTCGGATACACCCAGGTGTAAGGAATCTAAAAAAATTTTTTGGACGTCACATTTTGGACCACCCTGTATATACCACATTTTACATTCAACATAAACCAATCAATGATATTCAATCACAATGACCATTAGTTGCTACTACCTAGAACTAGATAATGAGTGTGTAACCGGGTATAAACTATCTTTTTTTCAATTGAGGAGGCCACATTTCTGTATGGGAGATATAACGATAGTATTTTCCTAGTCAAAATGCGGAGACGAGCTTTCTCGTAGTCATTCCCGCAGCACCTTTTCGGTACCTGCACGATACGAATGACGCAGAGTTTATTGTTAACTAAAGCATAGATTTATTATTAATTTACTTGCCACCAAATAAGAATCAAAATCGATACCAAGTTCTTTGCGACAATCACCGATTGATTTCATGAGAATTTGACGCCACATAGAGCGTATAATGTTACCAAAAAGAATCGAAAGTTTCTGCGTGATTTCAAACATAGTGTCCATTACCTGTTGTCCTTGCAGAAACTAAAGTGTTCACTTTATTTACTTTAAAAATATAAAATTTTGACGCGTGGACTCAGTACCAATCACCAATCCACCTGCCAAGTGCGACGATTAAGTCAAATTATCTCATGGAAGGCAGTTTTATGCATGGTCTCAATGGAATTTCTGCAAATGCGTTCTGCGATCTTTCTTTACTCGACGACTTCGCATTGAAATACATTGAACTTCATACAAATTCCAAATCTATTGACTTCGACTTGCCACAAGCCGCAAAGCAAGCAAATAGGAGTATCCCTGAACAGAATAGTTGAATAGGTAGTAGAGTCACAACATTTTCCGCTGGGATATTAAATCTCAACCATACTTCAATAATTACGAGCATGTTATATCCAAGAACAGTGCGGTGAATCTCTCCGAGCTCAAACCACAGGAACATTAATAAGTCGGATGGAGGGCGCGAGGCGGAGTGAACGGCTCGGCGTATACACGTTTTCGCATCGCCGAGGCGAATACGAGCACCAACCAACCAACACAGGAATGTCTAATTCAAATAGACCTATTTGTGAGAGCGCATTCAGTCCCGTTACGATATCTGTGCACACAGCACGCGCCATTCAAGAGGTACACTCGAGTACAAAAATATCTATCTACATTTATACCATGTCACATTCACCCTTCTTGTTCTTATGCAGTGTGTTGAAGGATACTTAACTATTGGTACAAAAATGGCTACTTTTCTACTCGAGTGTAAGAAATATACATGTATATATAATAATTAAACTGATCGTGTAACGTTCCTGTTGTTCTTTATTTACACAGAAGTGTGATAGGTATCCAGGTATTACTACATCGTATTGTCCAAAGAATAGGCCTGTTTCCACTAATAACAAATTGCTTGGTTTATAGTTTCTAATTATAAATGAGGAGACGAAGATAAGAAAAAACTAGTATATTTCTCAAAAAAGTTAAAGATTATTAATATTTTTAGAAAATGGATTCGAAAAAAATAGGCATTAGGTCACGTGACAACGAACACGAAGAACGCGGCGCAAGAAAGTGTGACGTCACGCCTCGCAAAACATCATTGTTGTTGTTGACATTTTCATACCACAGAGCAGGTTATTTCGCGAGCTGTGACGTCATTCAAGACGCCATGACACTATTCAGCGTTTTCGAGGGAAATATAAATTGCTTTTTTTAAATACAAAATACGTAATGTAAATTTTGCTTTTTCTTTAAAATATAGCTTTTTGGGGATATAATATAGATTAAAGTATATAATTAACCAAGTTTTCAAATTTTGTCAACTAGCCTATTAATGGGCCTTTGTGAAGAATCTTGAAGGCAAAACTAGAAGAGCTTTCATTACTTACAAGCTCTTACCCGCGACTGTTTGCGCTGTCTGTAGCAATTATCACGCGACAACGCTTTCATCATAATCGTCTGCTGAGTCCACTGTTGGACATAAGCCGCCCTCATATATCGCCACGTGTGACATTCTATAAGGGGATTTGCATAATCATCAAGCTAAGCAGGCGGGTTGGTGATCGCAGTACATAAGTATACAGTAAACAGTTACATAAGTATGCTGCTGCTTATCAGCTGAGTATTTTCCCTTAGTCGCCTTTTATGACACCCATGAGATGACATGGAGTAGTCCTATCCGTCCTAGACGTGGGCGTGGGAATGCTTTATCGGGTTAAAAAATAATATGTACCTTTCCATGGGAAGATTGCCATGTGCCAAATTTCATTAAGATTGGTTGAGCCGTTAAGTTGTAAAAACGCAAACAACAGAGAGACAGAATTACTTTCGCATTTATATTATTAGTGTGAAGGGAAATTAAGATAAGTCAGGCTATCAGGTTGGCATAAATTGTCAAAGGAAACAAATATAATTTCAATCATAAAGGGCAGTCTAAGAGCCATCAGCACTCGCCAATTGTCCGCGTGAAGCTGTAAAGGTCGCAGGACCAACAGCATCAAGTACTTATTGGATTACATGTCCAGGTGGGTCTGGCTTATTTGCGAATGTTAGTTTTCACAATGTTTCGGACCACATCCAAAGTAAAATGGTAATCCCCCTCATGAATTTTTTTAAATATTCGAATGTTATAAGAAGACGAGTCTCTCAGCGCAGGCGCTAGCACGTGACGAGGTTTAAAATATTTATTTAAACAATGTCAACTCACAAATTTCTCTAAAGCAATCATATTACGACAAGCCACAGCAAACAGACATGGAAATAGAAACTTTCTCAAGCAGGTAATACACAAACAAACAAAATAAGAGAAACATACACTCATTTGACAACCACACAATCACAAGAGTTAAGTGCCGTAGTTGATGATAAAACTGGTAAATAAATGGGTCTTATGTAAAGTATTGAATAGACAATGTATTTTCTTGTAACTCCTTGTTCTACTTTAACTTTCGATAAAAAGCAACAGAAAATCAGTCATAACTTAGTTAATATTAGGTGCCAACCTAAGTTACCAGTTTTCCTACTGTCTAATTTATACTTAACAAACCATATTTTGACTAAAGGCACATTTATACAATGTAAATATTTCTAATTTTGCTGATGAAATTGTTTTTCTAAGGAGTTTATTTTCAAGTGACTTCAAAAAACTAGTCACGGGTCGGGTCATGCACAGTTTAGGGTTGCGTAGTTTAATAGGTTTTATAAAAAGTAATTTTGAGTAAAATTTGTTTGAAATTTTCATTTTGACCACTCCAAGTGTTTATAATTTTGTCCCCTGTTACTTGTTAACCTGTGAAGCTACCTTAGTCGTGATAGATTTCCTTTAAAGTTTAGCATATGTACTACTACTGTGAATTTTTAAGATTTTCAAAAGCAATAGTTTAAAAGATGGAGGAGGGGGGAATTGATTCAGTGCTCTCTTGAGAAAATCAACAAAAACCAATGTGTATATGTAATATGTACCCATATAGTTCTACCTCTCCCTTAGAGGTTTTAGGGGATGAATGTTGTAGACTTTTAGGGCAGTTGAAGTCAGTTTTTGTTATTTTTTATTTTTATACCAGATTTATTTTTATACAGAAGATTTTGTTATTTTTATACCACTAACTTTAGCCTTACATTTTCATTGTTCAAAATGTGACTGTAGTGTGAAAGGCTCTGTTTATTCACTTTTTTCCTATTTCTATTTCTTTCTATGAAGATTATTGTGTGATCTTCTGCTAAAATCACGGAAGTCAATAAAACTAAATCCCTCACTCATTATGTTGATAACAATAAGAGAATAATATAGAAAATAGTTTTCTATTTACAAATAGTCACATAATTATACTTACTGCCCATTAATCATGTTTCACCTGTGACTTTTATCTGCTTGGGGGAAATTATATGTCAGGAACACTAGCTTTTGTCCCTCACCAAGCCTGATGTTATGTATGAACTAAATTTCTTCAAGTTTGTTTTTGCCCTTGCGGCAGTGAGAGGCACCAAGTAAATAATCAAACAATCTTAATTTCATTTTTATTATTATTATTGTCATTGGTCAAAATGTCTCCAATTTATATTTACAAACAATTCTATAAGGTATTGTGCCAAGAATTTAACAGAGTGCATAAAACTACTACTATTCTTATCAGATAAACAACAAAGAAATATGATGTGACATCCAGGATGACACAATTCAGCAAAATGTCTCCTAAACATATCACTAGTGTTTGCCTGTGACTTTGGCTAAGTGGACTTCAAAAATATTCAACAGGAAATACTTGTTTGATCGGTATAAAAAGTAATCTACGTCTTTCTTGGACCCATTAACTATCCCTATACAAAAATTGAAGTCATACTATCTATCCGTTATGATGTGACATGACAAACAAACTTGAGCATTTATAATATGAAGTATGGAATAAGGGTATTTTCATGTTCTGTTTGATCCCTTTTGTTGTTAAAAACTATCAATTAAAAAAAGTATAGAGCTTTGGTTAGACGTGCAAGAGTAATTTTTAATGTAAATAAGACACCAAAAACTTTGATGTAGTGTAAGTTTACATATTTACACACTCAACAATTCATAGTACACTGTACTGTATGTTCTGCAGGTGGAATGTGTATTATATTAAACAAATTTAGTAAGGTTCCATTTATTAAAACATTTTACGAATATCTTAATTTCCTTGATCAACAAAAATGTTAAACGCCAGCCAATGGTTCTTTCCTAAAGGCCAACCCTATGTTGTAGCTGTGATTAGGCCCGTGGATTAGGCTAGGAAATAGCGAGCTAAAACTACGGTGACTAAATTATTGTTTGCGAATTTTAGTATGATTATCCCCCAATTAAAAATTCTCTTTTATTAAACTTTATTTTAAATGCAATAATAAATGGCCAATGATTACCTTTTCATTGAAGAACTTATGATTAGCTAGAAAATTATAATTTAGAAAATATTTAAGGAGCACTTCTCACCTTGCCCATATTTCTCAGTCTTTGGAGTAGAAGTCATTGTAGTTAAGACACCATTCCCTATGGCATTTTATCACAAAAGTTACAGTTCGTAAAAAGTAAAGTGAACAAAGAGTAAATTTATATTTTATATCACAGCATCAAAATCGTATGAAAACTGAAAAGCCGGCAGCCATGTTTTTAAACTTTTTTAAACTATTATAATAACGTACCTAGCAAAGAGTTGTTTGAGCCTATCACTATATATGTTTGAGCCTTACATATAACTTGGTTCTAAAACTGTTTTTTGTCGTTTCTGTTGTCATTTTTGTTCGTGTTTCTATTTATATTTAAGACAATGAGTGGATACAATAAGCTCAAAGTTATATAAATGGCTCAAACAAAGGCTCAAAGTAGCTTTGTCCAAAGCCAAAAGCTAATACAAGGCTCATGCCGCATCTCGACAATGGCCCATGATGGGCGAGCACAGGCCATAAGAGTTTTTAAAAGGGCGTCTGTACATTAAAGCACTTTTATTTGTTAACTAGCTTCTACTCGCGACTTCACCCGCGTGGACTTCGGAAAGTATCATACTGGACTTGGTATTGGATTGGTATAAAAAGTAACCTATATCCTTTTCTGGACTGCAACGGTCCCTAAAAACAAAATTAACATTCTGGTCTTCTGTTTCGACGGGAAGGAAGAAGAAACAAACAAACTCACTTTCACACTTATAAATTATAGTACTATTATTATTCATTTATTTCAGACAACAAAGACCCATATATACAATACAATAAATTAGATTAAAATAAACTATTACACACGACAATAATATTCTAAAACCTATATTCTACTGTTATTTAATAAGGCACGTTCGTGCCACTCTGGTGGTATGGATGACCTTTTAAACAACTGTGAAGAAGTGCACGAATCCAGGCCGGGTCTGCATGCATTCGCGCAATGTTTCATAACATGCTAAAGTGATACTAACTAGTGTTATGCAAAACTGTTATTTATCGATATCATGTTATAAGCGTTATGCTAGAATAAAATAACGATATATTTTTGATGCTATGATATAACGAACAAATCATAATATGACGGACAAACTTTGGCCACATCGTACAATTGTACCTTGCGTTATTTTAAAATAAAATGTATCAGATATTAAAGGAATTCAATGAACTTTCCTTCATACTTTTCAGTCTTAGGACTTTCACTATTTTCATATTTACACTAATAGTTACCATATGATTGTTGTTGTAAAAAATTAGTAAAAAGCAAAGTAGTCACCATATAATTGTTATTCAATTCAAAGGCATCAAGGCATTTTGACATCAATCAAATATCTAATAAATAATCTGATCCTTTTCATTCTTGCCTGTGTTTTTCACTATTCAGAAATTTACTAACTAATTTTAATATTATAAATTAGAATTTAATATTATAATTTAGAATTATAAAAATTCACATATTAGTAGTTAAAAGCAATGAATGGGCCTGCCCGATGCTGGTGGCTACGTTGACCGATCAAGCTATGGCCCATCATGGCGAATTGTCGAGAGCGGGCATCAGACGTATATCTGGAGCCAAATCCAGAGCCACAGACGTACCTACCTATCCAGAGCTGAGAATTTTTAATAAGCAAGCAATGCAAAATGAAGCTGTGGTTAGTGATGTGATGCGGTATTAGTAGAAATACAAAACGGTGGAGAAGATTTTGCGTGCTATATTTTGACTAAACCGTTTGTGAATATGTAAAACGTGTATTCAAGTAATTTAAACTTCGTGTTTAGAATTGTGGCTCAAGTTTCTGTCGTCCTGCGTACATCGTTCATCACAGTGACACTTTATCATGGCGGATCCTTTAAGTTTACTTCGACAATACAACGTAAATAAAAAAGAAATTATAGAACGTGACAACCAAATCATATTTGGCGAGTTTTCATGGCCTAAAAATGTTAAGACAAACTACCTCATGTATGGGTAAGTGTACCTTTTTGGGCAGCATATTGTGACACTATCCAGTCATAACATTTCCAACATATCTTTCCAATATTTTAGGTCTGGGAAGGAAGGCAGTGTCAAAGAATATTACACACTGGAATGTCTGCTGTTTATACTAAAAAATATTCACCTTACTCATCCAGTATATGTCAGACAAGCAGCGGTGAGTAAAAGAAAGACAGACTGAATAACTGAAGGTGGAATATGTTTGATTTATATAACAAATTGTTGCAATACTGTGATATTTTAGGCGGCAAATATACCAGCTGTCCGTCGGCCTGACCGAAAGGAACTGTTAGCATACCTAAATGGTGAAACTGCTACATGTGCATCAATAGATAAAAGTGCTCCGCTGGAAATACCAACACAGGTACTTGTAATTTTTAATAATATTACAATATCTTTTCATATTTAAACATTTCATGTTTTATTTGACTGAGAGTTGGTAAGCTTTTAACTTTTCAACATGCCAAATAGATAAACTTTGGCTTCCCACGTTATGTCCTGGAATAACACATATAATAAATAATGTATTTTGTTAATAACTTCATAGGATAAAAATAGTGTAAATAAGGATAATTTATGACCAGATCCTTCTTTATCTTTAGAGAAGGCAGGGTATAAGTCCAAGGCGCTCAGACTTAAAATATTTTTTTTGCACATGTGTCTTCCTATAAGCTGCTGTTCAGCAGGTGTGCAAACATTATATAAGCTATTTTAAGTATGCTAATTAACTTGTATATAGGAAAAATACACCTTCAACCCATTATCTCCCCTAATCTAATATTGTATGGTAGTACAGAACCCTGGGTGCGTGACTCAATCTTGGCAAGGTTTTTGCTTAAGGCAACTTTGGGATCAACTTTTCATGTTTATATATTTATTGCTGCATTGTTGACAGGTGAAACGCACACATGATCATGATGGAGGTGAATCTGCAGCCAAGAAGCCTCGCATTGAAGAGACCCATGTACAGAAAGTGCGGGAGCAACTTGCAGCTAGGCTTGATGCTCCTAAAGAGGCATCTGTCACTGTGGATAATATCAAGTGAGGAATAAATTGATTTATTGAAGTACAATGACAGTTCATTTCATAAACAAATAAATTTTTTTCCTTTAAAACTAAAAAGGGAAGCTTCAAAAGCTAATGAAAATGTGTGTAGAGTAGGTTATTCAGGACACAACAATATCTTTTAAAATGCTGTATGTTAGACTTAAGAAAGGAGAATTGATAAAAATCTATCTCAGGGGTTTCCCTTTGGACCACAAGTATTAGTTTCTCAATATGCTATTTTTCTACAACTATCAATGGTAATCTACTGATTCATCATCTATTGATCATATGTATGTATTAAAAATGCATGTCAATTTCCATAAGTGAATGTATTTCGACTGATGATTTTGTATGTGAATATATAAATATGTATAGGTGTGTGGCTCAAGTGCTAAAAATTCTTACCAGGTCCTTATCAGAGGCTATGTCAGTTGAGAAGATTGCTGCAATCAAAGCTAAACGTTTGGCTAAGAAAAGAACCACAATAAAGAGCAATGATTATGCTGACACTCTAGGAGTAGTAGGGTCAGACTTGAGAGCTATCTTGGATTACGATGTAGATCTTACCAAAGACATTCTTAGCCGTGAAAGGCAATGGAGGACTAGGACAACAGTTCTACAAAGTAATGGAAAAGTAAGTGTTTTTATCATTATAATCCATCAGAAAATCAACCAAATTTGGGTAAATTGATTGAGTATGTAGTTGTTGTTTTTACTTCATAATATGTGCACCAAGCAATACACATGTTTTGTAAGATTATGTCGGCTCTTTTCTGCAACTGCAACAGTAAGTTTTTGCGAGTTTATCAAATAAATTGTTGCTCTAATCTACCATCCTTTAGATAAACATGGAACTCTTATAGCTTTTTTATATATCTAGCTCATATTTGACACATATATCTCATAAAGTCTGCACACTAGTCCAGAGACCACTATGTCTGGACGAACCCCGTCCCATTGCTCCTATGTCTCATGAGGTTATGCAAATAGGCTAGATGACACCAATCATATTGGGATTAAATTGTATTTTAAACCATAAAGGGCATTATAAAATTTAAAATATCCAACATTATTTAAAAATTTTCTGGACTTTTAAAATTAAAAAAAAAACTTGCTCGAATTAATTTTTTTATATTATATTTTGCTTTGTAATTACAGTGTGAAGATTTTTAGTAAGAGTGTGGTCACATAAAAACGTTATTTTGCAAGATAACTCAAATATTGTTAAAACGTTCATACATTATCTACTTCAATTCGTGATGTGACATATATCCTATGTACCGATTTGTATGAAGCACCACGTGACTAGAATCACTTTTGGACAAGTTATATTAGGAAAACTATAAGTCATATCGAAAAATCTTCAACAAGGCTATTTATTTATCTTTTCACATGGTCTGTCGAATGAGGGAATAAAACATTTTTAGTCATCATCCCTATTGTAGTAGATAGTTGATGAGACGAGAATTTTAAACAATGCCATTTATTATTGAATTAATTAACAAAGCTAAACTACTAACTTTGATTGGAATGTTGAGAAAGTACTTCTTTTTATGCACAATTGGTTCATACTTGACCTTCATCTCATATGATGCTGAAAACAAAGCCATATGATAAAAACATGCTCACTGCTCACCCAGAATCCTAAAGTTGAGATTCTTAATCTAAAAGTAATAACAAAGCTCTTGGCTTGTAATTCAGACCTGTTCAGGATCCAGCTAATAATCACGCACTTTGAGTTATTTATAGGCAAGTAATAGGACAATTGCATTTGCAGAATTTTTCCAAAAGTATATTGGCTTTACTGACCAGTATAAAGGCGCGTGAAGAAGGCAGGCCTGGAATACCAAGACCACAACCAGTCATTATGCAGCCTCCTACTGCCTTACCGGCACAGCAAACACAATACAACAGATACGATCAGGAAAGATTTATTAGGCAAAAAGAAGGTAAGTATGTGGCTTAAATTTAAATGTTGCCTACTAACGTTAATGAAATTGTAGCATCAGTTTGCGGATAATCACAAACTGATGTGTATATGCACGTCACTCTTTCTGTTCCTCTTTCAAAACGAAGCCTTAAACCTTCCATTCATTCCATAAACCTTCTACAGTAACATCTAAAATAATTCTGACACAAAAATTCTTCATAGATGTTATTTTCTGGAAAAAATATATAAACTGCCAGGCAGGTTACTATAATTTTATAATAAAGTAACAAATTATAGGAAGTATTGTCTCAAACAATAATTATTTGGTTTACAGAAACGGAGGGCTTTAAAATCGACACCATGGGTACATATCACGGCATGACGTTGAAGTCGGTGACAGAAGGACCGAGCGTGCCGCTCGCAGCGCGCACGCCTCAGACGCCGAGCCACCCCCGTCAAATGCCACGTGAGTCGACACAATATTATCTATTAACATAACAAACTATATTTTTTTTGTAATTATCTCCTGTAGCTATCACACGCCATCTATACCTGGCTTCCACGCAGATAACATACATAGTGCCTCATTAAATTTGAGGCTTTTTCGGTGGGCTAATCATAGGTTTATCAGTGCTTACCATTACCATTCCATTACTATGTCACCCCAGGGTTGTCATAGAATGCAACTACATAATAGCAAAATCAGCAGATGGGCAGCCATATCTACCTACCTACCAAACACTTTCAGACTGCGATCACCGTTCCACCTGTAAAGCGTAGTGATTATGACATATCCCTCAGGAGACATGTGGCAATTTACTGGGTATACTTATGTCCAACAGTGGACTTCGCAGTAATAAATTATGATGTTATGAAGCTCAAACTGATAAACCATATTATTTACTAACACATCACAATAAATGGAAATAGGCAATGGGAAGGCCATATTGCTCGAAGACTGGATGACCGATGGGAGAAGAGTACTTGAGTGGCGACGAGTAGTGGGGAAAATTACTGGGTTAATCCCCTACTAGATGGACATTTTGACATCATGTGAGAGAGCTATGTTTAACAGTGCATGTGTCTCAGCTGATAATCACAGTCCATACATTTCGACATTTGACACATAAAGCTTACAATATTTATTATAGTGTTATTAGTGACATTGTTGTCTTGCTTGCTTGTCTAGAAATTCCTTTTCATTCTGCCCTTGAAGACATTGTAGTGTCCAGGGAATTCCGATCGTGAATAAAGAAGAGACCAATTTGCAGAAGAGGGGCTAGTGGAATCAGGTCATATAGTTTGATCGCATACTTCCTGAAATGAACCCTTTAGAGTTTTCAAGACTGAAAGACTAACTTTTTGGATTTTATCAATGAAAAGTCTAAAGTTACATTATATACGTTACGTCGTTTCGAACTATCAAATAAACGTTCCATTATATCATTATAGGTTTCAAATGTCAAAGCTTTGAGTATGATTTAATTATTTCGATTGAACATATACAGAGAATGGTCCGATGTCTGCTGCCACGCCTAACCGTCGGGAGCTACTACCGGTGACTGCGGCGCGTCCACCACCCGGCGGCAAGCGGCCTTCGCGGACACCCATTATCATCATACCAGCAGCGGCTACATCCCTTATCTCTATGTTCAATGCTAAGGACATGTTGCAGGATCTCAAGTTAGTATGCCTGTATTCTAAACAGACTACTGATAATTTCCCATTCATTTCTCCTGGATTGTTAGCGCATATAAGCTTTTGTCATTCGCAGTGTGATCTCGAATTAAGTGTAGGAACCACCCCATGTTCTGCCTATTGTAAAAGACTACTAATGGAAACAGTATTCAGGAGATAGGCACCTCTATAACAAAAATATCATACAGCGATCACAAATTGGCCTGCGGAGCATGGTGATTATGGCAAATCCCCTAAAAAGTGCAATGTGGCTATCTCCGAGAGAGGCTTATGTCCAACCTACAGTGGATATTTGCAACTGATTAAGATTCTGAACCATATTGGCCCATACACTCTCTGTAGGAGAGCAGGCCTGACACCCTGCAGTGGGGATGTATATATAAGGCTGTTAAATCGAAAATAAATCGAAGATTCTGACCTATCTATGTGTTATTTGACCTCTTGATATTTGTAGTTCTCTTGCTGTATTCAAACGTAATCATTGAAGAAGTTTGTGAACATTTTTCAACATGTTGCACAAACTTTTGAGTTTTTTACTGATATTTTTTATAATGTCAGTGCTCAAAGCCTATTTTTTAAATACCGTAGATTTCATCATATAACAACGTATTATTTGAAACTCTCCACTTACTACCTAGAATATACATTTAATAATTACAATGAAACCTTTTTTAGGTATGTTCCTGTGGAACAGAAGAAAGCAGAGGGCGCTGTGCGCGAAAACGAAGTATTACTACAAAGAAGGAAAGGCCCAGCCGGTGAACAAGTGCCTAACAATGCTGCTACCATCACTGTTAGTGTTTTTTTCTATATTAGTAATCTTTAAGGCACAAAGTTTCTTACACATATCATTATTTAGACCATACGGCATCAGTGAAAAAAAAATGAAGCTATCTTGTTATTCAAGATAGTCAATCTGCTCCCAGGTCTGCAAGGGATTTATTGGCTTTGGACATATCTAAGTGTTACCCTTGAATTCCTAGATTTTTGTGTTATTTAAATGTATTAAGTAGGTGATACCCTATGATTTTATTATTATAGAAATGAGCCTTCTAGCATTATAGAGTTCTTTCCTGGAGTTACCTTTTTAGAGAGATATTTAATGCTAATGATCACAAAACTTGAAACTCTCATTTCTCTCTCTCTAAGCTACATTTCGTGATGACTCTAAACTGGTGTCACGTTATGCAGATGATAATGATTGCATTATTTAATGATGTGAACACTTGTAAACAGGTCCCTTACCGCGTGGTGGACAACCCAAGCAGACTGTCGGCCGCTGAGTGGGACCGAGTCGTCGCTGTGTTTGTACAAGGACCCGCGTGGCAGTTTAAAGGCTGGCCTTGGGAAGGCAATCCCGTCCAAATATTCGCTAATAGTAAGTACTGTATCTTTCTGTTATGTACTCAGGGAAAGGTGTATTGGGCCAGACTTGGCTAATCTTAATGGGGACTCCTGAATTAATTGTCGTTTAAAATTCATTTCAATCCAATATAAATAAAACCATAAACAAACACAGAAACAAAACAATAACACTGTAGACTTGACAATGTCGAAATGAGTTTTCAATCTGAATGGAATAAGTTGTATGCGGGGCAACGGCATATTATATTATAGTAATAGACCGGACAAAGCAAACAAAATTTTTGACCCTAAACTTATTACTAATTGGTAATAAGTTACTCAGTATAGTGTCACATCATTTCACGCGGCCGTACAAGACATTTGACATACCATTGACTTTTGAGATCAAAATGTTTTTTATGAAAAGTTTCCCAATGCAAGCTCTATAACATGTTACTATATTTAAATCTCTCTGATTCCATGTTTATGTTACTGAGATATATGTTGTTTCTATTTGTTTACGGTTATTTCTATTAGACTGAAACGAGCCATGCCTTATAATTTATACTGAATACCTGAATACTATTTTTAATGTTTCAACTTCTTCAAGTTCTTGTCAACGAGTAGGAAGGGTATAGAAAAATACTCTTCAACAACTTGACCATGCACAAATAATAGTTGTTGTGAGCCTTCGGGTGTTCATATTTCATTGTGATCTCATCAACAAATTTAAAAATATCATCAACAGAATGATGTGCCTAAAACATTTCTATTTGTATTACAGTCTGCGCTTTCCACCTGAAATTCGACGAAATGAAACTAGACGCGAACGTGGGCCGGTGGGCGGTGACGGTTCTCAACTTGAGCCGCACGAAGCGACATTTAGACCGCGCAGCACTGTTAGGTTTCTGGGAGACGCTAGACAAGTAAGTCAACATTATATTTTTTTGCCGTATTAAATTTGTTAAATATAATTGTTATCGTACGGCCTACATCCTTATAAAACCTCTTTCGTAGCCTGTTTACATCCTTTCAAAAGTTCGTTAAGTGCCGCCGTAGTAACGACGTGTGCGACTTATTGAGACTTCACTAGTAACGTGATAGTTGCATTGAGCGACCACGTTCCGGTTGCGATTCTCGCTCATTTCTTTCATCTACCTTGAAATCAGGCAGCTGTGTTAGATCTTGAACTAGCCTTTATTCTATTATTAACCTCGTAAACCTTTGCCTGCCTGATCGTTACTAATACTCGTTGACTTGACTAAAGATCATTTAGATGTATATGTACGTGAATTTTTTCACATATACTACGGTTTAGCTTTCGCAAACACTTGACTCTAACAATAATGACCTCTTTAAAGCTTAATATTTCGCAAAAGGATTACTGTATCGAAAAATTTTCATAAACCAAAGACCCTCAAAATGTACGAATAGACAAGTAAAAATAATTAATTATTATCCCAGTACGAGAAGAATAAAAATCAATATTTTATTTCACAACTTTGTTGGAGTGATTAAAATCTGTATCGATACCAGCTTTTAATACCATGAGTATTTGAATTAAGCCGCGGACAGATGAACATGGCGATACTATAAGGTTTCCTTATTTATGATGGAATCCTAAAAACACGTGGGCAAAGCTGCAAATAATAGCTAACGCGTAACGCACATATTCCTCCGATACCTTAAATCAGGGATGGCGAACCATTGGCACGCGTGCCATTGACGGCACGCGACACAATATTTTGGGCACTTCTCTGTTCACGAAATTCATTATGCACTATGAAAAAAAGTAGGTATTATATGACTAGCGATCGCGTATTACATATTTTATACGCTTATATATATATATATGAAACATGGCAAAACTTTCCTATTTTTTGTAGTAAATTAAGAGTTTGGGGTTTATAGTATTTATTATTATTATTTTCCTAATAATCAGAAAGTCAAAATTATTTGATGGCACGTCTATGACCTCGTTAAACATTTCTTTTGATAAAATGGCACGTTGATACGTAAAGGTTCGCCACCCCTGCCTTAAATCTTCCCCTGTGTATCACTTACAAAGTATGGATGCGGCTTTTGTATATGTTGCAGTTGGATTGATTAGTGAGCTGTTTTACGTAACCGCTAGCAGTTTTACTCAACAGCGCCGTTATGTAAAGCAGTACATGTATAGCTGGATTGTCATAGCGTTACATTTAACAAAACTGCTACCCATGTATAGTTTTGTAGAATGGATTACATTCAGTTACAACAAGCGTTTGGTGTAAGGTATGATTAAATATCAATAAATATCCTTAAAATCACTGTTTTCACTCAAATAGTCATAGGAGACATTGTCACTCGTATTGCTCGTTTAATTCGTTAATTTTGACGAACTAGTGTCTGTTTTGGACGCCATTTTGCCAATTTGACAATGCAAAACGTTCATTCTATTCCGCGTGTTAAAGTTCAGCTATTATGAAAACCTGTTTAACGTCGTTGAGCTGTTTTATATAACAGAGCTGTTTAGTAAAACAACAAGCGGCTATATAATACAGCTTCTTACACAATCCAACTACGACATATACACATAATATATTGTGGTATACATAGATGCAGTACTACAACATACCGTTAAGGTAGAAAAATACCTAACTTTGCTCTTTTGTTACAGGCACATGATGAAAAACAAACCACATCTTAGGTTCTAAGTTTGTTTTAGGAAAATATATTAGATATATTTAAAATATATATTTGAATGCCTTCTGCAAGGAAACTAAGTCAATCGTACCATTTGTATAATATTTTGGCACTTCTGTCGGCATTTTATATTGTATATAATACATTCAAAGAGAATGAAAATGCGTATAATTATGTGTATGAAATATTTATGTATAATAGCTTACTATTTGTGTCGCTGTTCATGACAGACTCACTTCTGCTATTTCCTATTTTATTGACTTGACTAGACGTATGTTCTGCGTGTATTTTTTGTTATACATTTGTGTTTTCAAAATAACGCCAAAATATTTTTAATGGTATTACAGTTGTCAAAGATCTGTGGTCTTTGTTTATTGACAAGAAATAAATTGTTGACTATAATTTTAAAAATAGTTTCTTTTAAAAATATAGGTACCTCAAACTCAACATATATCTTGACTAAAAGTAAACACAAGTAAGTACATCTCTTTGAATTTCTTTACAGAAGATACTAAGTTCCTTTAAATTAAGTTTTTAGTTGTTGTTTTTGGTGTCTATAATTTATAAATATCATCATGAAAGTAACAATTTATAACAGTAAAGGATGAAACGAATAATAATACTAAATATTTATTTTTGTCTTTATTTAATTCAATTGTAGTTTAACAATATTACTTTGCTCTCTTTCATAAAGAGGTAAGTATTACATAATAATATGTTTATTAATTTGTTATTTTATTACATATAAAGTTATGTATTTCATGATATATAATATATTTTATTATTTTATGTATACGGAAACATAGTTTTACCCATAACAATATCACATCGTTAGGTAGGTAGGTATATATAGTTATGTACTGTGTGCCCGTTGTCTCATTACGAGTTAACAAGTTATGGTAACAAACTAACTATGCGAGTACCAAATGTGTTTTTGTACAAATCTCGCTATGTTTCACAAAATATCTTAGGTATTTTAAAATTCTCTCAAATACATACATATTTTATTGTTATTTTTGGCAATAAATTCATTTGTAAATTTTGCAACATTTTGTTACGTCTTGTATTACTTAATTTATAAATATGTATTTTCATTTTCTGTTCAATTTTATTACAAAAATAACTATGATGCATTACTTTATGATTTACAACCGAAAAAGGTATCCAACTATTACTTAATAAAATCACATAAAAAGTTTGTTAATTATTAAAACTTTTATTAACAATTAAATTTATGAGCCCTATAAAAATTTAAATAATATAAAACATTGTCAACAGTTCCGAATGGAATGATAGGACCAATCAAACTGGTCTCAAAAACCAACTATCGAAACAATTTAATTTATTTTTGTCAAAACACACTTTTAGTCTTTTTATCGAGATAGCCTAAGCGAGGGATATTAAAAACAAAGGATACAGTTTAGCTGTAGTCTACATGAAATAATCCTGGGTTGACTAAAGTCCTAACTTTCATTTCATGTGTTTCCAAAAGGATACCTAATTAATAATAAATACATAATTAAATGTTCAAACTAGAATATTACGACATATATAATTATTAAAATTGACTTGAGTAAATCGAACGGCAGGAGATAATACCAAAAAAGTAGGATTATATTGCACTATTACTAACTCTACGATTTTCAGTTTTATAATTGAGCTTTAATTTGCTATCTCATATATATCATAAAGATCATTATTTTAAATTAAAAAAACAAGAACAAAAAAACACATCGCTAAAGCTAATCTAAGGTTCGCTAAGATGGAGGTGAGCTAATTTACTATGAGTTTAGCACAATCACTCATAGAGACACGAGAGGGGCTTCCAGCAGCGACGAAACGAGAGAGCGACCCTCAATACCATCCCGTCTTGCAAGAACCCATAGGAATGATTCGTGCAAACTAATGAAATGATATATGAACTTATATGTCTATTCTTTCGCAAAATATATTTATTTGCCCTCTGGCAGCTAACTACAGTTTCTACAATCTAGTTCGTAAGTACAGCGTAATACAAAGTACAAAATTAACAAACAGAATCATTTTCTGTATTATTATTGCTTTTTTCCCTTCTTTCTAATTGTAAGTAGTATACTTAATTCAGTTAATTTAAAACTATTGTTTTTTTTAAATACGATCGGATCATTTCATTTGAAAATGGACAATAATTTTCAGGAACTTATCCTTCAGTCAAACTAAATATAGTGAGTATAGCCTTAAAATGGTTAAAATATTGCAAAGTCTGTGTCAGGGAATAATAACTTGCTATTAGATTAAACTTAGATGCCAAAGATGCTAAAACATAATTGTCACATTGAATACTTTCTTCCAATGCCAATAATTTATAAATTGATAAAAATGAATAAATTCAGAAATGCTTTTTCTGTAGTCCAGCAGCCCTCCTAGTATTCGAAAGTTGTCGATGTCGGCACCACCTCCAACACCATTTGCAGAAATACCGTTATTTTATCTGAAAGTTAAAAACATTTTTACACAGACTGAAAACTACTCGAAAGTATAACCGGGGTATAAAAAGTACGTTATGGGGGTTGTGCATACGGGTTGCGTTCGTTCCTATACAAAAATTTATGCATATTGCCAGGCTAAATTATCAAGTTTTGTTTGAACCCTGTTCGTTCATACCACGATGTTACACATCACGGTTGCTGTGTTTATTGGGGCTCTTTGAGCTTTTTTTAGTATTATTCGTTTACTACCACAAGTATTAAAACAAAAAATGAAAGCATTTAAAGGCATATCTCACAAGATACCACTGGAACATAAATGATCATTATAAGCCTGATTGACAATAGCGATAACTATTTTGAATGCCTTTACAATCGTGGCGAGTGGGAGACTCATGTTCAACAGTTGATTCTTCTGACCCTGTTGTTTCTGACTGACTAATTGACAAAGTTCCACAATCTTTATCTTATGTGGACGATAATTCTGATAATTATCTTCAATTGACCTAGTACTTTATTTTACTGTAATTTGACAAGTTGTAGTAACCTTTGTGCTGCCGTATGCAAAAGGTTGCTTGAAATAGATTCCAGAAGTAGCGCTGAATACCACTCGTTAGCACAGGGCATAATGAACGACAAACCGGTGCGATTTGTTAAGTGGTATATCAACAATGTAAGTGGGCATGTGGTCCCGACTATAGACTGTGATCATACCCATAACATTTATTTGGTGCCGTAAAAAGCAAGGACCACTTTAGATGGCTACCATCTGCCTACGAAACTTGTATGGAGAAAGGCCACCAATCCTGGCGATCTCATGTTCTAAAGTGGATTTATGATGTTGAAGGGAACGGAAGAGCTCGCTCTAGTTGATACTAAAGCATTTGATACATACCCATGAATGGTAACGAGTAGCCCCACTTCACGAATGGCACGTAAACCAACAGTCCAGTGCATATAAACGCTGCCGCGTAAAGGTACTCCCACTGCGGCTTGTCCACAATCGGAGCTATCACCAAGTATGTTGACACCAGTAACACTATGTACGGGATTATTATGGGCACCTGGAAAGATAATACATTTAGATATTAAGCTGAAACACGAAAAGATTTAACCATACCAACCATGTATCCTGGAAGAAATGGTCATTCATTGTAGTTTATTTTTTTTCAACAATTTTGTTAATAACAGGTGACATGATGGAACAACTCAATGGGACTAGTGGGATAGACGAGTTATTTTACCGTTCGGCGTTCGTTGCCAAAAAACAACTTATAAACTAATTTTCTATTTTGCTCGCGACTTCATCTACATAGGCACTTCACTGTGGAATCATTTTACGGAAATCCTGTAGTAAAAATTGCAATATGTTCTCCATCTGTCTTATTCGTTGCATGCCTTTCTAGATCGGTTCAGGATTTTTGTCATGAAAAGTAGACAAGATTTATTGTGACAAAATCTATCTGTCCTTCCTTCACGTTGTAACGGAGCGTCAGAATACCTTGATTTTTAGAGGGAGGTCCTCGAGTGACATAGACTAGTCCTTTTCCCGATCGAACATTTGGTTCCAATGGGATAATTTCAGAAGTTACGCAGACTAATCAATGTGGATTACTTGGTTAAACTGTAACTGAAGTGTTTCTTAGTCAAATACAACACGCCATACCTTGTAAGGTCTCGGCGCGTGAGGCTTCGTGTATCTCATCACAATCAACGCGAACATAGCTCCTCCGTAGAAAATCCACGCCGTGAATGAAAAGAAGTCAATCAAAGAATCTATTGTTCCGTAAAGAACCATCGCAACTGCTATTAGGGACTGAAACAATAAAAAAGATAAGTATGATTATTCATGTTTATTTTCTAATAATCTTCATAAGTATCAAATTAAGTATTTGACAAATCTTGTCTGTGTCTAAATTTTCTAATCGAAATCATAATTTTAACAACCGGAAAAGAATGATGTTTCAGTCTTAAAAGTAATGAGTTTTTAAATTTTAAAATACAATTGTTTTGCATTTATACTCCCAAAACATTTACGTCTACTGTCCAAGTAAAATGATTGAGAAATCTGAAATTAACTTTAAACATACGTGGAATATCAACCCAGGCGCAGGAGTGAATCGTCGCACGTGTACATATGACAATATGTCAAGTAAATGGCCTTCACGTGACGCTGCGAAGCACAACCTGCAATTACATTAAAAAGTAAAGAAAAACACGTCAAAAGGTCACTCGTAACAGAAAAGATGGCCATTAAGGTCAGTCTGTAAAATCTCAACACTGACTTCGTAGGAACTTCCCAAAAAATCTATCACTATTTCGATACGATATTGAATTCACATTTTTTGTTCACTGCAGATTCAGTACTGAAATTTTACAGAATACCACTTCAGTTTTGATCTCACCTTCCTGCTACGAACAGCGTGCCGTTAGCCGAGCCGAACGTGGATATAGTGACGGCTAGGGGCATCAGCCAGGCCATAGGGCCCAGGAGACGGTTGCCGAAGGTCACTGCTACTGCTTCACTGTCAGCCATCTCACTGACTGACATCACGGCCAGGTATGATACATTCACCAGCGCGTAACAAAGCGTCACCAACGGTATTCCAATTATTATACTCATGGGGAGATTTCTACAATAACAGGGTTAATTAAAATTACATAGCTAGAAACAAATTGAAGAAGCTTGCCTCCCAGAAAGCATGTGTTAGGTCCTACTTTATTAGTTTCGGATCGGTTAAAGTAAAAATTCCAAAACTAATTCCAAAGTAAGCCCCATCACAAACTACCGCTTCTGGCTTGCTACGGGCGGTGTGTGTGACGGTCGGTTCATTTTGTATTGCATTGTAGCCTTTCTGTTTCAGTTCTACTTAGAACAGAATCGGTAGGTGTGGGTAAGGGGTTAGTCTTTGTTGATTGGCCGAGTTAAATACTTCCTAAATTGTGCGGGTCTAATGAGATAAGACCTAGCCACATATAACAGAATATAAGGAGTTGGACGAGCCGCCTAGTTTGTATTAGTTCCGTCATAGACCTACCGATTCAGTTCTGGTGTACCTAGAACGGTCCGGACCGATTCTTAGTAGCATATTGTATTGCATTATATCCTTCCGATTTCAATTCTATCTATAACAGTATCGGTAGGTGTGGGACGGGACTTAGTTGTTAGCTTAACTAACGCACTCAAGCCACCAATAAACTAAAACAAGAATCAGGCACACATACAATGCACATATGTCTACTGTATGTACAAATTTCACAGGACTGTATTTTGATAATGAATGTAACATTATTTCGACTAGCTCGAACGCTCGCTATGCCCGATCTGTCATTATATCGATTATCGGACATCATACCGATTTAATTAATGCACTTACTTGGATGGATTCTTAATTTCTTCAGTGACATAGTTGAGATTATTCCATCCGTCGTAGGCCCACAGGCCGGTGTAGAATGCGGTGGCAATGTTGCCCAGAGTCGCCGTACTACTGGCGAAGTTGGGCTCCTGTAAATGTCGCGTATTACCTGCACCATACGGACACAACCACCGTCAGTCTATGCCAAAATACTTGCATCCCATTATTACTAAATGGTACAAACGTATTTATGAACTTGATGATGTTAAGGAATATGATTTCGGGATGTCGAGGAGGTCAACTGATGCTATGAATTTATAAGTACGACTATTCACTAAATAAATAATAAAACATTTAATAACACTTCATATACAAGGCACGATTAAATGCATCCTTTGTAGTTCGTTATTACCTAAGATGAGTTTGTAAGCTCCTCCGCAAACAATAATACCGATTGCTGCTAGTTTAGCTGCAGTGAAGATGTTCTGTACGTTCGTCGCCAAGTTCACACTGTAGCAGTTCACCGCCAAGATCATCACTAGAAGAACAGCACAATTCATTAATTCGACTCGCAGACGACGCAATCAATTGTACGTTCGTAATACTTACCAATGGCAATGACCGCGACCAGCTTGACGAGGGCGTCTGGAGGTTCACATTCCGATACGAACGGTTCCACCGCATATTTGGCGAAGCTCAGGCAAATAATTGCCATTTGTGAAGGCTTTAACACCAGTGTCGACACCTAAAACAACGTTATCAATAGAATTATATTAGCAAAGGAGAATATTGCGGCTTCTTAACAAGTTATAAACGAATGTAATGTATTTATTTACCCATGAGAAAAGGAATGCTGGTGGTCCTCCGAATGCATCCATAAAATAGGCGTATTCTGCGCCTGATGACGTGTTCATAGTTCCCAATTCCGCATACGCTAGCGCACCTGTAACGACAAATAAATGTATCCGTCGTTTCGTATCGTTATGTAAGATCTCGTTCATGCTACTACGGAATATTCGATCAGTGCGGTAGGTACTCACCAAGCAATGACAGCAGGCCACATGCCATCCATATGATGAAGCTTATGCCCACAGAGCCAGTCCGCTCCAGAAGCCCAGAGGGCGAGACGAAAATTCCCGATCCTAAAAATAAAACGAAGGTGTAAATAAAACATCCGTCACACACAAATTGGAAACCGCAATACTAAACGCATGTCCGAGAGAAGAAATTTGTATTGGATGCTGCTCAAGAACAACAACCATAAAACTTATTATGAACAGACCAGCAACAGACGTTGCAGAATATTTCACTGTTCTAAAGATCAGGAAATAAGCAAATCCCGTTTCAGTTATAATTTTATCACACTTATTGTTAATCCAATAATAATAAAAAATAACTGTTCGTCTGTTTAGCTTGGACAGTCGTTACTTTTCAAGGAACTTTACAAAAGGTGATGTAAATACGTACCAATCATAGTTCCGACGATTAGAGCCACCCCACTGAAGAGTCCCACCCGTCTCTTGAGGTGAACAGGGTCGTCCGTAGTTGCGTCCGACCCCTCCAGCTAAAAAAGCCGACAGAAACTATTTATTTAGTTTATAAAAATCAATCATTATGCACTGCCATTTATAATTTTGAAATAATTTTAAATCGCTCAACATCAGCCGTCTCTTCGCGACATTGTTGTATCATTCATTGTTACAGCATGGTATTATGAAAATGAAGCGCGGCCACACAAATTAGTCATGCTTTTTTGTTTGGACGCTAGTATTATGTCTATTCGGTATTACGTATGGCATTTTGGCACATATCTATTGCGTGAATGAAAACCTGTTAAGATGTAGAATGAAATATGCCTACGAGAAAAACTAATTCAACACAGCGCCAGGTCACATGATTAGGAACTTTGGTGTCAGATTTTCTCACATAACTTTGGAAAATAGGCTATGGGAATAAGCTTTTTTAAATCCAGTACCTTGTCTCCTGGGTTGGCGTTACCGTCGCTGAGCGCTCCCGCCGTGCCGTCTTCGGCGTCGCAGCCTGTGGCGGAGCACCCGCGCCATACCAATCCGCCTTCGCGTGCGCTCCCTGAAAACAATAAATTCATGTTTCATATACTTGGTGTACATGGACCGTAATTTTTCTTGCTCTGTTAGGTTTATATAACAAGCCTCGGAGCAGGAAAGTGTTGAAGTTGATTCAGTTTGATTAAAACGAAAATACCGCTGTACAATTTTCGCTCGCAGTTATCCTCCTCGATTAATTTTCCTCCTAAAAAAGAACACCTTTATCTAACTTGAACCAGACTTTTTATTAAGAATAATCCCAACAGAGTTGTACAGTGTCTCGTGCTTTTCATTCTAAACTATTGGAATGTCTTCAAATTATTCAGCATACCCCGTCACAATACATCCATAAATTATGTCCTGATAGTTACACAAACATCAAAAACAACCTATTATTATTGCACTTTGTTTGCCAATTCAATTTATTCGGCTGTTCCACTGTTCCCCTTAGGGGCGCGGGCGCGCTGGGAGAATGCTCAATTAGGTGCATAGACTATTATTATTATAGAATTATCGTGTAGAATAAGTTTTCTGTCAGCCAAAGTGGGCAACACAGGAGCGAGTACAGGAGCTTAATTACACTGTATAATATGTGTTTTTATTGTGGAAAATAAACATTTTTTATATATATTTATGCATGTACGTAGTATACAACAACTTATAACAGCAGTAAATATTGTATTTACCAGTATCACTCATAATACGCAATAGTTTTATTAAGAATCGACGGAGCTCTATTTTAAGAGTGTAATTAAATCCAAGAAAGAATTTATATTAGGGTACTACAAGGCCTTGGCAACCCTGTGCGCTCGATGGTAATGATCGTTTGATTGGATCAAACTGTTCGAACCGCAATATTTTCAACCCAACAACGTGAAACTATTTTGTATATGTTAATCTTTTTGAACTCGAGTTTCAGAAATAAACTCGGTGGAAAAATACAACAACATTTTGTTCGATGAGATTGTTGCGATTGTTAGGTACCAAAGCCTGAAAGCCACCGACTGTCTTTGTTACCGAATATTGTTCACGCTTCGTTAAAACATTATCAAAGAAACAGACAGCTGCTTCAATGGTGATTGAAGAGGTTCGTGGATTGAAAACAAAAATTTTAAAAAGGCAAAATACATATACTTTTGTGTTTTCATGTTGCTGTTAATGCTTCATGAATATATGCTTTAAAGTTAAACGCATAGAGGAGATATTATCTTCAAACAACTAGTAAGCGCTTCCAAATTGTTGAATCTCCCTTTATGTATGTATGTAACAATATCTAACAGCGCTTGTTTACAAATTTTAGTTGGTAAAAGCTACTAAGATCTGTATTAGACTGCTTGCTACTTATATAAACATAAAATCATACATCCGATTGAAATACTACCTAACCAAGCCTATCCGGGTGCTGAAGCTTTTTGTTAGTTATACAACGGAATGATATAAAAATCGATAAAAGTGTGACGTGCAACACCTCAATCCGTATTGATTGAGTGAAATCGCTACAAACTGTGAAACCGATCAAGGTTTCTATTATATTTTATTACTGGTTTCTATTATAGTACTACTGGTGGTTGCACTTTATCAAGTTCAATGAAAATGTGGCAAATAGATTTTTATAGTTTTTCGTTTGACCACAATATTGCCTTGTAATTGACAGTACATGCTAGAAATAGCATCATTCTAGCATAGAAGAGCTCTAACTCTTATCATTCAGGAAACAGAAGCCGGCAGAGAATTACACACCCTAGTATGTACAGAATAAAACAAAACGCTTCTTGTAAAATATATTAAAACGGTAATTAAGTTTATATTAGCTAAACCTACGAAAATTAATTTTATTTTGCTGTAGTGTTTTGGCAGATTTTCGGGGGCTAAATCTGAATGATGATACTTCAGAAAGACATTATCGAATCTTTTTGTTAAGTATATAAAGGACGGTGCGTGTCTAAAATATTCCGACAACGTTTATCGTCTAGGCAATGTTTATTACGATGTTATGTAGAGACGGTAGGTAGACAATAGCTGAGCAGTAAACATAAATTTGGGGGTCAACAGTCTAAATCTAGCCTTATTACTGTTCTTGTTTTCGTGTTTATTCGATGGACACGTCTTTGGAGAGTCCAAAGTTTTATCCAAACTGTAATAAGACAACATTGATGAAATCAGATCGATTGAATATGTCATTCATTGCAGCTATATTATAAATTCTGAAGTATGTAGCTCTGTTCCTCTTTCTTTTTTGTTGCCTTTTCACAACTACCGGCTCAATCCTGATGTCATTTTCCGCGCACGTAGCCTATGGCATGGTTCAGACCTTCGAGACCCTTGGTTTGCGAGTTCTACTAGCTCTTGGACGTTTTATTCCCTAAAATCCGATCTTATACAAATAAACTCGTCCGTAAAATTACGACGCCTCAAAACATCCAACGCACATCTAAAATGTGCTAACCAAGTTCTTAAGCGACATCATTAAGGAGTACTTCATGTAGCATTGTCAGATAGTTATTACTCGGTAAAAATAAAATTGTCGACGCGGGTAAGTTTCAGTCTGTATTAGCTGATCGAGTCTCATTTCGATGACGCAGTAGTCGTGTCACACGAGCACACCGGACGCGAGGAATGAAAACATGCTAGGTAACTGATTTAGATCACGTACACCATCTACGGACGGAACACAGACGATCTTACTAGCAAATATGAAGTATGATATATAGTTTCTTTATAGTGATTTTTCGGTCACGCTAACATTAAGTTACTCTTTTATTGAAACTTTGTAATGTTCTTCTGTTTTATGACAATTAATTTAGTATTTTAACAATTATAACAAAATTCTCACGAGGACGGGGTTTCCACCAAATGTCACTAAATCTTACGAAGGGGAAGGGAGGGGTCTAAATTTTAAGATAAAGTGGTCAAGTAATTAATTGATGTCCTTATACTCATCGGCTTACTCTGGTTATAAGTTTTAAATAAAAAGCAGCCAAGTGCGTGTTGGGACACGCGCAGTGGTTCCGTAGTTATTTGGATGTTTCGTAGTCCAGGGATCCTTTGAAGGATACAGTATATTATGTAACCATTTTTTTAATACAGTATACTAATGAAATTTCTGATGTCGGTGGTTTTTCCAAATTGTTCTAAATTGATTCATACTCTTGTAAATTAGGTTCAAAGTTGGGGCTTTTTATTACCGAAAAATACAATACTTTGACGCCCTGTAACTCTGGAAGTATATATTTAAACGAAAATCTGACTCACCACCGACACAGATATTTGTTTCTAGATTGTGTCTTGAAAATTTCATAGATTTTCATAGCTTAATACTCAATATATGACTGGACTACGTTTGTATGGGCGCTTTGACAACAGCATACCCTCTTAAAAGATACGTACAAATATTATACCATAAAAAGCGTGTGTCGGGCCACGCGTAATGTAGGCCTCCGTAGTTGAAATGGTTTTATAAAAAGTAATTTTGACTTAAATTTGAACGAAACTCTACACTGCGCGTGGCACGACACACACATGGTAGATTTTTTTATATGGATAGTTGAAGGGTCGGAATTATGATATATTTTTTATCCCGATCGAAACATTCCGTGTTTGAACAAATTATGATGGATAATTTCTGAATTTAGTCTGCAAATATTTTAATCTCATTGGAGCTGAACAAATATTTTTTTATATTTACTTATTTTTATTTACTTTGTTAAATAGGAATAGAGCTCCTTACAATACCTTTTAACGGGTTACCACACAGCGTGCAAACAATAATAACAAAAAAAAACTTTGTGTTCTACGAGTTGCGAAAGTCCAGAACTAAATATAACTTCGACACGAGAGAATCTACGGGTAAAACATGCTGTCACAAAACTTGCTTGCTGTTATGATGAAAAGCAAGATCTTTCATGTCATAAAATGCGGGAGACACTAAAATATTCGACTGGAAAATTTACATTTAAAAGCACTTTGTTACTCTAGAAACAATTTTAGAAATAAGCAATTAAATTCAATGCAGTAAAAGACGTCTATAACATGTCGGAGACACTTAGATATTAACTTTCAGTACATTTATCATATCACATCTTATGTATTAGTTTTTATATTAGAAAAGCTTTCGTTTGACCATAACCTCGTCGATGTGATCTAGGATGGTTCACGGGTAAATGGCCTCGGGAAAAACAGAAGGTGGTAGAGAATTCCATTCCTAAGATGTTCTTATCTATATGGCTGTACGCATAATAAATAAAGATGAATATAATGTGCTATTTTCTGATATCAAGATTTTTTCGAGTACGGGATTCATAAAAAATTAAAAATAAATTTATGTTTGCAAGAATCTGAAAATACATTACATTTTCAATACCCTATTTTAAACATTTAAAATGTGGAAAAAGTTATAGATTTTAGAAATGTTCCCGATTACATAATTATTATGATTATATTTTATTATTTTTATAAACAATTTATTAACACTTAGCTTTCTTAAGTTGTAAGTAAGCAAGTTGTTTATACATAAAAGTTGCAGGCAACTGCATTATCGTGAAAAATGAAAGATCAGTATATTTTCAAATACATATGCAGTACATAGAAACAATACTCGATTGGAATAGGTTCTTTTGATTGATATTCATTTGGGTATATTTGATAAATTTTATTGATTTAGATTATAAAAATTTGATTTACCAACCAACCAAAAGCAATCATTAACTCGTGAATAAATATTGAAATATTTTATTATTGCAAATTGACGGACGTCCGTGTGGCATGGGACTCGCGGCTCACTTCACGAGTCTGTCTGTCTATACGTATTGTACCAACAGGAATTATCCCATTCAACCAAGTCACGACTACGAGTTTGCACAAAACGTTCATAAAACCGTGAAATATTTATCTCCGCCGTGCACAATGTAAATATTTAACGTTCGCCACGAATATATGGGAATTCTTAGTTATATTGCAGAACGGACGTATAGGTTAATGGATGTTAGGTGTTAGAAAAATTATTGACTCACTACGAGTAGTTTTTTGTATGCACGGACACAGTATACTAGTACTTTATTGGTACCGTAGTTTTAGTACCCTAACAACGTATATTGAGTCAATATCAACGATACGAATCAACTATTTTTTTAATTACGTACACTAGTCTCAGCTGTCACTCTTTTTACATTGGTTCTTTATATTAATAGATATATTTGCTCGTAATAATAAATACAGTAAACTCTTTATAAATGAAATAATTGTATATTAAATTCGTAGACGAACAAGGGTCTCTGTATCAACAGTAAGCTGACGTGTCAATGGGCAGGCCACATCGCTCGAAGAACCGATAACCGTTGCAAAGTAAAAGTATTCGAGTGAAGACCACGTACCGGGAAAAGTGTACCAGGCCGTCCTCCTACTAGATGGACCGACAACCTGGTTAAGTTCGTGGGGAGTCGCTGTATGCAAGTGGCTCGGGAGCGGTCAATGTGGCATACCATGAAGGAGGCCTATGTCGAGGACATTTCCAGGCTGATGATGATGAGAATTTTCTTCAATCTTTTAGAAGCATTTTGCAGTCTAAAATTGTTTATGGAATCTTTATGTAAGCGAATCACCTCAATATTTCTAATTATGCTGTCATTTTCATTAATCGAATAACTTTTTTATGGTTTCTTATTAGAATTTAATGCCGTCAGTAGTAATAATAAATGATTATAATTATGTATCAATCATAACGTGTATTTAAGTCAAATTTAACGCTATTTGAATGAGTCACAAGCACAATTTCTAAAATTAGAATTCCTAAGCATAAAATTCCTAAAGACGAAACTTTGAACGTCAAAATTTATAATGTACGAAATTAATAGTATTATGTTCAGTAACCTACGTTTAAAATGTATAAATATACAAAACTGCTGGAAAATCCTAAATACATTTGTCCTAAGTTCAGTTGACCTACGTTTGAAATGTATATTGTGAGATGTTTCGAACGACAATTGTTCGAGATTCAGTTGACCTAAGTTAGAAGGCTCAAAAATAACACAGATAATTTTATTTGCAGTAGATATATTTATTTTCCAATTATTTTTGTACTTATGTAATTTGAGCATTATAAATTTTGAATTTCAAGGAATTGTTATTTGGCCATAGAATATTATAATAATACTTCATATTAATATTGCTTTTCGAAAATATTACATTAGGACACGTGTCTTTAGAAATTTCGAAAATAACAACTGTTGAGTTTCCAAAGTTTTGTCTACAGGAATTTTGTTTTTAGAAATTATGCTCCGGGCCCATTATAACGCCACATCGTAGATAATAAAGACATACCTCCATTACTCATGTTCTATTTGACACTCACAACCAGACGCCACACAAACTCATCCACGAGTGAATTAACTTAGTGACAATATTTTTCCTTATGTCCACTAAACAAATATTTATGACGAATCTTTAGGTCACGAACGGAGTCATAAACGTTTTCTATGGTAAACTTAGTTGGTTTAGAAATATGTTACTGGCCATCGAAAAGTGGGTATATTTACATTCATAATTATAACGTATTGGTTTCAGATTCAAGAAATATATAGTTACTTTATCATTGCTAAAAGATAAACAAATAATCTATAAAAACCGCTGCTATAACTTTTTTGTCTTTGTTTCACTTAAAGTGTCTACTGAACAAATATTTATGACGAATCTTATGGTCACGAACGGATCCAAAAACTTTTTCTAAGGTAATTAATTGGTTCAGAAGTAAATATACTCGTATTCATTACTGGACATCTAAAAGCTGACATATGGTATACAAATACATCATCTATATACATATTATAAATATATGTATTGGTTTCTGATTTAAGAAATAGACAGTTACTCTATCAGTGCAAACACTCTACAGTACGAACTTGACACCCAATGTTTGCAAAAGACCTATTCAACGATACCCCACACAATGGGGTAAACGCGAAAAAAATATTTCATCCCAAAGTTACATGTATGGGAGCGACCCTTAAAAATATATTTTGCAAGATTTTATTCTACCACTTTGTCGGCGTGATTAATATGTATACCCGTACCAAATTACAGCTTTCTAGTAGTAAGGGTCTCGCCACTAAGCTGCGGACGGACATAGCGAAACTATTAGGGTTCCTTGTTTGACTACGGAACCCTAAAACAGTCTCGTCTACTTACACTGAAAAGATACAAATGTCTAATGTAATCAGTTGATCAGCTATTAATTCCTACATATAATGTAATGAGTGCAATTGACTAAGGAATAATATATTTATTGTACATTACTTAATAACAAATGTCCAATTGTCAATATGATCATGGCTTTAGGATACTCTTGCGATCAAAGTAACGTGTGCTAACGTTATGGTTGAACATTTAAATATTTATGGCTAGCTTATATGAGTTATGGAAATAACATAAGTACTAAAATATATTTACATACTGTACATAATTATTACAAAAAATACTGTGTAAACTTCTGGTAGTGAATTGTAGCAGCATCTATAATGTATGGTTATATATATATCATATCATCATCTTACTGAGATTACAAATCCATTTCTAAAGCATTTGGGAAATACCTGCATATGAAGACTGTTGGTAGTTATGGTTTCAGTTATAGTAAAAAAATTCAAATATTTTCCCCAATGGCTATCTAAAATGTCAATATATTTCAAATTTCAAGGTTATCATATATTATAACTTATTTGAGTTACCCAAACATATTTTCTCCCCTTTCCACCCTCTTAGGGGTATATTTTGAAAAATCATTCAGTTGAAATTAAAGCTCCAGGCTTTAAGAAATTTAACATGTAAGCTGTTTAATGGAAAAAAATACAAATTATTGAATTTTTATCCAGTGCGCTGAATCTTAAATACATAAAAACGTGCGTTGGGGGTGCATCCACCCTTGCGTCTATGGGCTTATTCTGGGCTGGTGGGTTGGTATGTAAATCATTAAGTGAGTGAAGTCTTTCATATACATATAATACAGTTAAACAATGTAAAGAAATTATGAACCTTCACTTGTGAGCAGGAGGACAGGGTTGATGGATCCATTATGCAACTTGTCCGTGGTTTGTGTACGCGCGGGCGCACGCACGGAGTTACGCAGCAGAGCGGCGAGTTTCTCACGCATCGCATCGCACATGCGCTCCGGCGCCTCCACACTCGCGGCAGTCGGCGCCGGCGCCGGGTTCTACGGACAAACTATCCACCAACTCCCCACAGACCGCCGCCGACTCCGACGCGAAATCTCTCGAGTCAAAATAAATCTTCGCGTCGTCGCGTCGTTATCACGCCCACGACGTGACAATCCTCCGAAACTCAATGTCAGACCGAACGGTACACTTCGATATCACTGTCGCGGTCACCGTAACACGTATGTCTGCAATTAATTAAGGTCGTAATATTTGTACAACTAATAATTAATTAGCAAAAGGTAAATTAAAATTTGCGTTAAGTAAAAGTTTGAAACTGCACTAGTTTTATTTTTATGTAGGCGAAAAAAATTCGTCAGTCGTTAATCGTAGCACTTCGATTTAAAAACTTGTAGAAAAAAATTACATCGCGTGTAACGTATCGTTGTGTTGGAGATGTGAGCGAGGGTCGGCGGCGCGGGTCGGACTGTCTATTCCCGGCGTGAGCGAGCACGTGGTCGGCCGTCCGCCGCCCGCCCCGTCCGCCGCCGCCCGCCCACCGCGATCAATGGGCGCGAGATCCGACACCGGCCCCTGCTCGTGCTCAGGCATATCTCGCTCGTATCGTTATGTCGTCATAAGACATCCATTCGTCACATAAACAAACATAAATCAAATGAAGCTTGTTGCTTTGGCATACGGCAAGGGAAAGGAAGCAATTAGCCCTGAACAAATGTGTCGCCCTGACTTTATTCGTGGCAAAGACCATCGAAGTCAGTCGTTAGCTAAAAGTAGCTGAGTATATTCTCCCCATTTTCAACCGACTTCAAAAAAGGAGGAGGTTCTCTATTCGACGCGTATGTTTTTTTAATGCGTGTTACGCGATAACTCCTCCAATAGTGAACCGATTTTGATAATTCTTTTTTTGTTGGGTAGAACATACTTTAGACGTGTGCCTATAAAAATTTCAGCGAAATTTATTGATCGCTTTTTGAGAAAATCAACCAAAAACCAAGTTTTTAAGGCAATTAAAGTCGGTTTTTGTTCTTTTTGAACGCTTTAATTATATAAACTTTATTTGACATTTGAAAACCTACCTCTATATTTGTTTTTATCGTGTCAAGTGTTGTATCTTGAGTATTATGCGTCGGGACGCATTTAATTTCCTTAAAGTAAGTGGAATCCCCAGTATTTTAACACTTTAAAAAACGGCCTTGTGTGAGATGGACTCGCGCACCACGGTGTCCGACCAATGAAAAGAAACGTATATAATATTATACCTTAAAAAAGGTATATTTTCCCGACCGCACAACTGAAATTGTTTGCCAAAGTTTTCTGATGATTTCTAAAAAAAACTATATTAGATAGAGGCCCCGCTTAGATTTTCCTGTAATATTTAGATAAAGTCATGTCTACAGTGATTATTACATATTTTTCACTTCGGAGATAGAGAGGAAAGGGAACAGTATTTTTACACACATTTTTCATGATAAGTCGAAAACGATGCAACAAAGAAATAAGTCTATTTTAGTGTGTCCAAAAGGGTCAATTTTACCTAGTGACTCCACCTTGAATTTAGCCCGAAGTGCCTCTTTTTAAATGTAAATAAAATGAAATACCTATCTTGATTACTTTATATTTAATTTAATTTTCAAAACATATGCAAGAGGTATTATTTATGCTGGGTTATTTGATCGATTTCCAGGAAATTTTAGTTTTGTACTTTTCATTGAAAAGAAATATAAACTGACCTACTCTTTTCAAAACCTCAACAAGGAGTTTGTAAATGAGCTATGTATCGCTAGTTGTGATCAGATTGATTCCTATTCAAGCACGTACTCTGTTTATAGCTGCCGCGATGTAATGTTTCGTGAATTGTTTTCATCGTTAAGTAGGTGATTTGGCATTAAACCAATTATTTATGTAGAAAATCATACTGCAGCGCCTAATTTGCTATCGCAACAATACCTGCATTGCATGCCTTATTTTTAGTGCGTACCTATTTAAAGTGCGGGCTTTTTTAGAAATCATTTATGCGTACAAAAATAAACTAAAAACGACTTCAATAATCCACGTAAGTAAGTAGACTGAAGTGATTAGAATCCCCAAATTATTCACCCTTGAGGGTGAAATATTGTTATCAACTTGATCCATCATTGAGATAAAAGCGATCGAATAAAAATATTCTCAAAATCTGTTCATTACTGTCAAGATATATGAGGTAACATACACTGACAAAAATAAGTTTCAAATGGAAAACCATAATTTAAAGTCGGTTGATAAGTAACGTCTAAATTGCTGAAAGTGTTAGAGTAAAATCTTCGAAGTACACAAAATGCTGAACCTATATTTTCTAGAAACAGAATAAGCAATTATACGTATTGGCATACAAATGCGTTTTAAAACGCAATCAATATTTCTGCAGTCTCAAATCCAATTGCCTAATAATTATTCATCAATTTTTCTAAACCGCAATTTTTATGACTCAGTATTAACTGACTGTGCAAAAAGGAATACGCGGACACATTCTTGGCCCAGTAATTGTCGACCTTTTTGTCACTTTGTCACGGGCCGCATAGTTCGTCTACATTGTTGCAATGCCTCTAGTCTCTTGGGCACACGCAACAAGTGTGACCGAATGAAATTATTTAATGTTCCAGATTATGTTTTCGTAAACTTTGCCATGTGGTTTCGGTTTAAGAATAGGACCACCCAATATCAACCCAAGGGTGTCGTAAGTAATTGCGACGAGAGAAAAAAAATCACCATTTCAAATAGAGGACTTACACAGCTGATTACGGTATTATGTTGTAACTTGGCGATGGCAAAACGAAAGGGCAGAAGCACAACCAATGTCTAATGTCATAAACTAAACAATGAGGTTTTGCATCGAAATTCTAATAAACATCACAAATAAATTGTCTCAACGAACACTCGAGACGGCTGGACCGATTTTCATGGTTTTTATTTATTTTATTTGTCTCTGTCCCGAATAGCGGAATAACAATAAAACATGAGATAAATAAACAAACAAATCATTTTTTATACATTCACGACCTAATAAAAAGTTTTAAATGACTTGATTTTTGTAGAGGGATGGTTGAAAGTCCAAAGAAGGACATAGGCAACATTTTATCCCGATCGAACGAGCAGTTCCCAAGGGATACATTTTAAAATCCTCGTAGGCGAAACGGTGGGTAGAAGCTAGTTATATTTTTTTCTGCAGATATGCCGAAATGACAGTGTAGCAGTGGGATCCCGCAATTGCTCGACAAACGTTTTCCCAAAGGAGGAAGTTAAGCTATAGTCTCCACGCTTGGTAATCGCACCATAATGCCCGTCTATCTGCCCTTAGCAGCAAGTAACATAATATAAAAGTTCTTGATGTACAAAATTAATTTTCCTAACTTAACTTTCTTAAAAATAAACTATTGATTATGAGATTTTATAAAATAAAATATACTTCTTATGGTTTTTAGTAAAAAAAATTGCCTGCACATTTTTACACAAAAGACTACCAAATCCATTTAGTAAATTGTTATCTCTTGACGTCTCAACAACGGCGGCGGAATCAGCAAATGGAGCGGCATCATCATGCCAAAATCTTTGTATCTCTGTGTTCTCATAAACTCACAGTCCCCTAC
Organism: Carcina quercana; assembly: GCA_910589575.2. Taxonomy (NCBI): domain Eukaryota; kingdom Metazoa; phylum Arthropoda; class Insecta; order Lepidoptera; family Depressariidae; genus Carcina; species Carcina quercana. The sequence goes on from OU342429.1 coordinate 9,806,561, forward strand.
TCCCTACTACAAAATTCAGCGATCTGCGCAGACAAACTAGCGGGCATAAACTAGTACTTTATATTTCCAGTTTGCTTTGACCTGATGTTAGACAGGTCAGGCCTTTTGGCTTTCCTGATATTGTGCGGCTCAAAGACTGACGTCAATGAGGGTTGAATGGTGACCGGAGTGGCGGTCACAGCGGTCGTTTCCCTTCAATCGACCGTGACCAACAGATAACAAGCTCGTGCCTTATTAAATTGAGGCTTCTTGCCCATAGCGATAAAGTAGATAAAATGAATGTCACAAAAACTCACGAAAACCATGGGCTATTCCATCCTTTTCAAATTAATTTTACTCGTAAGGAGTACAACTTTAATTAATGTCCTCAAAGGCAAGTGCACTTTGCGAATTTTCAAAAGGTAGACCAAAATTTGAAATGTAAAACCTTTGAGAACGAATAATATGCAGATAAAAATACAACATTAGCAGTGAACCTAATGTCAAGCCTCAATTTCATAATCATCATCAACGGGAAAATAACAGAACTCTCTCCCTCTCCCATGGTACGCCACGAACGGTTCCGAGCCCATCGCATTCCGCGGCTCCCCGCGACCTTGATCAGGCTTCCATTTATTTATATGTTTATACATATATAATATTAAATATTACTAATACTACATGTAATAACATTCTTTAGTACAATCCCTTGATAGCTGGAGCGTTAGTTTTCCCTGTGTGAGACAACAAGAAGCCTGCAGGAGCGGTTCGTGCCCTTCAAACAACCTTGCCGGTCACATGAACTCTATTCAGGTTATACATATAAACTATATATGTATGTACATTCACGTCCTTATATTCTTTTACTTGTAGCGGATCTGGGGTTAGGTACCTACATTACAAAGACTTGAAATGTCAACAGCAATTCATATTTTCATAACATATTTATACTTTAGACAGGAGATGTGTGTTTTGATTCTATACATAATACATATTATGTCCCTATTTATGTTATTCAGTCATCGACGTAAGAATCTACGAGTAATCAATACCATGTAAAAATCATTTTTAAAGTTAATATAATATTTTACTATCGTAGATACTTTGTCGTTGAAGCATCACTGAACTGATAAAAAAATTAACAATAAGAATAAAAAATATATTCTGTTTTTGTTAGTTCACTGTCCTATTTTGTTCTGTTTCAGTTGACAATGTTCACTGTTGAGCATGTGTCTCCTCTCGTCATATCGCCTTGGTTAATAAGCTTTCAATGAGAGGATTTTCCATCATCAACGCAGTTGGCATGCGGATCGGCTCTTTCTTTTTCGTTAGTTATTTCGTTTAAAACTATTTCGAATATAAACTATTCTGAGACATAGTTTTACAAGAACGAGTTAACCAACTACGAGTCAATTTGACATGTGTAAAATGGTGCGTTTATTTCACTGCAGAACAGTTTACAAAATAATATCTATAACACAAACGATCTATTTTAACAACAATACAACTATTTTCGAGTATCTCTTGTTACCAGAACGTACACATTTATTTCGCTCCGATCGTAGGCTGTCTGGTGCGGCGGTTTCAGAAAGCATTAGTTATCAAAATGAAATGTCGTGAATATGAAACAATGCCTTCGAGTGGTCTACTTATATTTACGTTATCAATATGCCGAAACTCAAGGATCGCAGTGCAGGCAAAGATGCGTAGGTATATTATTAGACTGGACGTCAGTTATTCTGAGATTGCGAACGACGTACGTCACGTGACAAAACGCTACAACGGACTTATTCATGCTTTTTATATTGGCTCGAAGTCCCTAATTGATTGGGACGAGAATTTTCCACATACTTACAATGGCGGGCTTATATTACCAAACGTAATAAATTAGCCATTAGCGTTAGTGTGGCATACAATACAGTCACAAGGAGATACTTGTGGTGTGGATCATTGTACCGCTAGTGACGTACATCGTACTCCCAGTTCATAAAGCAGAGCGACCTTCACTCGCGAGAAGTGCAGTTCCTATGTACTCGTCAGCTAATAGAAATCTTCTGAGTGGAACGGAGTCAGCTCGGGAGCAATCAATAATTTTCACGCATGCGTCAGAATGACTCCGGTTAGATGCTTTTGAGTTCTAAGAATCGTAGGCGTGTGATTTACGTCCTAGATTCCTAACTTGTTACATGAAAGGATTTGAAAAATGTAACCTTGATTAAATTAAAGCTTTCGCGGTTGAACTGAATTGAACTGAACGCGGTTGAGTAGTATCGAATGAATTTGAATTAAGCCACTCTTCTGAGCTAGCGTAAAGCTGAGTGGTGAAAGTAACGCGGATACGCTACAGTTGATTTAATTGACTTTTCGAAACTATGTTATTGTATTTTCTTAATTTGAAGAAAAAAAATTTTTTTAAACATTACATTTGCAAAAAAAATCAATATGTTGACTGACATACTACAAAATTAGAGGAAGAACAAATTATAATTAAGGCCTAGATAAATCACTTCAAATGCTATGTCACTCAAGCATATTCCGGTCTAACCTTGGAAGAAGTACATTCTATCCCTAGATAACAATTATTATTTAGAATCCTATGCAAATTCCGTGTAATGGAAACGCAGAAAGGCTACTTTAACCCCCGACGCAAAAAGAGGCGTGTTATAAGTTTGATGCCAATGTTTAATGTATGTGTGACTGCGGCTGTCTGTGGCGTCGTAGCTCTCGAACGGATGGACCAATTTTGATGCGGTTTTCTACGTGTAAGCAAGTTTCCTTGCGGTGGTCCTTAGCTATATTTGGTAATCGTATGATTATTGCATAGTTTTTATTTTTAATTTAATTTACTTGTTTCAGTATAACCTTTTAACGGGAAAGGAAAACCGTTTCCTCTTATGATATTGTTATTCAAATAAAATAAAACTCATAATACCATTGTTGGACATCATCAACAGCCTATATACGGCCCCACTGCAGGGGCTCAGACCTACTCTCCTACAGAGAGTCTATGGGCCATAGTCCACCACGCGGGCCCAGTGCGGATTGGCGGACTTCACATGCCTGTTTAAGACATGCAGGTTTCCTCACGATGTTTTCCTTCACCGTTAAGCAATCGGATAATGTACTTGAATTGAAAAACAACTCATAGGTACACGGCTGTATTCGAACCCGGAACCTTCAGATTGAGAGACCGCGCCTTATCCACTACGCCACCGACCCTTTTTTATACGCTTTTTTTGTTGGACATGCATGACCTTAAATACGAAAGAAGAGTGTTTTTAAATAACAATTGATTGAATATTAAATACAACATTTCGTTTCGTTTCCACTACACTTTGTAAGCTCGACTTTCATCTTTGACTAAGTAATGTGTCTTATAAACTTCATTATGTCGCTAAGGTACTGAATTTTCACCTTTTCATTAACACTAGTAAAGTTATTTAATGTGCTTCTAAATTAAAATCACGATGGGGAAACTGCATCATCTGTTCAACTTACGTTATGAAAACATCAAACGTTAGTCATATTTCTATTTTCTTATATCACAAACGTGTTCTTATTTCAATTTTTCATTTTACGCTTGTTCTCATTTCAAACAAATGAAATTGATTTTTTAAGTTTTATATTCCATTCTGCGTGGATATTGCAATGCAATGTAATCCTTATTTACTTTGAATAAAATAATTCGAGAAGTAAAATTACCTTTACTCCCTTTGAGCATGACTGAACTCTGTAATCCGAAGATATACGAATGCACCACGTACACTCCACTGTAACTATTTTTACTTCCAATTGCACTCGAGAAAAACACTGACACAATGTCACACAATGCAAATAGGAACTTTATTTTTGTCTATCAAATGTTGCATGCAACATGAGATAGTTGTTTGCGTATAGGAGAACGTCACTGCGGATGTGTATTTAACTCATGTAATAATCGTGATATGTGCCTAGATATCGATACGATAGACTTTTGATAAGTCGTTTACAAGTGGGCAATTGACGTAATAAAAAAGTTAATTTCCAGTTTAGTGCATATTCGCTGATTCACATTTGCTGATGCAATGCTACGGAAATTTAGCATTGATTCATGTAAAATAAAGGTTTTAATCGTAATCGTTTGTTGAAACCCCACTGTTGGACACTGGTTGGACATGAGTCTCTCTCATGATCACCGCGTCAAACTTTTCATGAGGGGATTAGCCTTAATCACCACGCTTGGCAGTCGGATTGGTGCTCGCAGTAAGATATTGTTGCTACATAGACCTATTTCACGACCTTGATCCCATTAAGACTAGTTTAATAATTTAATTTGACCATTTAGCACTACAAATCAGTAGTTATGTGAACCACAGAAAACGGTATATTACATGTAAGAATTATGGTCGTTCGACAAAGTGATCTTTTTAAAATCAAATACATACTGGTAACAAGTTTTTGTAACAATAAAGCATTGTCCGTGTGCTTCACTTCATAAAACATCACACGAGAACAAATAAATAAACATTGGCTACTTTTTATCCCTAGAGCGTTAAGTGCAAAATATCATCACGATTGATTGTGCCAAGTGATAACAAACAAATTCACTTTCGTCATTCATATTAGTCTGCTTAAAAATGTAACAAAATCTGTTTCCAACTGATTTCAGCTTTAGAATAGGATAACCACATATTGTTCAAAGGCGAATGAGGGAAGATTTTATTACCAGGCAGAACCACCTAACCACCACCTAAATGTCACCCAGACGTAGCTCACAAATAAAAAGACAATAACAACTAGTCTTGATTTGTTTTAGGTAGATTTTAGGCATGTTATTTAAAGTGTTAGTATTACACGTTAACGCGTTCAAAAAGAACTAGAAAGTGACTTCAATTGCCCTGCAAATTTAATACTTATATGGTTTACTCATGAGTGTCATTTTCAGAACTGGACCAAATTGAAATAAGACCAGACGTAGTACGACGAAAGTACCAGCTTTCAATTAAAAATAGAATTATCGAAGTCGGTTTACTCAGTCAAAAGTTCCGAGGTAACAAACATTTAAAAAAACATACCCGTCGAACGAAGAACCTTGTCCTTTTTTGAAATCGGTTGAAAAACATAATAAGGTACGTTCCGAGCAGATGTTGTAAAAAAATCTTATTTTGATGTGATGTGAAACTGTCGTTAATAGAGTTGCTAAACGTATTTAATATTACTCGAGAGTTATTCGGCACGAACAACGACAAGAAACAGTTTTAGACATAATAACAAAATTAAACTAACATTCGGTTAGGGATTGGGTATAATGTATGTATAGGTACTTAAAGGTAACTCGTACATATTTTATCTTTTTGGTAGAGATTTAAATCAACAACAAGCTGCCATGTTGGATTTTAAGTGACGTTAATAAGTATTATATGAACGAAAATTCATAACCACATACAAAACACACATGTACAAATGACGCACATAGCAGCTTGATATATATGAATACTGATGACTATTACTAACACTCAAAGAGGAAAATTTACTGTAAAATGTGATGAATTAACTGATTTATGAACTACTTATTTTTATATAGTAATTCTTTTGGACGGACAATTGCGCAAAAAATATATACAGGTTTCTTTTAGACGCTTGATTTGAAAATTGGTGTGCGCCGGTCAAGAAACGTGGCCAGAATACGATGATATTTGATGGTAATTATCCAGACAAGCTAACTACTGAGAAGGTATAAGAGCGAATATAATATAACGTGAGTCTGAAGAAGGTCGATTTAAAAAAGTCCGATCGCCCGCATAATACGAAAACGTATATATATATGTGTATGCTCGTGTGTACGTGCCTTTATTGGATCTACAACAGCTACAACTGACATTGATACTTTACGATTATTAGTGGTACATTTTATAGTCATAAAATTTGATATATTTTATAGTAACACAGATTATCTTTGTTTTATATTGGGTCCGCTAACGGTTAAATTATTGCTTGTAAATCCCTACAAGACTATATGACCGTCTTTTACAATTCGAACCGATATTTTATTCATTTGATAATTAACTGATGAACTACAAAAAGTAAGTCACAGTATTACGGATATGGCTTGTAAAACTGTGATACAGGTGTAGTATGAGAGTATTAAAGGTCGTTTGGCTCGCGTTCTGTTATGTCTAAATTAGTTGTAAGTATAGAATGCATGTCATATTAGTATTTAAGACAGAGAAGTATCAGTTGTCACCATTTATCTCGGTTGCCTATTACTTATATAGTTTCTTCAGTGTTTTTTCGCCAAATATCGTATGTTTACCTAATTAAAACATTAGTCAGGATTTGAACACGACGCTACGTCAAGGATGAAGTTAATCCACTAGTAAAAATTGGTTTCAATCCAATAGAAATAACGGTAAATAAATAAAGAAACAAGACTCTAAGACTATAGAGCCTTGAAGGTGTCAAAGTGAGCATTAGTATGGCATTAGAGTGTGTGAATGATTGTTTGTATTGTTTACGGTTGCTATTTTTTCTATTGGGTTGAAGTGTACCACAAATTTGAATTTTTGAGACTCAATCACACTTTTCATGCTGGTAATGCGTTCCCGCTGAATAATTACCGAAGTTCATTACAAAATTATTCAAAAATGAAGCAATTTAGTGTATTGCTGGAATTTTAGATAAATGTTCAATCTATTCGTATCGAGAAGCAGGGGTCAAAGTTACTCGCAGATTTTTCGCGGTAAACGCGTAAATACATTGTTAGTACGGCATTACACCGGCCACAGAGATATTTTTCTGGTTCTCTAAGAACTTCCAATTACTTAGGTGATCGGGAATCGGAGCAATACGCAACAAATACGCAATTATTTTCCCATGTATGTACTTCCAAAATTGTATAGGCTTTCAGATTATCTATATTGGAATCACTTCTGTCCAAAATAATAGACGAAAACAAAAGGTATATTTTAGTCGGAGATATAAACGTGGATTATCTAACAAATAACAGTAACAAACGACATGTAAATGATTTGTTGAGTTCATATAACTCAACGAACATAGTGAACTTTGCAACGCGTGTCGCTGGGGACTGTAGCACTTCCTTGGATTGCGGGATCGTCGCGCGTGATGAGGCGGACGGTGCCGTCTCGGCCGCACCGCTCCGCACGCCGATAAGTGATCACAACGCACAAATGTTCCTTATTAACTCCTCACATGCTGGCAGATCAGTAAATAGGTTCGTCGAGCGACGGATTTTTAACGAGGATTCCATACACGCATTTTATATTGACATAACAAAATATAATTGGAGTTTTGTATATAAAGACGACGTTGACATAAATGACAAATTTAGCACTCTAATTAGAGTATTGACGTATTATTTAGATATTCATTTCCCCATTAAAAAGTTGTTATTAAAAAAGAAAAATAACACTCCTTGGCTAAGTGATGAACTAGCTAACTATATTCATAAATTCGATCGATTTTGCGAAATGAAACATCAATATCCAAATGATGTAATCATAAACGACTGTGTCAAATATTACTCGGAATTAATAAAGTCTATAAGCTTACGCGATCGCCGTAAGTACACAGACGAAAAGCTTAAATCCGCGAAAAACTTTTCCAGAGAAATGTGGCGTATAGTAAATGACGAAGTATCTGCGAAAAGTCGTTCCCAAAACATGTGCTTGTTAGAAAAAGGATCCTTAGTAAATGCGAAAAATATACCCGATAGATTCAATACACATTTCCTCACAGCAACTAAACATTTACCATTGCAAAGTAATAAAGAGAAAGCTATCCAGTATCTCAATAAAAACTCGCCTGGCATAGACCCACCAGACTTCATTTTGCCGAGCGTCACACGCGACACTATAAGTAAAGTTTTAAAACGCATGCTTCACACAGCCAGTACTTTAGACGTCTACGACATCTCAGTGAACATACTGCTGTCCGTATGGCCCGCTATAGCAGACGTACTAGTGATACTGATCAACGACATGTTTGCTACTGGACTATACCCAGATGCCTTAAAAAGCACTCGGGTGTGTCCAGTATATAAAGGAAAAGGCGATAAGTCACAAGTGGACAGTCACCGGCCCATTACGATCGTTCCAAATATTTCAAAAATAATTGAATCTGTGGTGTCGACCAGCCTAATGGAACACTTAGAATCCAACGACTTACTAACGGACAGACAATACGCATATAGGAAACATAAATCCACCACGGCAGCAGCGCACCAAATAATAGATTCCATTATCACCAGTGTAGATGACAAATATAAGACTGCCGGGATATTTTGTGACTTAACGAAAGCGTTTGATGTTATCGAAAACAAGATACTCTTAGATAAGTTGAGTTTCTACGGAATACAGGGTAAGGCTCATCAACTACTGAACTCATTTATGACGAACCGAAAACAGACCGTGGAGATCGTGTTTCTGACGGGAAAAAGTACAGGTCACAAGCAGGCGAAGTCCAGGTTGGCATTCCTCAAGGGTCTGCCTTAGGGAACACCCTGTTCTTGACCTTCATAAACGATCTCCCCCGGTTCATCACAGACGGATTGGTGGTATTGTTTGCAGACGATACCACAGTCATACTAAGTGCTAAAACATATGAGCAGCTCAATATAAAAATAAGAAGAACTTATGAACAACTGTGCGATTGGTTTTCATCAAACGGCCTAGTACTGAACGCAACCAAGTCAAATGTAATGCTCTTCTCCGGCCGCCCCATCGAGAAACCACTGAGCATTGATTCTCCGGTTCCATTTTGTCACGAGTGCAAGTTCTTGGGATTCACTCTCGACTCAAATGTGAGCTGGAAGTTACATATTCAATCACTGTGTGAAAAGCTTGGAAGTGCAGCCTATGCTCTTAGAAAATTACGCCCGTTAGTGTCTAGTGCTGTGCTGAGGCAAACATATTTTGCCTACTTTCAATCCCTACTCTCATATGGAGTAATGTTATGGGGTAATTCGACGGATTCCGGTCGCGTTTTCGTCCTTCAAAAGCGTGCGCTCAGAACACTGATAGGATTAAAACCTAGAGAGTCATGTCGCACACTCTTCTCGACCCACCATATCATGACATTGTCGTCCCTATATTTGTTCGAGGTAATCTCTTACGTCCGACGCAACCAAACGTCATTTGCCCGTCGCACGGGCGGCGGGGCGGGGGGTGTTCGAGAGCTGCGTAGCGCGGGCCGGCTAGCGGTGGTGCCGCGGCGCACAAACCTCGCCACTAAAAACCCGCGAGTGATCGGACCCACGTACTACGAGCGTCTACCCAGCGATCTAAAAGGTGAAACAAATGACGAAACGTTTTATCGACGACTAAAAAACCTTTTGTTGGATAAAGAATACTACAATGTAAAAGATTTTCTACTGGATAAATTTTGAGTATCTATAATATTATAGATTTATTTTATTATTTATTTTGACATTAAATTTACTGTTTGACATTTATTTTATATAATTTTAGACATTTTAAATATTTTTGACGATCATTGTACACTCTGACATTTTTATATATATTTTTTTGTAATCTTGACATTGGTACAATGAAATAAACAATCTATCTATCTATCTATAAATGTGAGATTCGTAGATGCAGCGACGACCGGTCAAGGTCGCCGGGAGCCGCTAGATGCCAGCGGCTCGGGACCGGTCACGGTGGCGTACCATGAGGAATTTTTAGTAGGTAAGTATGGTCTCACTCAAAATCGGCAATTGGTTCAAGTTTCTAGACCACAGGGCTTTCTCTTTAAAAAAAATCACCGTTTTCCATCCCCTTAGGGACCAAATTTCGAAAAATCATTTCAAGCATCTTAACCATCTTTCTTTATTTTTGATATTCTAAATTTCAAGTTTGTAACTCAAGCTGTTTATATTGGACGTTGATAAGCCTTTTACATATACATATATACAGGTACAAGTACACGGGCAGTCTCACACAATTCTACATGGTTTTCTACATAATTTCATTTAAACACGGGATCCCGCAAATATCGAAGTCTCGTGAGATCGAAAAGCATTGAATGTGTAAATTCCGAGATTACAAGTAATCCCCTATTCCCTAATCATGTGGGATAACGGGTGTTTACCGGCTAATATCAGAAAAATGAAAATTGGTAAATTGTACATTAATGATTTTCATTTTCCGGCATGAAAATTTCCCTTGATGTCCAATTTTCGGATAATTATTATACAGTGTCTTATTTTAGAAGATTACACACAAAAAATACTGTATGAAAATTTCGAGCGAGTGATTTCTCACTAATTACATCTAAAAGGTCGTTTTACGTCTACACTTCAAGTAATATTTGATGCATGACGAAACTGCTAAACAAATTATTTGTAGTTTTGGGAATCAGTATAAAAATTTAATATTAGCACAAGTTGTTCAACTATTGGTTAACCGTGTAATATCAATTAAAATACAAACGTTGTTGTGGTCAATCTCATGATCACAATGACATGATCAGCGAGTTGATTAGAGCAATGATGCGATAAAGTCAGCATTGCGGGGGGACCTCCATTTGTATGTACTACTGGCCAAATCGACATACATAGTGCTCGCAAATCACTTGTGTTCTGTGTTCCCCCTTTAGTATTTGACGGTTTAGTTAGTGGTTCATGCCTCAACTTTGTTATTTTGATCCTTTTGTTAAGTAGTGTTAGCCCCTGAAAGACCTAAATTACCTTTTTTCCTATAACCATGATTTAGTATATACACTCATAGTTTTTTTCTTCTCTAAAATCATAACTACAATCATTTGTTTCAGTAACGAAAGTAAAACGAGTACGATATGCCAATTGAAAAAAAAAATGTAACTTCCATATAATGTATGCTAGCCAAAAATCAATAACGAAATTTAAATAAATTAATATAAAAAAATATTTCATAAAGAAGCTTTTATTTAAATGCTCTAAAAAGAAGAAAATAAACTTTAAAACTTTAAATTAAATCAAACCCATCAATTGATTACATTGAACAATTTATATGCTATAAAAGCTTGTCGCGTGATTTTAATTGTATTAATGTCGATGTGGCGTACCATGAAGGAGGCCTATGTGTCGATGAATAGAATACAAGAATTATGTAAACTGATATAGAGAAAAAAGTATGTATTTTATAAAATTGATAAATCGACATACATCTACACTAGTAAATCACGCGACAAGCTTTTATAGCATATAAATTGTTCAATGTAATCAATTGATGGGTTTGATTTAATTTAAAGTTTTAAAGTTTATTTTCTTCTTTTTAGAGCATTTAAATAAAAGCTTCTTTATGAAATATTTTTTTATATTAATTTATTTTTTATTTTTTAGTTATCGTGTAAATGTTTCTTAAGACTAAAAAAAGTCTAGTTAAATTACTGAATCTATTTCAATTTTAAAAAGCATCCAAGTGCAAGTTAGGTCCACCCAGAACGGTGTAAAGTAATTTTGATTGGAATTTGTACGAAACTTTCATTATGGAATCTGTAAGCCAATTTTTTTTATAATTTGGTCGACTATTACTCGTTCACCTGCAAAGGCAGCTTAGTCGTGTTATTTTTTCTTCTTCTTTTAAGTTCAGTGTACTTACATACTACTGTAAAGTATTCAGATTTTTAAAAGCAATAGTTTAGAAGATATACGGGGGGAGACGCGAAAATAGTAAGTACATTTCGAACGACATTTCTTAATACATTTGCTGAAAAAATATAACAAATAGTAAAATTATGATGAAGATGGTTCCGGTTAGCACAGAAAGCATAGCTAGCAACCTAAGTAACGTCTCTAGGTCCATTTGTCTGTCGGCTTTAATCACTTAACATCGGATGATATGAAGACGAAAGTACCAGGACCTCATACCTAAGGTGGAGTCTAACTACAACTTCAAAGAGAGAAAAAGAGATATATAATATCTTGGCATAAGGTCTCTGTCATCCCCATAAAAGTAAATTAAATCATTATCAACATTCGAATCTACATGTGTATATTTAAAAAGCGAAGACCCGCGTTCTATTTAAAAAATACTCGAACTGAAGCCAATCCTCTTGTAACATGTCAATGCAGCAAAAAGTATATAATTAAACAGACCGAGATCTTTGTGCGGAGGTTAGTGCGGAACAAGTATCTTACACGCTTTCTGACACTTATGTCAACCTGGTAGTAATTGAGATTGTGGCCAAGAGTGTGTTGCACATACTGCCCAGTGACTAGGCAAAAATACTAGTTTTGATTTTTGAATGAAAAACATTCGTTCAGTTAATAAGAAAAACGCACGCTTGCCTTGCGTTTTTAAGACAACCTTCTGAAATCACGAACTTTTAGCACGCAAAAAAGCTATGAAACGTAACACTTTCTGAGCACAAGTATTATATATATATATACAAATGATTTTTCAATAGTTTGGTAGGAAATTAACCTGCGCTACAAAAACGATATTGCACGCTCCGGTGCACTTATGTCAACGTGGTATTCTGGAATTAAGATGAGCCCAGCCCGTATTTGAGGGATCATTGAAAAGTTCCTCTTTATTTCTCCTGACTCCACCATCAGACCAGGACCGATGACCTAGTTAAGCTCGCGAGTAGTCACTGGATGCAAGTGGCTCGGCCCTATCACCGTGCATGTGTGGGCGCGCCATAACAGGGAGACTCATGTCCAACAGTGGACTTCTGCAGCCGATGATTATTGCATATGCTGCCTTGTCCAGCCTCAATTGAGTGACACTATCTTGTCTTAAAAATATTAAGAAAACCATTGCCAAAAGAACATAAACACACTCTTTTTAGTTGTATTTTTGACATTTAAGGCCAATTTATGGCCTTTATGTATAACATTCAGCATTTGCACAGAGGATATAATCACAGACTTTGCACAGATTAGGTATTGACATAATGCACCTACTATACCGCCCGTTCACGTTTATCACGACTTGATTTGATTATGTGGTTACTCTTTAATTCCCTTGGGCCAAAAAGAGACAAATAGCATTTTGAATCTAAAACACTCTTCAACTAAAAAGTCTAAAGTTAATGAATCTATTTAGATTTTAAAAAAGAAGTGACAGAAGCTACGCGTTCTCATTAGTAGAATAACCCGCGCCGTAACATGTCATGTGAGCTAAATCAAAACTACTTCTGTTTCTTATAACCTGGTACTTCAAAGGATTTTTAGTAGTTTGTTAGGAATCAACCTGCGCTACGATACGATATATAGAAACGATATAGCACGCTCCCTTGCACTTATGTCAGCCTGGTATTCTGATTTTGAGATGAGCCCGAATTCGAGGGGCCCATTGAAGAGTTTCTCTTTATTCCTCCTGACTCCAGCATCAGACCAGCTCGATAGTACCAAAAAAACGCATTGTCATCGGAACTGAACCAACGTACAAAATTTCAACTCCCTAGGATAAGAGGAAGTGCTTCTAATTCAGCTTGCAAGATTTGACCCGAACATACATACATACATACATACATACATACATACATACATACATACATACATACAAACATTGCAAGTTAAATAAAAGCTTTTAAAAAACGGCCAAGTGCAATTCGGACTCGCGCACCGAGGGTTCCGTAAAGAATATAAATATTAAATGAATTTTTTTAAGAATCAGTTTCGACTGGCGGAAAAACACAAGTTATTCATAATTTTTAAATTAAAATACAAATTACTACAGGCGACGCCGGAACAGTTTGTAATCGTAAAAACGATTTTAATGAGATATAATTAAATATTATACTTTTCAGATTTATTCCTATACTTGTGCTGTACGAACTTGTTTCTTGCCAAATTTTGATGCGTTTTCTAAGGACATCGTGCAAATATACGGAATAAATTGTTGTGTATTTTATAGCGTTGACTTATAAGTTAGATACAGCTTCAAGTCTCTACAGTCTTTGATATTAATTTGAACCTGATACCTTCACGCGATCCTGAACAAAATTGGACGGACAATAAAGTGATACTATATATTTTTTCCTTTTGAGGTACGGAACTCTAAAAACTGATAGCAAATCATATTTTCGTAGAATGTGATCATGACGATACCTTTTGGCACAAATAAATCAAGTTAAAAAGAGAAGATCATGCCTATTCCTCACATCATCGAAATGTAGATACTATTGTCTCTTTCTGATACTTTTCTTTTGGCTTTCATTAATGGAGTTTTTTTTTAAATAATCTGCAGTAGTCTGATACATTTTGATATATAACTAATTGCATTGCAACTTCCAATAACATCATTTAAGCTATAAAGTTGAGGAAAATCTAATTAATGTATTTTTAAGGAGTTCCCAACAAGAGTGGCTGCTAATACAACACATACTCATACTCAGTAGGGATGAAAGTTTGTGACGCGGGCTTGGGGGGAAGGGGGAGGATCGACCTTGAACGATAGAGCCCCTGAGCGATCCAACACCTAACAATATCAACTTGCGAATGCGATTCTTAACTAATGGAAGTACCCCAGCTCGTCCAATCAAGAATTAATATGGATCGCTTTTGTTACTCGTAACATCGTGGCTCAGTGCAAAGTGATTTATGAGACTACGCGCCCGGCATATCATGTGCTCGATCGAGTTCTTGGAATCATTGTAATGATACAATTGTTTGTAGTTTCTGTAAATTTATATGAAGTGTAATTATAATACTTGAGAAAACTTAACAGATAAACTTTCGATGCAGAATAAAAAATATTGCATCAGCTTTAACCAAAGCTTGATTGAAAAACGATGTAATTTCAAAAATATGTAAGGAATCTCGTAGGCGTAATGTAATAGTACTCACCGTTGCATGCATTCCCTGGCGGCTGTTCATGGTGATGCATTTCTCGAAGCACCGTGATGCGTATGGAGTATCGCGCCCTTTCATGTCACAGACGAGACTGAAGCGCGGGCCGGGCGGGCAACTGGCCGGCTGAAACGTAAGCACCCCCTGCCTCTCGCTGCGCCCCCCGCATGCGCCTCATGGAGCGACCTTCTGCTTCTAAACATCATTGATACAATGAATGATACCATGATACGTGTATCGTAGTTGGATGGTCCCTATCTGTAATATACAACTATTTATTTGTAAGCTAGTGATTACCTTGCAGCTTCTGTCGAGGTTAGTCGGGAATATACTTCATGCCACACGTGTCGTGGGAAACGCTTCCGCAATCTTTGTAAAAAGTATTCTTCATGTTAAATACAGACTAGGTATGGCAGAGGACAATGGTGTTGACTGTAAAATCATTCCGTCCACTCTTGCCATTCCTTTCCCTTGGACGACTCAATTTGTATTAACTTTAAGAGGCTATATGTTGGTAAGACCACGTGGCCGCGTTCAAGGTTGCATTGTTTTGTAGCTGTCCCTCTCCAAGCTCTATCCTACCCGTGCGCGTACGGTGAGACAGCATACACTTTGCGAAGTTATCCACCCGTTATTTGGATGTTTCGTAGTCCAGGGATCATTTGAAGGATACAGTATATTATGTAACCATTTTTTTAATACAGTATACTAATGAAATTTCAGATGTCGGTGTTTTTTCCAAATTGTTCTAAATTGATTCATACTCTTGTAAAACAAGTTGAAAGTTGGGGCTTTTTATTACTGTAAAATACAATTCTTTCACGCCCTGTAACTCTGGAAGTATATATTTAAACGAAAATCTGACTCACCACCGACACAGATATTTGTTTCTAGATTGTGTCTTGAAAATTTCATAGATTTTCATAGCTTAATACTCAAAATATGACTGGACTACGTTTGTATGGGCGCTTTGACCACAGCATACCCTCTTAAACGATCGCTTTAGACGTAATTTTAAACTAAACTTTAATTTACGTAGAAAAGTTCTACAGTATTATTTGGACATATCACTACAAGTCTTCAGTAAAAAAACGTAATAGATTCGAAAATTCGTCAGGATTTTGCGGTATCCCTGATATCCTCATTTCCCTGCGATATGAATAATTTTTACAGGGGAGGCGGTTGATGATGTTGATGTCCAGACACTATCATTTTCTTTTGAAGTGGTTGTTCTCTAAAACCACTGATACCTACATTGATTTGAATATAAAGGAATAATTTTATACAACTTTCAACCCGTAACATTTCATTACGCCTGCTCATTAGTCCATAGCAAAATAAACAAAGTATCTTTTGTGTGTATTTTATATTCAGTTTTTATCTGCTTGTATTTTGTAACTCTAAGCCCTTCACAGGACACATCAAAAGGTATAGGTATGGTGCCACTGACTTAACAAGTGCTACTGCAATGATGCAATACAAGGCAGGATTGAGGCAGAGTCAAGGCAGAGTTTTCTCTCTCTTGAAAAACTACTGCTACTTAGCAACGGCTCGGGCCAATGGAGAAATGTCACAGTGTTCACCGGTAAGGTATCTTTATCTCCCCTAAAACTGACCCGAAACGAAAAACCCAAGGAGTTTCAAATTATTTACAGATGAAAAAATCTAAAACGCAGGCTATCAATCGTACTATGGTAATGCTAAATAATAGCGTAAACTCAATGTACGTAGGAAACAGATAATAACGTCACAGAGTACTATAACTAATGTATAATGGATGATGTCATCTAGTCCTCTAATTGCAAGGCGAGGCCGGGAAGGTGAGCGGCGCAGCGCGAGGTATGGAGTCAGGTCACATTTCACCAGGTTTAGAAACATAACTATAGGTTGCGGTTTAAATCATCCCTAGGGAATCCTTTTTGGCAAATAGTAGCCCATGGCCTTCTCCATGTCATGCTAAATGCCAATACATAACTGTAAATTTAATCAAGATCGGTTGAACCGTTTAGTGGTGAACAGGCAACAAACAGAAAGGAACTTTTTGTAGAGTTACTTTAGAAATTTTAAAATAACAAGTGTAGTACAGCTACAAGGTTACTAGGCTACAGCTCAATGCACTTGACTCGTATAAAAAATTCATAAATAAATAAAAAATTCTAAATCATTAAATTATAAAAAATTTAAAACACCCGCAATAATTTTTTTCCTCTCCAACCAACGGAACAGACGAGAAATAAATTCATCCGCTCTTTAATTGGGGTGTTTTTACCGGTAGGCAGGTAAAATATTTTTACACGTTTTATTTGCCAATATGTACAGTGTACACCCATGCCAAATTACAGCCTTCTAGTACATATAGTCACTCAGATAAGCCGAAGACATAGCAAATCTAGGGGTCTAAAGCGTCATTTAAGCGTGATTCAATCACAAACACAAGCCTATGTAGTTATCCAAACTGGTGACAATGACAAGCAAGGGTACCTACCTTGCATGCCACGCCATTTAAGCATCGGAGCAACTTTTTCAAAAGACCACTCATACTCATACCACATGCTACTAATTAGCGCTGTGACATATACATACATGTATTATAATCGGAAGTCGTTGCCGTGTGGTCTTGATTTTGGAATAGGGCTATCCCATGGGCACAGAATTAATCCCGTGGTTGTGATGAACAGTAGCATCTACCTACATATGTAACAAAAAATATAACTGCGATCACCGATCTGCCTGCTAAGAGTGATAATTATAGCAAATCCCTTCGTGGAAAGTCCATCGTGGCGATGTATGGGGGAGGATCGTGTCCAACTGTGAACTTATCCGACTGGTTATTAGGAAAAATTATGTAGAAAAAAGTGCAACGTTTGCTTTTGTGTTAGGTAGTTTGCTTGTGGTCACAAACATCCAAACTTTCATGTTTATTATTTGATATTATCTTTTGTTTATCTACTAGATGACTACCGTTCGCCCGCGACTTTATCTGCGTGAACTTCAGAAATTATCCCATGGGATAATTTCTAATTTCATAAAACAAGCATTAAATTAAAAATTCAAGAAAACCCCTACGCAATGATCATTCAACAAATTTGTTTTCCCTATTTTATGCGGAAGATGTCTCCGCATAAAATAGGGATAGGAGATCGATTTTAGGGTTCCGTAGTCAAACAAGGAACCCTAGTTTCAACTTATTGTTCAGAGTCTCTCAAATAAAATCGTTCTGATTCTCCGTTCTAACGGACATGAAGGAAATAAGCACCAATGCAATAAGTCCGATTGAAAACATAACTTTTAATATATAAAAAATATTGTACGATACATCATCGTCAATTGTTCAACTGCAAATGTAATTTTGTGATGGTGTAAGAGGGGGTCGCTTGCATGCACGGTACTCGTATGCCGGTAGCGACATCTAGCAACGGCACATAGCAACTACATTTATTGCATTTTACAAACACACCCGTCAAGAACGAGTAGAACTTGCGCGCTCATAAATATAGGTATTATGACAACCACCATACAATTTTCTAGAGAAAATCTGTAAGTCAGAAAAACAAATTTAACTTTGCAGTTGATAAAATGACACCTGTACATCAGTCTATATCACAATCAATTATTAACTGCAGTAGTTTGTACATTAAGTGATTTAAGGCGATCCATTTTTTTAATAAAAAATCTGGTCTTCCGATTTACTCCTATACTTGTGCTCTTAGAATTTGCTTATTGCCAAATTTCAGGATTCTAGGTCACCAGTTTTAAGGTAAAGTAGGATGATATACAAAATAACACTCCCTTGTATATATTTATTTATTTATGGATAAAAAAATTAAAAGCAACCATTATTACAGCATACATGGTATTTGTAACCTTTATTTTATAACTAGTCCTTACAATTTACGGCATGTTAACATAAAATTATAAAATATTTAATAAAATTAGATGTTTCTGATCAAAACTTTGTATAGCAAAGTCTGAATATCTATTCTCCAGCTAAGTCGACATTTCACACAATTTTGGAAATTTTGAATGTAGACTTTTACATTTAAACTATATTCATCAACCAGCTTAAGGCGATCCACCTCCATCAAAGTTTCATACTAAATTTCTGTTGTCATAATCTTTTAATAATATAATAGCTGGATTTGTGTAGTAACTATCTCAAAATAGGACTTCAGATTGTGATGTCGCGAAATAAGTATCATGAACATACAACTTCACAGTGAATCACAATTTTCACCTTAAACACTTTTTTTTTTCAATTATTGTTCAAAGTGCCATCTATGAACCGTTAGCTGTGTAACTGCTATTGTAACTAACTATAAAGTTGTAAATTAATGATATTTATTTCGCGACACTATAATTTCATCTTCTTATTTTAGGTAATTACTATTTTAGAAATTTAGTATGGAACCACTAGGAGAGGAATAACATTAAAACAAGTTGCAGGGTGCCGAGTACATAATCTTGTATTCAAAAGAAACTATATAACCAAAAATATATTACTCGGATTCAAATTGGAAATTGAAACAATACAATAAACTTTCAGATTTACATTTCAGGTTTTTGAGCACTAATATTCGAAAAACCATTAATGGTATTATTGCTTAGTCATAA